>CATORF010000158.1:685200-928200 GCA_951804975.1 Anthophora plumipes | reverse complement strand
TTGATATGCAGAACCAGCGATATCTTGGTTTTCGTGGGGTTTCAAGCTCAGATATGCATTTTCTGCGATAATCTTGGTGAGACTTCTGTCCGAAGTATGCAGAATCATCGAGATCGCACTTTTCGAGCTATTTAATGCGAGAAACACGTTATCTGGTGTTTTCAGCACTCCACAGTGCGTTTGATATGCAGAACCAGCGATATCCTGGTTTTCGTGGGGATTCAAGCTGAGATATGCAATTTCTGCTATAATCTTGCTGAGACTTCTGTCCGATGTATGCTTAATCATCGAGATCGTACTGTTCGAGTTATTTAATGCGAGAAACACGTTTTCTGGGGTTTTCAGCACTCCACAGTTCGTTGGATATGCAGAACAGGAGATATCTTGGTTTTCGTGGGGTTTCTAGCAGAGATATGCATTTTCTGCGATAATCATAGTGAGACTTCTGTTAGAAGTATGCAGAATCATCGAGATCGCACTTTTCGATCTATTTAATGCGAGAAACACGTTGACTGGTGTTTTCACCACTCCACAGTTGGTTTGATATGCAGAACCGGCGATGTTTGGTTTTCGTCGGGTTTCAAGTTGAGATATGCATTTTCTACGATAATCTTGGTGAAACATCTGTCCGAAGTATGCAGAAACATCAAGAGCGCACTTATCGATCTATTTAATGCGAGAAACACGTTGTCTGGTGTTTTCAGCACTCCATATTGCGTTTGATATGCAGAACCAGCGATATCCTGGTTTTCGTGGGGATTCAAGCTGAGATATGCAATTTCTGCGATAATCTTGGTGAGACTTCTGTCCGAAGTATGCTTAATAATCGAGATCGTACCTTTCGAGCTATTTAATGCGAGAAACACGTTATCTGGTGTTTTCACCACTCCACAGTGCGTTTGATATGCAGAACCAGCGAAATCTTGGTTTTCGTGGGGTTTCAAGCTGAGATATGCATTTTTTACGATAATCATGGTGAGACTTCTGTCCGAAGTATGCAGAATACTCGAGATCGCACTTTTCGAGCTATTTAATGCGAGAAACACGTTATCTGGTGTTTTCAGCACTCCACAGTGCGTTTGAGATGCAGAACCAGCGATATCTGGGTTTTCTTGGGGTTTCAAGCTGAGATATGCATTTTTTACGATAATCTTGATGAGACTTCTGTCCGAAGTATGCTTAATCATCGAGATCGCTTGTTTGGACCTATTTAATGCGAGAAACACGCTATCTGGTGTTTTCACCACTCCACAGTGCGTATGATATGCAGAACCAGCGATATCTTGGTTTTCGTGGGGTTTCATGCTCAGATATGCATTTTCTGCGATAATCTTGGTGAGACTTCTGTCCGAAGTATGCAGAATCATCGAGATCGCACTTTTCGAGCTATTTAATGCGAGAAACACGTTTTCTGGGGTTTTCACCACTCCACAGTTCGTTGGATATGCAGAACAGGAGATATCTTGGTTTTCGTGGGGTTTCTAGCAGAGATATGCATTTTCTGCGATAATCATGGTGAGACTTCTGTTAGAAGTATGCAGAATCATCGACATCGCTCTTTTCGAGCTATTTAATGCGAGAAACAAGTTATCTGGTGTTTTCAGCAATCCACAGTGCGTTTGATATGCAGAACCAGCGATTTCTGGGTTTTCTTGGGGTTTCATGCTGAGATATGCATTTTTTACGATAATCTTGATGAGACTTCTGTCCGAAGTATGCTTAATCATCGAGATCGCTCGTTTGGATCTATTTAATGCGAGAAACACGTTATCTGGTGTTTTCACCACTCCACAGTGCGTTTGATATGCAGAACCAGCGAAATCTTGGTTTACGTGGGGTTTCAAGCTGAGATATGCATTTTTTACGTTAATCATGGTGAGACTTCTGTCCGAAGTATGCAGAATACTCGAGATCGCACTTTTCGAGCTATTTAATGCGAGAAACACGTTATCTGGTGTTTTCAGCAATCCACAGTGCGTTTGATATGCAGAACCAGCGATATCTGGGTTTTCTTGGGGTTTCAATCTGAGATATGCATTTTTTACGGTAATCTTGATCAGACTTCTGTCCGAAGTATGGTTAATCATCGAGATCGCTCGTTTGGACCTATTTAATGCGAGAAACACGTTATCTGGTGTTTTCACCACTCCACAGTGCGTACGATATGCAGAACTGGCGATATCTTGGCTTTCGTGGGGTTTCAAGCTGAGATATGCATTTTCTACGATAAGCTTGGTAAAACATCTGTCCGAAGTATGCAGAAACATCGAGAGCGCTCTTTTCGAGCTATTTAATGCGGGAAACACGTTTTCTGGGGTTGTCACCACTCCACAGTGCGTTTGACATGCAGAACCAGCGATATCTTGGTTTTCGTGGGGTTTCAAGCGGAGACATGCATTTTCTGCGATAATATTGGTGAGACTTCAGTCAGAAGTATGCAGAATCATCTAGATCGTTCTTTTCGAGCTACTTAATGCACGAAACACGTTTTCTGGTGTTTTCACCACTCCTCAGTACGTTTGACATGCAGAACCGGAGATATCTTGGTTTCGGTCGGGTTTCAAGCTGAGATATGCATTTTCTACGATAATCCTGGTGAGACTTCTGTCAGAAGTATGCAGAATCTTTGAGAACGCGCTTTTCGAGCTATTTAATGCGAGATACTCGTTTTCTGGGGTTTTCACCACTCCACAGTTCGTTGGATATGCAGAACCGGAGATATCTTGGTGTTCGTGGGGTTTCAAGCTGAGATATGCATTTCCTGCGATAATCTTGGTGAGACTTCTGTCCGAAGTATGGTGAATCATCCAGATCGCTCGTTTCGAGCTATTTAATGCGAAAAAACAAGTTTTCTGGTGTTTTCAACATTCCACAGTGCGTTTGATATACAGAACCTGCGATATCTTGATTTTCGGGGTGTTTCCAGATGAGATATGCATTTTCTGCGATAAGCTTGGTGAGTCTTCTGCGAGAAGTATGCAGAATCATCTAGATCGCTCTTTTCGAGCTATTTAATGCGAGAAACACGTTTTCTGGTGTATTCACCACTCCACAGTACGTTAGACATGCAGAACCGGAGATATCTTCGTTACGGTCGGGTTTCAAGCTGAGATATGCATTTTCTGCGATAATATTGGTGAGACCTCTGTCAGAAGTATGCAGAATCTTCGAGAACGCTCTTTTCGAGCTACTTAATGCGAGAAACACGTTTTCGGGTGTTTTCACCACTCCACAGTACGTTTGATGTGCAGAACCGGAGATATCTTGGTTTTCGTGAGGTTTCAAGCTGAGATATGCATTTTCTGCGATAATATTGGTGAGACTTCAGTCAGAAGTATGCAGAATCATCTAGATCGCTCTTTTCGAGCTACTTAATGCAAGAAACACGTTTTCTGGTGTTTTCACCACCCCACAGTACATTTGACATGCAGAACCGGAGATATCTTGGTTTCGTTCGCGTTTCAAGCTGAGATATGCATTTTCTACGATAATCCTGGTGAGACTTCTGTCAGAAGAATGCCGAATCTTCCAGATCGCACTTTTCGAGTTGTTTAATGCGAGAAACACGTTATCTGGTGTTTTCACCAGTCCACAGTGCGTTTGATATGCAGATCCGGCGATATCTTGATTTTCGTGGTGTTTCCAGCTGAGATATGCATTTTCTACGATAATGTTGGTGAGACTTCTGTCAGAAGTATGCAGAACCTTTGAGAACGCGCTTTTCGAGCTACTTAATGCGCGAAACACGTTTTCTGGTGTTTTCTCCACTCCACGGTACGTTTGATGTGCAGAAACGGAGAAAACTCGGTTTTCGTCGGGTTTCAAGCTGAGATATGCATTTTCTACGATAATCTTGGTGAGACTTCTGTCAGAAGTATGCAGGATCTTCGAGATCGCTCTTTTCGAGATACTTAATGCGAGAAACACGCCTTCTGGTGTCTTCACCCCTCTACAGTGCGTTTGATATGCAGTACCGGCGACATCTTGGTTTTCGTGGGGTTTCAAGCTGAGATATGCATTTTCTGCGATAATCATGGTGAGACTTCTGTCCGAAGTATGCAGAATCATCGAGAACGCTCTTTTCGTGCTACTTAATGCGAGAAACACGCTTTCTGGTGTTTTCACCACTCCACAGTGCGTTTGATTTGCAGAACCGGCGACATCTTGGTTTTCGTGAGGTTTCAAGCTGAGATATGCATTTTTTACGATAATCTTGGTGAGACTTCTGTCCGAAGTATGGTGAATCATCTAGATCGCTCGTTTCGAGCTATTTAATGCGAAAAAACAAGTTTTCTGGTGTTTTCAACATTCCTCAGTGCGTTTGATATACAGCACCTGCGATATCTTGATTTTCGGGGTGTTTCCAGATGAGATATGCATTTTCTGCGATAAGCTTGGTGAGTCTTCTGCCAGAAGTATGCAGAATCATCTAGATCGCTCTTTTCGAGCTATTTAATGCGAGAAACACGTTTTCTGGTGTATTCACCACTCCACAGTACGTTAGACATGCAGAACCGGAGATATCTTCGTTACGGTCGGGTTTCAAGCTGAGATATGCATTTTCTACGATAATATTGGTGAGACCTCTGTCAGAAGTATGCAGAATCTTCGAGAACGCTCTTTTCGAGCTACTTAATGCGAGAAACACGTTTTCGGGTGTTTTCACCACTCCACAGTACGTTTGATGTGCAGAACCGGAGATATCTTGGTTTTCGTGAGGTTTCAAGCTGAGATATGCATTTTCTGCGATAATATTGGTGAGACTTCAGTCAGAAGTATGCAGAATCATCTAGATCGCTCTTTTCGAGCTACTTTATGCACGAAACACGTTTTCTGGTGTTTTCACCACCCCACAGTACATTTGACATGCAGAACCGGAGATATCTTGGTTTCGTTCGGGTTTCAAGCTGAGATATGCATTTTCTACGATAATCCTGGTGAGACTTCTGTCAGAAGTATGCCGAATCTTCGAGATCGCACTTTTCGAGCTGTTTAATGCGAGAAACACGTTATCTGGTGTTTTCACCAGTCCACAGTGCGTTTGATATGCAGATCCGGCGATATCTTGATTTTCGTGGTGTTTCCAGCTGAGATATGCATTTTCTGCGATAATGTTGGTGAGACTTCTGTCAGAAGTATGCAGAACCTTTGAGAACGCGCTTTTCGAGCTACTTAATGCGCGAAACACGTTTTCTGGTGTTTTCACCACTCCACGGTACGTTTGATGTGCAGAACCGGAGAAAACTCGGTTTTCGTCGGGTTTCAAGCTGAGATATGCATTTTCTACGATAATCTTGGTGAGACTTCTGTCAGAAGTATGCAGGATCTTCGAGAACGCTCTTTTCGAGCTACTTAATGCGAGAAACACGCTTTCTGGTGTTTTCACCCCTCCACAGTGCGTTTGATATGCAGTACCGGCGACATCTTGGTTTTCGTGGGGTTTCAAGCTGAGATATGCATTTTCTGCGATAATCATGGTGAGACTTCTGTCCGAAGTATGCAGAATCATCGAGAACGCTCTTTTCGTGCTACTTAATGCGAGAAACACGCTTTCTGGTGTTTTCACCACTCCACAGTGCGTTTGATTTGCAGAACCGGCGACATCTTGGTTTTCGTGGGGTTTCAAGCTGAGATATGCATTTTTTACGATAATCTTGGTGAGACTTCTGTCCGAAGTATGCAGAATCATCGAGATCGCTCTATTCGAGCTATTTAATGCGACAAACACGTTATCTGGTGTTTTCACCAGTCCACAGTGCGTTTGATATGCAGAACCGGCGATATCTTGATTTTCGTGGTGTTTCCAGCTGAGATATGCATTTTCTACGATAATGTTGGTGAGACTTCTGTCAGAAGTATGCAGAACATTTGAGAACGCGCTTTTCGAGCTACTTAATGCGCGAAACACGTTTTCTGGTGTTTTCACCACTCCACGGTACGTTTGATGTGCAGAACCGGAGAAAACTCGGTTTTCGTCGCGTTTCAAGCTGAAATATGCATTTTCTACGATAATCTTGGTGAGACTTCTGTCAGAAGTATGCAGGATCTTCTAGAACGCTCTTTTCGAGCTACTTAATGCGAGAAACACGCTTGCTGGTGTTTTCACCCCTCCACAGTGCGTTTGACATGCAGTACCGGCGACATCTTGGTTTTCGTGGGGTTTCAAGCTGAGATATGCATTTTCTGCGATAATCATGGTGAGACTTCTGTCCGAAGTATGCAGAATCATCGAGAACGCTCTTATCGTGCTACTGAATGCGAGAAACACGCTTTCTAGTGTTTTCACCACTCCACAGTGCGTTTGATATGCAGAACCGGCGACATCTTGGTTTTCGTGGGGTTTCAAGCTGAGATATGCATTTTTTACGATAATCTTGGTGAGACTTCTGTCCGAAGTATGCTGAATCATCGAGATCGCTCTTTTCGAGCTAGTTAGTGCGAGAAACACGTTATCTGGTGTTTTCACCACTCCACAGTGCGTTTGATATGCAGAACAGTAGATATCTTGGTTTTCGTGGGGTTTCAAGTTGCGATATGCATTTTCTGCGATAATCTTGTTGAGACTTCTGTCAGAAGTAAGCAGAATCATCGAGATCGCTCGTTTCGAGCTATTTAATGCGAGAAACACGTTATCTTGTGTTTTCACCACTCCACAGTATGTTGGATATGCAGAACCGGAGATATTTTGGTTTTCGTCGGGTTTCAAGCTGAGATATACATTTTCTACGATAAGCTTGTTGAAACATCTGTCCGAAGTATGCAGAAACATCGAGTTCGCACTTTTCGAGCTATTTAATGCGAGAAACACGATAGCTGGTGTTTTCATCAATCCACAGTGCGTATGATATGCAGAACCGGCGATATCTTGGTTTTCGTGGGGTTTCAAGCTGAGATATGCATTTTCTGCGATAATCATGGTGAGACTTCTGTCAGAAGTATGCCGAATCTTCGAGAACGCTCTTTTCGAGCTACTTAATGCGAGAAACACGTTTTCGGGTGTTTTCACCACTCCAATGTACGTTTGATGTGCAGAACCGGAGATATCTTGGTTTTCGTGAGGTTTCAAGCTGAGATATGCATTTTCTGCGATAATATTGGTGAGACTTTAGTCAGAAGTATGCAGAATCATCTAGATCGCTCTTTTCGAGCTACTTAATGCACGAAACACGTTTTCTGGTGTTTCCACCACCCCACAGTACATTTGACATGCAGAACCGGAGATATCTTGGTTTCGTTCGGGTTTCAAGCTGAGATATGCATTTTCTACGATAATCCTGGTGAGACTTCTGTCAGAAGAATGCCGAATCTTCGAGATCGCACTTTTCGAGCCGTTTAATGCGAGAAACACGTTATCTGGTGTTTTCACCAGTCCACAGTGCGTTTGATATGCAGATCCGGCGATATCTTGATTTTCGTGGCGTTTCCAGCTGAGATATGCATTTTCTACGATAATGTTGGTGAGACTTCTGTCAGAAGTATGCAGAACCTTTGAGAACGCGCTTTTCGAGCTACTTAATGCGCGAAACACGTTTTCTGGTGTTTTCACCACTCCACGGTACGTTTGATATGCAGTACCGGCGACATCTTGGTTTTCGTGGGGTTTCAAGCTGAGATATGCATTTTCTGCGATAATCATGGTGAGACTTCTGTCCGAAGTATGTAGAATCATCGAGAACGCTCTTTTCGTGCTACTTAATGCGAGAAACACGCTTTCTGGTGTGTTCACCACTCCACAGTGCGTTTGATATGCAGAACCGGCGACATCTTGGTTTTCGTGGGGTTTCAAGCTGAGATATGCATTTTTTACGATAAACTTGGTGAGACTTCTGTCCGAAGTATGCAGAATCATCGAGATCGCTCTATTGGAGCTATTT
The DNA here is from genome assembly GCA_951804975.1 of Anthophora plumipes. Classification (NCBI taxonomy): domain Eukaryota; kingdom Metazoa; phylum Arthropoda; class Insecta; order Hymenoptera; family Apidae; genus Anthophora; species Anthophora plumipes. The sequence continues at coordinate 920,326 of CATORF010000158.1, read as the reverse complement.
AATGCGACAAACACGTTATCTAGTGTTTTCACCACCCCACAGTACATTTGACATGCAGAACCGGAGATATCTTGGTTTCGTTCGGGTTTCAAGCTGAGATATGCATTTTCTACGATAATCCTGGTGAGACTTCTGTCAGAAGTATGCAGAATCATCGAGAACGCTCTTTTCGTGCTACTTAATGCGAGAAACACGCTTTCTGGTGTTTTCACCACTCTACAGTGCGTTTGATATGCAGAACCGGCGACATCTTGGTTTTCGTGGGGTTTCAAGCTGAGATATGCATTTTTTACGTTAATCATGGTGAGACTTCTGTCCGAAGTATGCAGAATACTCGAGATCGCACTTTTCGAGTTATTTAATGCGAGAAACACGTTATCTGGTGTTTTCAGCAATCCACAGTGCGTTTGATATGCAGAACCAGCGATATCTGGGTTTTCTTGGGGTTTCAATCTGAGATATGCATTTTTTACGGTAATCTTGATCAGACTTCTGTCCGAAGTATGGTTAATCATCGAGATCGCTCGTTTGGACCTATTTAATGCGAGAAACACGTTATCTGGTGTTTTCACCACTCCACAGTGCGTACGATATGCAGAACTGGCGATATCTTGGCTTTCGTGGGGTTTCAAGCTGAGATATGCATTTTCTACGATAAGCTTGGTAAAACATCTGTCCGAAGTATGCAGAAACATCGAGAGCGCTCTTTTCGAGCTATTTAATGCGGGAAACACGTTTTCTGGTGTTTTCACCACCCCACAGTACATTTGACATGCAGAACCGGAGATATCTTGGTTTCGTTCGGGTTTCAAGCTGAGATATGCATTTTCTACGATAATCCTGGTGAGACTTCTGTCAGAAGTATGCCGAATCTTCGAGATCGCACTTTTCGAGCTGTTTAATGCGAGAAACACGTTATCTGGTGTTTTCACCAGTCCACAGTGCGTTTGATATGCAGATCCGGCGATATCTTGATTTTCGTGGTGTTTCCAGCTGAGATATGCATTTTCTGCGATAATGTTGGTGAGACTTCTGTCAGAAGTATGCAGAACCTTTGAGAACGCGCTTTTCGAGCTACTTAATGCGCGAAACACGTTTTCTGGTGTTTTCACCACTCCACGGTACGTTTGATGTGCAGAACCGGAGAAAACTCGGTTTTCGTCGGGTTTCAAGCTGAGATATGCATTTTCTACGATAATCTTGGTGAGACTTCTGTCAGAAGTATGCAGGATCTTCGAGAACGCTCTTTTCGAGCTACTTAATGCGAGAAACACGCTTTCTGGTGTTTTCACCCCTCCACAGTGCGTTTGATATGCAGTACCGGCTACATCTTGGTTTTCGTGGGGTTTCAAGCTGAGATATGCATTTTCTGCGATAATCATGGTGAGACTTCTGTCCGAAGTATGCAGAATCATCGAGAACGCTCTTTTCGTGCTACTTAATGCGAGAAACACGCTTTCTGGTGTTTTCACCACTCCACAGTGCGTTTGATTTGCAGAACCGGCGACATCTTGGTTTTCGTGGGGTTTCAAGCTGAGATATGCATTTTTTACGATAATCTTGGTGAGACTTCTGTCCGAAGTATGCAGAATCATCGAGATCGCTCTATTCGAGCTATTTAATGCGACAAACACGTTATCTGGTGTTTTCACCAGTCCACAGTGCGTTTGATATGCAGAACCGGCGATATCTTGATTTTCGTGGTGTTTCCAGCTGAGATATGCATTTTCTACGATAATGTTGGTGAGACTTCTGTCAGAAGTATGCAGAACATTTGAGAACGCGCTTTTCGAGCTACTTAATGCGCGAAACACGTTTTCTGGTGTTTTCACCACTCCACGGTACGTTTGATGTGCAGAACCGGAGAAAACTCGGTTTTCGTCGGGTTTCAAGCTGAAATATGCATTTTCTACGATAATCTTGGTGAGACTTCTGTCAGAAGTATGCCGGATCTTCTAGAACGCTCTTTTCGAGCTACTTAATGCGAGAAACACGCTTGCTGGTGTTTTCACCCCTCCACAGTGCGTTTGACATGCAGTACCGGCGACATCTTGGTTTTCGTGGGGTTTCAAGCTGAGATATGCATTTTCTGCGATAATCATGGTGAGACTTCTGTCCGAAGTATGCAGAATCATCGAGAACGCTCTTATCGTGCTACTGAATGCGAGAAACACGCTTTCTAGTGTTTTCACCACTCCACAGTGCGTTTGATATGCAGAACCGGCGACATCTTGGTTTTCGTGGGGTTTCAAGTTGCGATATGCATTTTCTGCGATAATCTTGTTGAGACTTCTGTCAGAAGTAAGCAGAATCATCGAGATCGCTCGTTTCGAGCTATTTAATGCGAGAAACACGTTATCTTGTGTTTTCACCACTCCACAGTATGTTGGATATGCAGAACCGGAGATATTTTGGTTTTCGTCGGGTTTCAAGCTGAGATATACATTTTCTACGATAAGCTTGTTGAAACATCTGTCCGAAGTATGCAGAAACATCGAGTTCGCACTTTTCGAGCTATTTAATGCGAGAAACACGATAGCTGGTGTTTTCATCAATCCACAGTGCGTATGATATGCAGAACCGGCGATACCTTGGTTTTCGTGGGGTTTCAAGCTGAGATATGCATTTTCTGCGATAATCATGGTGAGACTTCTGTCAGAAGTATGCCGAATCTTCGAGAACGCTCTTTTCGAGCTACTTAATGCGAGAAACACGTTTTCGGGTGTTTTCACCACTCCAATGTACGTTTGATGTGCAGAACCGGAGATATCTTGGTTTTCGTGAGGTTTCAAGCTGAGATATGCATTTTCTGCGATAATATTGGTGAGACTTCAGTCAGAAGTATGCAGAATCATCTAGATCGCTCTTTTCGAGCTACTTAATGCACGAAACACGTTTTCTGGTGTTTCCACCACCCCACAGTACATTTGACATGCAGAACCGGAGATATCTTGGTTTCGTTCGGGTTTCAAGCTGAGATATGCATTTTCTACGATAATCCTGGTGAGACTTCTGTCAGAAGTATGCCGAATCTTCGAGATCGCACTTTTCGAGCCGTTTAATGCGAGAAACACGTTATCTGGTGTTTTCACCAGTCCACAGTGCGTTTGATATGCAGATCCGGCGATATCTTGATTTTCGTGGCGTTTCCAGCTGAGATATGCATTTTCTACGATAATGTTGGTGAGACTTCTGTCAGAAGTATGCAGAACATTTGAGAACGCGCTTTTCGAGCTACTTAATGCGCGAAACACGTTTTCTGGTGTTTTCACCACTCCACGGTACGTTTGATATGCAGTACCGGCGACATCTTGGTTTTCGTGGGGTTTCAAGCTGAGATATGCATTTTCTGCGATAATCATGGTGAGACTTCTGTCCGAAGTATGTAGAATCATCGAGAACGCTCTTTTCGTGCTACTTAATGCGAGAAACACGCTTTCTGGTGTGTTCGCCACTCCACAGTGCGTTTGATATGCAGAACCGGCGACATCTTGGTTTTCGTGGGGTTTCAAGCTGAGATATGCATTTTTTACGATAAACTTGGTGAGACTTCTGTCCGAAGTATGCAGAATCATCGAGATCGCTCTATTGGAGCTATTTAATGCGACAAACACGTTATCTAGTGTTTTCACCACCCCACAGTACATTTGACATGCAGAACCGGAGATATCTTGGTTTCGTTCGGGTTTCAAGCTGAGATATGCATTTTCTACGATAATCCTGGTGAGACTTCTGTCAGAAGTATGCAGAATCATCGAGAACGCTCTTTTCGTGCTACTTAATGCGAGAAACACGCTTTCTGGTGTTTTCACCACTCTACAGTGCGTTTGATATGCAGAACCGGCGACATCTTGGTTTTCGTGGGGTTTCAAGCTGAGATATGCATTTTTTACGATAATCTTGGTGAGAATTCTGTCCGAAGTATGCAGAATCATCGAGATCGCTCTATTCGAGCTATTTAATGCGACAAACACGTTATCTAGTGTTTTCAGCACTCCACAGTGCGTTTGATATGCAGAACCAGCGATATCTTGGTTTTCGTCGGGTTTCAAGCTGAGATATGCATTTCTTACCATAATCTTGGTGAGACTTCTGTCCGAAGTATGCTGAATCATCGAGATCGCTCTTTTCGAGCTAGTTAGTGCGAGAAACACGTTATCTGTTGTTTTCACCACTCCACAGTGCGTTTGATATGCCGAACAGTAGATATCTTGGGCTTCGTGGGGTTTCAAGCTGAAATATGCATTTTCTGCGATAATCTTGTTGAGACTTCAGTCCGAAGTATGCAGAATCATCGAGGTCGCACTTTTCGAGCTATTTAATGCGAGAAACACGTTATCTGGTGTTTTCACCACTCCACAGAGCGTATGATATGCAGAACCGGCGATATCTTGGTTTTCGTGGAGTTTCAAGCTGAGATATGCATTTTTTACGATAATTTTGGTGAGACTTCTGTCCGAAGTATGCAGAATCATCGAGATCGCTCGTTTCGAGCTATTTGATGCGAGAAACACGTTATCTGGTGTTTTCACCACTCCACAGTGCGTTTGATATGCAGAACAGCCGATATCTTGGTTTTCGTGGGGTTTCAAGCAGAGATATGCATTTTCTGCGATATTCTTGGTGAGACTTCTGTTAGAAGTATGCAGAATCATCGAGATCGCACTTGTCGTGCTATTTAATGCGAGAAACACGTTTTCTGGGGTTTTCACCACTCCACAGTTCGTTGGATATGCAGAACAGCAGATATCTTGGTTTTCGTGGGGTTTCAAGCAGAGATATGCATTTTCTGCGATAATCATTGTGAGACTTCTGTTAGAAGTATGCAGAATCATCGAGATCGCACTTGTCGTGCTATTTAATGCGAGAAACACGTTTTCTGGGGTTTTCACCACTCCACAGTTCGTTGGATATGCAGAACAGCAGATATCTTGGTTTTCGTCGGGTTTCATGCTGAGATATGCATTTTGTACGACAAGCTTGGTGAGACATCTGTCCGAAGTATGCAGAAACATCGAGAGCGCGCTTTTCGAGCTATTTAATGCGAGAAACACGTTTTCTGGGGTTTTCACTACTCCACAGTTCTTTGGATATGCAGAACAGGAGATATTTTGGTTTGCGTGGGGTTTCAAGCAGAGATATGCATTTTGTACGATAAGCTTGGTGAGACATCTGTCCGAAGTATGCAGAAACATCGAGAGCGCTCTTTTCGAGCTATTTAATGCGAGAAACACGTTTTCTGGGGTTTTCACTACTCCACAGTTCTTTGGATATGCAGAACAGGAGATATTTTGGTTTGCGTGGGGTTTCAAGCAGAGATATGCATTTTCTGCGATAATCTTGGTAAAACATCTGTCCGAAGTATGCAGAAACATCGAGAGCGCTCTTTCCGATCTATTTAATGCGAGAAACACGTTTTCTGGGGTTGTCACCACACCACAGTTCGTTGGATATGCAGAACAGTAGATATCTTGGTTTTCGTGGGGTTTCAAGCAGAGATATGCATTTTGTACGATAAGCTTGGTGAGACATCTGTCCGAAGTATGCAGAATCATCGAGATCGCTCTTTTCGAGCTATTTAATGCGAGAAACACGTTATCTGGCGTTTTAACCACTCCACAGTGCGTTGGATATGCAGAACCGGAGATATTTTGGTTTACGTCGGGTTTCAAGCTGAGATATGCATTTTCTGCGATAATCTTGTTGAGACTTCTGTCCGAAGTATGCAGAATCATCGAGATCGCTCTTTTCGAGCTAGTTAATGCGAGAAAAACCTTATCCGGTGTTTTCACCACTCCACAGTGCGTATGTATGCAGAAACAGCGATATCTTGGCTTTCGTGTGGTTTCAAGCTGAGATATGCATTTTTTACGATAATCTTGGTGAGACTTCTGTCCGAAGTATGCTTAATCATCGAGATCGCTCGTTTGGACCTATTTAATGCGAGAAACACGTTATCTGGTGTTTTCACCACTCCACAGTGCGTACGATATGCAGAACTGGCGATATCTTGGCTTTCGTGGGGTTTCAAGCTGAGATATGCATTTTCTACGATAAGCTTGGTAAAACATCTGTCCGAAGTATGCAGAAACATCGAGAGCGCTCTTTTCGAGATATTTAATGCGGGAAACACGTTTTCTGGGGTTGTCACCACTCCACAGTGCGTTTGACATGCAGAACCAGCGATATCTTGGTTTTCGTGGGGTTTCAAGCGGAGACATGCATTTTCTGGGATAATATTGGTGAGACTTCAGTCAGAAGTATGCAGAATCATCTAGATCGCTCTTTTCGAGCTACTTAATGCACGAAACACGTTTTCTGCTGTTTTCACCACTCCTCAGTACGTTTGACATGCAGAACCGGAGATATCTTGGTTTCGGTCGGGTTTCAAGCTGAGATATGCATTTTCTACGATAATCCTGGTGAGACTTCTGTCAGAAGTATGCAGAATCTTTGAGAACGCGCTTTTCGAGCTATTTAATGCGAGATACTCGTTTTCTGGGGTTTTCACCACTCCACAGTTCGTTGGATATGCAGAACCGGAGATATCTTGGTGTTCGTGGGGTTTCAAGCTGAGATATGCATTTCCTGCGATAATCTTGGTGAGACTTCTGTCCGAAGTATGGTGAATCATCTAGATCGCTCGTTTCGAGCTATTTAATGCGAAAAAACAAGTTTTCTGGTGTTTTCAACATTCCACAGTGCGTTTGATATACAGAACCTGCGATATCTTGATTTTCGGGGTGTTTCCAGATGAGATATGCATTTTCTGCGATAAGCTTGGTGATTCTTCTGCGAGAAGTATGCAGAATCATCTAGATCGCTCTTTTCGAGCTATTTAATGCGAGAAACACGTTTTCTGGTGTATTCACCACTCCACAGTACGTTAGACATGCAGAACCGGAGATATCTTTGTTACGGTCGGGTTTCAAGTTGAGATATGCATTTTCTGCGATAATATTGGTGAGACCTCTGTCAGAAGTATGCAGAATCTTCGAGAACGCTCTTTTCGAGCTACTTAATGCGAGAAACACGTTTTCGGGTGTTTTCACCACTCCACAGTACGTTTGATGTGCAGAACCGGAGATATCTTGGTTTTCGTGAGGTTTCAAGCTGAGATATGCATTTTCTGCGATAATATTGGTGAGACTTCAGTCAGAAGTATGCAGAATCATCTAGATCGCTCTTTTCGAGCTACTTAATGCAAGAAACACGTTTTCTGGTGTTTTCACCACCCCACAGTACATTTGACATGCAGAACCGGAGATATCTTGGTTTCGTTCGGGTTTCAAGCTGAGATATGCATTTTCTACGATAATCCTGGTGAGACTTCTGTCAGAAGTATGCCGAATCTTCCAGATCGCACTTTTCGAGCTGTTTAATGCGAGAAACACGTTATCTGGTGTTTTCACCAGTCCACAGTGCCTTTGATATGCAGATATGGCGATATCTTGATTTTCGTGGTGTTTCCAGCTGAGATATGCATTTTCTACGATAATGTTGGTGAGACTTCTGTCAGAAGTATGCAGAACCTTTGAGAACGCGCTTTTCGAGCTACTTAATGCGCGAAACACGTTTTCTGGTGTTTTCTCCACTCCACGGTACGTTTGATGTGCAGAAACGGAGAAAACTCGGTTTTCGTCGGGTTTCAAGCTGAGATATGCATTTTCTACGATAATCTTGGTGAGACTTCTGTCAGAAGTATGCAGGATCTTCGAGATCGCTCTTTTCGAGATACTTAATGCGAGAAACACGATTTCTGGTGTCTTCACCACTCCACAGTGCGTTTGATATGCAGTACCGGCGACATCTTGGTTTTCGTGAGGTTTCAAGCTGAGATATGCATTTTTTACGATAATCTTGGTGAGACTTCTGTCCGAAGTATGCAGAATCATCGAGATCGCTCTATTCGAGCTATTTAATGCGACAAACACGTTATCTAGTGTTTTCACCACCCCACAGTACATTTGACATGCAGAACCGGAGATATCTTGGTTTCGTTCGGGTTTCAAGCTGAGATATGCATTTTCTACGATAATCCTGGTGAGACTTCTGTCAGAAGTATGCAGAATCTTTGAGAACGCGCTTTTCGAGCTATTTAATGCGAGAAACTCGTTTTCTGGGGTTTTCACCACTCCACAGTTCGTTGGATATGCAGAACCGGAGATATCTTGGTGTTCGTGGGGTTTCAAGCTGAGATATGCATTTCCTGCGATAATCTTGGTGAGACTTCTGTCCGAAGTATGGTGAATCATCTAGATCGCTCGTTTCGAGCTATTTAATGCGAAAAAACAAGTTTTCTGGTGTTTTCAACATTCCACAGTGCGTTTGATATACAGAACCTGCGATATCTTGATTTTCGGGGTGTTTCCAGATGAGATATGCATTTTCTGCGATAAGCTTGGTGAGTCTTCTGCCAGAAGTATGCAGAATCATCTAGATCGCTCTTTTCGAGCTATTTAATGCGAGAAACACGTTTTCTGGTGTATTCACCACTCCACAGTACGTTAGACATGCAGAACCGGAGATATCTTCGTTACGGTCGGGTTTCAAGCTGAGATATGCATTTTCTACGATAATATTGGTGAGACCTCTGTCAGAAGTATGCAGAATCTTCGAGAACGCTCTTTTCGAGCTACTTAATGCGAGAAACACGTTTTCGGGTGTTTTCACCACTCCACAGTACGTTTGATGTGCAGAACCGGAGATATCTTGGTTTTCGTGAGGTTTCAAGCTGAGATATGCATTTTCTGCGATAATATTGGTGAGACTTCAGTCAGAAGTATGCAGAATCATCTAGATCGCTCTTTTCGAGCTACTTTATGCACGAAACACGTTTTCTGGTGTTTTCACCACCCCACAGTACATTTGACATGCAGAACCGGAGATATCTTGGTTTCGTTCGGGTTTCAAGCTGAGATATGCATTTTCTACGATAATGTTGGTGAGACTTCTGTCAGAATTATGCAGAACCTTTGAGAACGCGCTTTTCGAGCTACTTAATGCGCGAAACACGTTTTCTGGTGTTTTCACCACTCCACGGTACGTTTGATGTGCAGAACCGGAGAAAACTCGGTTTTCGTCGGGTTTCAAGCTGAGATATGCATTTTCTACGATAATCTTGGTGAGACTTCTGTCAGAAGTATGCAGGATCTTCGAGAACGCTCTTTTCGAGCTACTTAATGCGAGAAACACGCTTTCTGGTGTTTTCACCCCTCCCCAGTGCGTTTGATATGCAGTACCGGCGACATCTTGGTTTTCGTGGGGTTTCAAGCTGAGATATGCATTTTCTGCGATAATCCTGGTGAGACTTCTGTCAGAAGTATGCAGAATCTTCGAGATCGCACTTTTCGAGCTGTTTAATGCGAGAAACACGTTATCTGGTGTTTTCACCAGTCCACAGTGCGTTTGATATGCAGAACCGGCGATATCTTGATTTTCGTGGTGTTTCCAGCTGAGATATGCATTTTCTACGATAATGTTGGTGAGACTTCTGTCAGAAGTATGCAGAACATTTGAGAACGCGCTTTTCGAGCTACTTAATGCGAGAAACACGTTTTCGGGTGTTTTCACCACTCCAATGTACGTTTGATGTGCAGAACCGGAGATATCTTGGTTTTCGTGAGGTTTCAAGCTGAGATATGCATTTTCTGCGATAATATTGGTGAGACTTCAGTCAGAAGTATGCAGAATCATCTAGATCGCTCTTTTCGAGCTACTTAATGCACGAAACACGTTTTCTGGTGTTTCCACCACCCCACAGTACATTTGACATGCAGAACCGGAGATATCTTGGTTTCGTTCGGGTTTCAAGCTGAGATATGCATTTTCTACGATAATCCTGGTGAGACTTCTGTCAGAAGTATGCCGAATCTTCGAGATCGCACTTTTCGAGCTGTTTAATGCGAGAAACACGTTATCTGGTGTTTTCACCAGTCCACAGTGCGTTTGATATGCAGATCCGGCGATATCTTGATTTTCGTGGCGTTTCCAGCTGAGATATGCATTTTCTACGATAATGTTGGTGAGACTTCTGTCAGAAGTATGCAGAACCTTTGAGAACGCGCTTTTCGAGCTACTTAATGCGCGAAACACGTTTTCTGGTGTTTTCACCACTCCACGGTACGTTTGATATGCAGTACCGGCGACATCTTGGTTTTCGTGGGGTTTCAAGCTGAGATATGCATTTTCTGCGATAATCATGGTGAGACTTCTGTCCGAAGTATGTAGAATCATCGAGAACGCTCTTTTCGTGCTACTTAATGCGAGAAACACGCTTTCTGGTGTGTTCACCACTCCACAGTGCGTTTGATATGCAGAACCGGCGACATCTTGGTTTTCGTGGGGTTTCAAGCTGAGATATGCATTTTTTACGATAATCTTGGTGAGACTTCTGTCCGAAGTATGCAGAATCATCGAGATCGCTCTATTGGAGCTATTTAATGCGACAAACACGTTATCTAGTGTTTTCACCACCCCACAGTACATTTGACATGCAGAACCGGAGATATCTTGGTTTCGTTCGGGTTTCAAGCTGAGATATGCATTTTCTACGATAATCCTGGTGAGACTTCTGTCAGAAGTATGCAGAATCATCGAGAACGCTCTTTTCGTGCTACTTAATGCGAGAAACACGCTTTGTGGTGTTTTCACCACTCTACAGTGCGTTTGATATGCAGAACCGGCGACATCTTGGTTTTCGTGGGGTTTCAAGCTGAGATATGCATTTTTTACGATAATCTTGGTGAGAATTCTGTCCGAAGTATGCAGATTCATCGAGATCGCTCTATTCGAGCTATTTAATGCGACAAACACGTTATCTAGTGTTTTCAGCACTCCACAGTGCGTTTGATATGCAGAACCAGCGATATCTTGGTTTTCGTCGGGTTTCAAGCTGAGATATGCATTTCTTACGATAATCTTGGTGAGACTTCTGTCCGAAGTATGCTGAATCATCGAGATCGCTCTTTTCGAGCTAGTTAGTGCGAGAAACACGTTATCTGTTGTTTTCACCACTCCACAGTGCGTTTGATATGCCGAACAGTAGATATCTTGGGCTTCGTGGGGTTTCAAGCTGAAATATGCATTTTCTGCGATAATCTTGTTGAGACTTCTGTCCGAAGTATGCAGAATCATCGAGGTCGCACTTTTCGAGCTATTTAATGCGAGAAACACGTTATCTGGTGTTTTCACCACTCCACAGTGCGTATGATATGCAGAACCGGCGATATCTTGGTTTTCGTGGAGTTTCAAGCTGAGATATGCATTTTTTACGATAATTTTGGTGAGACTTCTGTCCGAAGTATGCAGAATCATCGAGATCGCTCGTTTCGAGCTATTTGATGCGAGAAACACGTTATCTGGTGTTTTCACCACTCCACAGTGCGTTTGATATGCAGAACAGCCGATATCTTGGTTTTCGTGGGGTTTCAAGCAGAGATATGCATTTTCTGCGATATTCTTGGTGAGACTTCTGTTAGAAGTATGCAGAATAATCGAGATCGCACTTGTCGTGCTATTTAATGCGAGAAACACGTTTTCTGGGGTTTTCACCACTCCACAGTTCGTTGGATATGCAGAACAGCAGATATCTTGGTTTTCGTGGGGTTTCAAGCAGAGATATGCATTTTCTGCGATAATCATTGTGAGACTTCTGTTAGAAGTATGCAGAATCATCGAGATCGCACTTGTCGTGCTATTTAATGCGAGAAACACGTTTTCTGGGGTTTTCACCACTCCACAGTGCGTTGGATATGCAGAACCGGAGATATTTTGGTTTACGTCGGGTTTCAAGCTGAGATATGCATTTTCTGCGATAATCTTGTTGAGACTTCTGTTCGAAGTATGCAGAATCATCGAGATGGCTCTTTTCGAGCTAGTTAATGCGAGAAAAACCTTATCCGGTGTTTTCACCACTCCACAGTGCGTATGTATGCAGAAACAGCGATATCTTGGCTTTCGTGTGGTTTCAAGCTGAGATATGCATTTTTTACGATAATCTTGGTGAGACTTCTGTCCGAAGTATGCTTAATCATCGAGATCGCTCGTTTCAAGCTATTTAATGCGAGAAACACGTTATCTGGTGTTTTCACCACTCCACAGTGCGTTTGATATGCAGAACAGTAGATATCTTGGTTTTCGTGGGGTTTCAAGCTGAGATATGCATTTTCTACGATAATCTTGTTGAGAGTTCTGTCCGAAGTATGCAGAATCATCGAGATCGTTCGTTTCGAGCTATATAATGCGAGAAACACGTTATCCGGTGTTTTCACCACTCCACAGTGCGTTGGATCTGCAGAACCGGAGATATTTTGGTTTTCGTCGGGTTTCAAGCTGAGATATGCATTTTTTACGATAATCTTGGTGAGACTTCTGTCCGAGGTATGCAGAATCATCGAGATCGCTCGTTTCGAACTATTAAAGCGAGAAACACGTTATCTGGTGTTTTCACCACTCCACAGTGCGTTGGATATGCAGAACCGGAGATATTTTGGTTTTCGTCGGGTTTCAAGCTGAGATATGCATTTTCTACGATAAGCTTGGTGAGACATCAGTCCGAAGTATGCAGAAACATCGAGAGCGCTCTTTTCGAGCTATTTAATGCGAGAAACACGTTTTCTGGAGTTTTCACCACTCCACAGTTCGTTGGATATGCAGAACAGTAGATGTCTTGGTTTTCGTGGTGTTTCAAGCAGAGATATGCATTTTCTGCGATAATCTTGGTGAGACTTCTGTCCGAAGTATGCTGAATCATCGAGATCGCTCTTTTCGAGCTAGTTAGTGCGAGAAACACGTTATCTGGTGTTTTCAGCACTCCACAGTGCGTTTGATATGCAGAACCAGCGATATCTTGGTTTTCGTGGGGATTCAAGCTGAGATATGCAATTTCTGCGATAATCTTGGTGAGACTTCTGTCCGAAGTATGCTTAATCATCGAGATCGCTCGTTTCGAGCTATTTAATGCGAGAAACACGTTATCTGGTGTTTTCACCACTCCACAGTGCGTATGATATGCAGAACCGACGATATCTTGGTTTTCGTCGGGCTTCAAGCTGAGATATGCATATTCTGCGATAATATTGGTGAGACTTCAATCAGAAGTATGCAGAATCGTCAAAATCGCTCGTTTCGAGCTATTTAATGCAAGAAACACGTTTTCTGGGGTTTTCACCACTCCACAGTTCGTTGGATATGCAGAACAGTAGATATCTTGGTTTTCGTGGGATGTCTTTCTGAGATATACATTTTCTGCGATAATCTTGGTGAGACTTCTGTCCGAAGTATGCAGAATCATCGAGATCGCTCGTTTCGAGCTATTTAATGCGAGAAACACGTTATCTGGTGTTTTCACCACTCCACAGTGCGTATGATATGCAGAACCGACGATATCTTGGTTTTCGTGGTGTTTCAAGCAGAGATATGCATTTTCTGCGATAATCTTGGTGAGACTTCTGTCCGAAGTATGCAGAAACATCGAGAGCGCTCTTTTCGAGCTATTTAATGCGAGAAACACGTTTTCTGGAGTTTTCACCACTCCACAGTTCGTTGGATATGCAGAACAGTAGATGTCTTGGTTTTCGTGGTGTTTCAAGCAGAGATATGCATTTTCTGCGATAATCTTGGTGAGACTTCTGTCCGAAGTATGCAGAATCATCGAGATCGCACTTTTCGAGATATTTAATGCGAGCAACACGTTATCTGGTGTTTTCACCACTCCACAGTGCGTTTGATATGCAGAACAGGAGATATCTTGGTTTTCGTGGGGTTTCAAGCTGAGATATGCATTTTCTGCGATAATCTTGGTGAGACCTCTGTCCGATGTATGCTGAATCATCGAGATCGCACTTTTCGAGATAGTTAATGCGAGAAAAACCTTATCTGGTGTTTTGACCACTCCACAGGGCGTTTGATATGCAGAACCGGTGATATCTTGGTATTTCGTGTGGTTTCCAGCTGAAATATGTATTTTCTGCGATAATCTTGGTGTTTCATCTATGAGAACTATGCTGAATCATCCAGAACGCTCTTTTCGAGCTAGTTAATGCGAGTAACACGTTTTCAGTTGTTTTCACCACACCACAGTGCGTTTGATATGCAGAACCGGCGACATCTTGGTTTTCGTCGGGCTTCAAGCTGAGATATGCATTTTCTGCGATAATATTGGTGAGACTTCAATCAGAAGTATGCAGAATCATCAAGATCGCTCGTTTCGAGCTATTTAATGCAAGAAACACGTTTTCTGGGGTTTTCACCACTCCACAGTTCGTTGGATATGCAGAACAGTAGATATCTTGGTTTTCGTGGGATTTCAATCTGAGATATGCATTTTCTGCGATAATCTTGGTGAGACTTCTGTCCGAAGTATGCAGAATCATCGAGATCGCACTTTTCGAGATATTTAATGCGAGCAACACGTTATCTGGTGTTTTCACCACTCCACAGTGCGTTTGATATGCAGAACAGGAGATATCTTGGTTTTCGTGGGGTTTCTAGCAGAGATATGCATTTTCTGCGATAATCATGGTGAGACTTCTGTTAGAAGTATGCAGAATCATCGAGATCGCTCTTTTCGACCTATTTAATGCGAGCAAACACGTTATCTGGTGTTTTCACCACTCCACAGTGCGTTTGATATGCAGAACCGGCAATGTTTGGTTTTCGTCGGGTTTCAAGCTGAGATATGCATTTTCTGCGATAATCATGGTGAGACTTCTGTCCGAAGTATGCTTAATCATCTAGATCGCTCTATTCGAGCTATTTAATGCGAGAAACACGTTATCTGGTGTTTTCAGCACTCCACAGTGCGTTTGATATGCGGAAACTGCCATATCTACAGTATCGTTGTTGTTTCCAGCTGAGATATGCATTTTCAGTGATAATCTTCATGATTCTGCTGTTACAAGCGTGCAGAATCACCGAAATCGCTGTTTTCGTGCTATTGAATGCGAAAAACACGTTTTCTGGTGTTTTCAGCACTCCACAGTGCGTTTGATATGCGGAAACTGCCATATCTTCGGTATCGTTGTTGTTTCCAGCTGAGATATGCATTTTCAGTGATAATCTTCACGATTCTGCAGTTACAAGTGTGCACAAACACCGAAATCGCTGTATTCGTGCTTTTGAATGCGAAAAACACGTTTTCTGGTGTTTTCAGCACTCCGCAGTGCGTTTGATATGCGGAAACTGCGATATCCTCGGTATCGTTGTTGTTTCCAGCTGAGATATGCATTTTCAGTGATAATCTTCATGATTCTGCTGTTACAAGTGTGCAGAATCATCGAAATCGCTGTTTTCGTGCTATTGAATGCGAAAATCACGTTTTCTGGTGTTTTCAGCACTCCACAGTGCGTTTGATATGCGGAAACTGCCATATCTACGGTATCGTTGTTGTTTCCAGCTGAGATATGCATTTTCAGTGATAATCTTCATGATTCTGCTGTTACAAGTGTGCAGAAACACCGAAATCGCTGTTTTTGTGCTATTGAATGCGAAAAACACGTTTTCTGGTGTTTTCAGCACTCCACAGTGCGTTTGATATGCGGAAACTGCGATATCCTCGGTATCGTTGTTGTTTCCAGCTGAGATATGCATTTTCAGTGATAATCTTCATGATTCTGCTGTTACAAGCGTGCAGAATCACCGAAATCGCTGTTTTCGTGCTATTGAATGCGAAAAACACGTTTTCTTGTGTTTTCAGCTCTCCACAGTGCGTTTGATATGCGGAAACTGCCATATCTTCGGTATCGTTGTTGTTTCCAGCTGAGATATGCATTTTCAGTGATAATCTTCATGATTCTGCTGTTACAAGTGTACAGAATCACCGAAATCGCTGTTTTCGTGCTATTGAATGCGAAAAACACGTTTTCTAGTGTTTTCAGCACTCCACAGTGCGTTTGATATGCGGAAACTGCCATATCTTCGGTATCGTTGTTGTTTCCAGCTGAGATATACATTTTCAGTGATAATCTTCATGATTCTGCTGTTACAAGTGTGGAGAATCTCCGAAATCGCTGTTATCGTGCTTTTGAATGCGAAAAACACGTTTTCTAGTGTTTTCAGCACTCCACAGTGCGTTTGATATGCGGAAACTGCCATATCTTCGGTATCGTTGTTGTTTCCAGCTGAGATATGCATTTTCAGTGATAATCTTCACGATTCTGCTGTTGCAAGTGTGCAGAATCTCCGAAATCGCTGTTTTCATGCTTTTGAATGCGAAAAACACGTTTTCTAGTGTTTTCTGCACGCCACAGAGCGTTTGACATGCGGAAACTGCGATATCTTCGGTATCGTTGTTGTTTCCAGCTGAGATATGCATTTTCAGTGATATTCTTCATGATTCTGCTGTTACAAGTGTGGAGAATCTCCGAAATCGCTGTTTTCGTGCTTTTGAATGCGAAAAACACGTTTTCTAGTGTTTTCAGCACGCCACAGAGCGTTTGACATGCGGAAACTGCGATATCTTCGGTATCGTTGTTGTTTCCAGCTGAGATATGCATTTTCAGTGATAATCTTCATGATTCTGCTGTTACAAGTGTGCAGAATCACCGAAATCGCTGTTTTCGTGCTATTGAATGCGTAAAACACGTTTTCTGGTGTTTTCAGCACTCCACAGTGCGTTTGATATGCGGAAACTGCCATATCTTCGGTATCGTTGTTGTTTCCAGCTGAGATATGCATTTTCAGTGATAATCTTCACGATTCTGCTGTTGCAAGTGTGCAGAGTCACCGAAATCGCTGTTTTTGTGCTTTTGAATGCGAAAAACACGTTTTCTGGTGTTTTCAGCACTCCACAGTGCGTTTGATATGCGGAAACTACGATATCTTCGGTATCGTTGTTGTTTCCAGCTGAGATATGCGTTTTCAGTGATAATCTTCATGATTCTGCTGTTACAAGTGTGCAGAATCAACGAAATCGCTGTTTTCGTGCTATTGGATGCGAAAAACACGTTTTCTAGTGTTTTCAGCACGCCACAGAGCGTTTGACATGCGAAAACTGCGATATCTTCGGTATCGTTGTTGTTTCCAGCTGAGATATGCATTTTCAGTGATAATCTTCATGATTCTGCTGTTACAAGTGTGCAGAATCACCGAAATCGCTGTTTTCGTGCTTTTGAATGCGAAAAACACGTTTTCTGGTGTTGTCAGCACTCCACAGTGCGTTTGATATGCGGAAACTACGATATCTTCGGTATCGTTGTTGTTTCCAGCTGAGATATGCATTTTCAGTGATAATCTTCATGATTCTGCTGTTACAAGTGTGCAGAATCACCGAAATCGCTGTTTTCGTGCTATTGAATGCGAAAAACACGTTATCTGGTGTTTTCACCACTCCACAGTGCGTATGATATGCAGAACCGACGATATCTTGGTTTTCGTGGTGTTTCAAGCAGAGATATGCATTTTCTGCGATAATCTTGGTGAGACTTCTGTCCGAAGTATGCAGAAACATCGAGAGCGCTCTTTTCGAGCTATTTAATGCGAGAAACACGTTTTCTGGAGTTTTCACCACTCCACAGTTCGTTGGATATGCAGAACAGTAGATGTCTTGGTTTTCGTGGTGTTTCAAGCAGAGATATGCATTTTCTGCGATAATCTTGGTGAGACTTCTGTCCGAAGTATGCTTAATCATCGAGATCGCTCGTTTCGAGCTATTTAATGCGAGAAACACGTTATCTGGTGTTTTCACCACTCCACAGTGCGTATGATATGCAGAACCGACGATATCTTGGTTTTCGTCGGGCTTCAAGCTGAGATATGCATATTCTGCGATAATATTGGTGAGACTTCAATCAGAAGTATGCAGAATCATCAAAATCGCTCGTTTCGAGCTATTTAATGCAAGAAACACGTTTTCTGGGGTTTTCACCACTCCACAGTTCGTTTGATATGCAGAACCAGCGATATCTTGGTTTTCGTGGGGATTCAAGCTGAGATATGCAATTTCTGCGATAATCTTGGTGAGACTTCTGTCCGAAGTATGCTTAATCATCGAGATCGCTCGTTTCGAGCTATTTAATGCGAGAAACACGTTATCTGGTGTTTTCAGCACTCCACAGTGCGTTTGATATGCAGAACCGGCGATATCTTGGTTTTTGTGGGGTTTCAAGCTGAGATATGCATTTTTTATGATAATCTTGGTGAGACTACTGTCCGAAGTATGCTTAATCATCGAGATCGCTCTATTCGAGCTATTTAATGCGAGAAACACGTTATCTGGTGTTTTCAGCACTCCACAGTGCATTTGATATGCAGAACCAGCGATATCTTGGTTTTCGTGGGGATTCAAGCTGAGATATGCAATTTCTGCGATAATCTTGGTGAGACTTCTGTCCGAAGTATGCTTAATCATCGAGATCGCTCGTTTCGAGCTATTTAATGCGAGAAACACGTTATCTGGTGTTTTCAGCACTCCACAGTGCGTTTGATATGTAGAACCAGCGATATCTGGGTTTTCGTGGGGTTTCAAGCTGCGATATGCATTTTCTATGATAATCTTGGTGAGACTTCTGTCCGAAGTGTGCAGAAACATCGAGATCGCTCTTTTCGAGCTATTTAATGCGAGCAACACGTTATCTGGTGTTTTCACCACTCCACAGTGCGTTTGATATGCGGAAACTGCCATATCTTCGGTATCGTTGTTGTTTCCAGCTGAGATATACATTTTCAGTGATAATCTTCATGATTCTGCTGTTACAAGTGTGGAGAATCTCCGAAATCGCTGTTATCGTGCTTTTGAATGCGAAAAACACGTTTTCTAGTGTTTTCAGCACTCCACAGTGCGTTTGATATGCGGAAACTGCCATATCTTCGGTATCGTTGTTGTTTCCAGCTGAGATATGCATTTTCAGTGATAATCTTCATGATTCTGCTGTTACAAGTGTGGAGAGTCTCCGAAATCGCTGTTTTCGTGCATTTGAATGCGAAAAACACGTTTTCTAGTGTTTTCAGCACGCCACAGAGCGTTTGACATGCGGAAACTGCGATATCTTCGGTATCGTTGTTGTTTCCAGCTGAGATATGCATTTTCAGTGATAATCTTCATGATTCTGCTGTTACAAGTGTGCAGAAACACCGAAATCGCTGTTTTTGTGCTATTGAATGCGAAAAACACGTTTTCTGGTGTTTTCAGCACTCCACAGTGCGTTTGATATGCGGAAACTGCGATATCCTCGGTATCGTTGTTGTTTCCAGCTGAGATATGCATTTTCAGTGATAATCTTCATGATTCTGCTGTTACAAGCGTGCAGAATCACCGAAATCGCTGTTTTCGTGCTATTGAATGCGAAAAACACGTTTTCTTGTGTTTTCAGCACTCCACAGTGCGTTTGATATGCGGAAACTGCCATATCTTCGGTATCGTTGTTGTTTCCAGCTGAGATATGCATTTTCAGTGATAATCTTCATGATTCTGCTGTTACAAGTGTACAGAATCACCGAAATCGCTGATTTCGTGCTATTGAATGCGAAAAACACGTTTTCTAGTGTTTTCAGCACTCCACAGTGCGTTTGATATGCGGAAACTGCCATATCTTCGGTATCGTTGTTGTTTCCAGCTGAGATATACATTTTCAGTGATAATCTTCATGATTCTGCTGTTACAAGTGTGGAGAATCTCCGAAATCGCTGTTATCGTGCTTTTGAATGCGAAAAACACGTTTTCTAGTGTTTTCAGCACTCCACAGTGCGTTTGATATGCGGAAACTGCCATATCTTCGGTATCGTTGTTGTTT
Organism: Anthophora plumipes; assembly: GCA_951804975.1. Taxonomy (NCBI): domain Eukaryota; kingdom Metazoa; phylum Arthropoda; class Insecta; order Hymenoptera; family Apidae; genus Anthophora; species Anthophora plumipes. The sequence goes on along the minus strand of CATORF010000158.1, from coordinate 900,596 downwards.
CCAGCTGAGATATGCATTTTCAGTGATAATCTTCACGATTCTGCTGTTGCAAGTGTGCAGAATCTCCGAAATCGCTGTTTTCATGCTTTTGAATGCGAAAAACACGTTTTCTAGTGTTTTCTGCACGCCACAGAGCGTTTGACATGCGGAAACTGCGATATCTTCGGTATCGTTGTTGTTTCCAGCTGAGATATGCATTTTCAGTGATATTCTTCATGATTCTGCTGTTACAAGTGTGGAGAATCTCCGAAATCGCTGTTTTCGTGCTTTTGAATGCGAAAAACACGTTTTCTAGTGTTTTCAGCACGCCACAGAGCGTTTGACATGCGGAAACTGCGATATCTTCGGTATCGTTGTTGTTTCCAGCTGAGATATGCATTTTCAGTGATAATCTTCATGATTCTGCTGTTACAAGTGTGCAGAATCACCGAAATCGCTGTTTTCGTGCTTTTGAATGCGAAAAACACGTTTTCTGGTGTTGTCAGCACTCCACAGTGCGTTTGATATGCGGACACTACGATATCTTCGGTATCGTTGTTGTTTCCAGCTGAGATATGCATTTTCAGTGATAATCTTCATGATTCTGCTGTTACAAGTGTGCAGAATCACCGAAATCGCTGTTTTCGTGCTATTGAATGCGAAAAACACGTTTTCTGGTCTTTTCAGCACTCCATAGTGCGTTTGGTATGCGGAAACTGCCATATCTTCGGTATCGTTGTTGTTTCCAGCTGAGATATGCATTTTCAGTGATAATCTTCACGATTCTGCTGTTGCAAGTGTGCAGAAACACCGGAATCGCTGTTTTTGTGCTATTGAATGCGAAAAACACGTTTTCTTGTGTTTTCAGCACTCCACAGTGCGTTTGATATGCGGAAACTGCCATATCTTCCGTATCGTTGTTGTTTCCAGCTGAGATATGCATTTTCAGTGATAATCTTCATGATTCTGCTGTTACAAGTGTGCAGAATCACCGAAATCGCTGTTTTCGTGCTATTGAATGCGAAAAACACGTTTTCTGGTGTTTTCAGCACTCCACAGTGCGTTTGATATGCGGAAACTGCCATATCTTCGGTATCGTTGTTGTTTCCAGCTGAGATATGCATTTTCAGTGATAATCTTCATGATTCTGCTGTTACAAGTGTGGAGAATCTCCGAAATCGCTGTTTTCGTGCTTTTGAATGCGAAAAACACGTTTTCTAGTGTTTTCAGCACGCCACAGAGCGTTTGACATGCGGAAACTGCGATATCTTCGGTATCGTTGTTGTTTCCAGCTGAGATATGCATTTTCAGTGATAATCTTCATGATTCTGCTGTTACAAGTGTGGAGAATCTCCGAAATCGCTGTTTTCGTGCTTTTGAATGCGAAAAACACGTTTTCTAGTGTTTTCAGCACGCCACAGAGCGTTTGACATGCGGAAACTGCGATATCCTCGGTATCGTTGTTGTTTCCAGCTGAGATATGCATTTTCAGTGATAATCTTCATGATTCTGCTGTTACAAGTGTGCAGAATCACCGAAATCGCTGTTTTCGTGCTATTGAATGCGAAAAACACGTTTTCTGGTGTTTTCAGCACTCCACAGTGCGTTTGATATGCGGAAACTGCCATATCTACGGTATCGTTGTTGTTTCCAGCTGAGATATGCATTTTCAGTGATAATCTTCACGATTCTGCTGTTGCAAGTGTGCAGAGTCACCGAAATCGCTGTTTTTGTGCTTTTGAATGCGAAAAACACGTTTTCTGGTGTTTCAAGCACTCCACAGTGCGTTTGATATGCGGAAACTGCGATATCCTCGGTATCGTTGTTGTTTCCAGCTGAGATATATATTTTCAGTGATAATCTTCATGATTCTGCTGTTACAAGTGTGCAGAATCACCGAAATCGCTGTTTTCGTGCTTTTGAATGCGAAAAACACGTTTTCTGGTGTTTTCAGCACTCCGCAGTGCGTTTGATATGCGGAAACTGCGATATCCTCGGTATCGTTGTTGTTTCCAGCTGAGATATGAATTTTCAGTGATAATCTTCACGATTCTGCTGTTACAAGTGTGCAGAAACACCGAAATCGCTGTTTTCGTGCTTTTGAATGCGAAAAACACGTTTTCTAGTGTTTTCAGCACGCCACAGAGCGTTTGACATGCGGAAACTACGATATCTTCGGTATCGTTGTTGTTTCCAGCTGAGATATGCATTTTCAGTGATAATCTTCATGATTCTGCTGTTACAAGTGTGTAGAATCACCGAAATCGCTGTTTTCGTGCTATTGAATGCGAAAAACACGTTTTCTTGTGTTTTCAGCACGCCACAGAGCGTTTGACATGCGGAAACTACGATATCTTCGGTATCGTTGTTGTTTCAAGCTGAGATATGAATTTTCAGTGATAATCTTCATGATTCTGCTGTTACAAGTGTGTAGAATCACCGAAATCGCTGTTTTCGTGCTATTGAATGCGAAAAACACGTTTTCTTGTGTTTTCAGCACTCCACAGTGCGTTTGATATGCGGAAACTGCCATATCTTCGGTATCGTTGTTGTTTCCAGCTGAGATATGCATTTTCAGTGATAATCTTCATGATTCTGCTGTTACAAGTGTGCAGAATCACCGAAATCGCTGTTTTCGTGCTATTGAATGCGAAAAACACGTTTTCTGGTGTTTTCAGCACTCCACAGTGCGTTTGATATGCGGAAACTGCCATATCTTCGGTATCGTTGTTGTTTCCAGCTGAGATATGCATTTTCAGTGATAATCTTCACGATTCTGCTGTTGCAAGTGTGCAGAGACACCGAAATCGCTGTTTTTGTGCTTTTGAATGCGAAAAACACGTTTTCTGGTGTTTTCAGCACTCCACAGTGCGTTTGATATGCGGTAACTGCGATATCCTCGGTATCGTTGTTGTTTCCAGCTGAGATATATATTTTCAGTGATAATCTTCATGATTCTGCTGTTACAAGTGTGCAGAATCACCAAAATCGCTGTTTTCGTGCTTTTGAATGCGAAAAACACGTTTTCTGGTGTTTTCAGCACTCCGCAGTGCGTTTGATATGCGGAAACTGCGATATCCTCGGTATCGTTGTTGTTTCCAGCTGAGATATGAATTTTCAGTGATAATCTTCACGATTCTGCTGTTACAAGTGTGCAGAAACACCGAAATCGCTGTTTTCGTGCTTTTGAATGCGAAAAACACGTTTTCTGGTGTTTTCAGCACTCCACAGTGCGTTTGATATGCGGAAACTACGATATCTTCGGTATCGTTGTTGTTTCCAGCTGAGATATGCGTTTTCAGTGATAATCTTCATGATTCTGCTGTTACAAGTGTGCAGAATCACCGAAATCGCTGTTTTCGTGCTTTTGAATGCGAAAAACACGTTTTCTGGTGTTTTCAGCACTCCACAGTGCGTGTGATAAGCGGAAACTACGATATCTTCGGTATCGTTGTTGTTTCCAGCTGAGATATGCATTTTCAGTGATAATCTTCATGATTCTGCTGTTACAAGTGTGCAGAATCACCGAAATCGCTGTTTTCGTGCTTTTGAATGCGAAAAACACGTTTTCTGGTGTTTTCAGCACTCCGCAGTGCGTTTGATATGCGGAAACTGCGATATCCTCGGTATCGTTGTTGTTTCCAGCTGAGATATGAATTTTCAGTGATAATCTTCACGATTCTGCTGTTACAAGTGTGCAGAAACACCGAAATCGCTGTTTTCGTGCTTTTGAATGCGAAAAACACGTTTTCTGGTGTTTTCAGCACTCCACAGTGCGTTTGATATGCGGAAACTACGATATCTTCGGTATCGTTGTTGTTTCCAGCTGAGATATGCGTTTTCAGTGATAATCTTCATGATTCTGCAGTTATAAATGTGCAGAATCTCCGAAATCGCTGTTTTCGTGCTTTTGAATGCGAAAAACACGTTTTCTAGTGTTTTCAGCACGCCACAGAGCGTTTGACATGCGGAAACTGCGATATCTTCGGTATCGTTGTTGTTTCCAGCTGAGATATGCATTTTCAGTGATAATCTTCATGATTCTGCTGTTACAAGTGTGGAGAGTCTCCGAAATCGCTGTTTTCGTGCTTTTGTATGCGAAAAACACGTTTTCTAGTGTTTTCAGCACGCCACAGAGCGTTTCACATGCGGAAACTGCGATATCTTCGGTATCGTTGATGTTTCCAGCTGAGATATGCATTTTCAGTGATAATCTTCATGATTCTGCTGTTACAAGTGTGCAGAATCACCGAAATCGCTGTTTTCGTGCTATTGAATGCGAAAAACACGTTTTCTGGTGTTTTCAGCACTCCATAGTGCGTTGGATATGCGGAAACTGCCATATCTTCGGTATCGTTGTTGTTTCCAGCTGAGATATACATTTTCTGTGATAATCTTCATGATTCTGCTGTTACAAGTGTGCAGAATCACGGAAATCGCTGTTTTCGTGCTATTGGATGCTAAAAACACGTTTCCTAGTGTTTTCAGCACGCCACAGAGCGTTTGACATGCGGAAACTGCGATATCTTCGTTATCGTTGTTGTTTCCAGCTGAGATATGCATTTTCAGTGATAATCTTCATGATTCTGCTGTTACAAGTGTGCAGAATCACCGAAATCGCTGTTTTCGTGCTTTTGAATGCGAAAAACACGTTTTCTGGTGTTTTCAGCACTCCACAGTGCGTTTGATATGCGGAAACTACGATATCTTCGGTATCGTTGTTTTTTTCCAGCTGAAATATGCATTTTCAGTGATAATCTTCATGATTCTGATGTTACAAGTGTGCAGAATCACCGAAATCGCTGTATTCGTGCTATTGAATGCGAAAAACACGTTTTCTGGTGTTTTCAGCACTCCACAGTGCGTTTGATATGCGGAAACTGCCATATCTTCGGTATCGTTGTTGTTTCCAACTGAGATATGCATTTTCAGTGATAATCTTCATGATTCTGCTGTTACAAGCGTGCAGAATCACCGAAATCGCTGTTTTCGTGCTATTGAATGCGAAAAACACGTTTTCTTGTGTATTCAGCACTCCACAGTGCGTTTGATATGCGGAAACTGCGATATCCTCGGTATCGTTTTTGTTTCCATCTGAGATATGCATTTTCAGTGATAATCTTCACGATTCTGCTGTTACAAGTGTGCAGAAACACCGAAATCGCTGTATTCGTGCTTTTGAATGCGAAAAACACGTTTTCTGGTGTTTTCAGCACTCCGCAGTGCGTTTGATATGCGGAAACTGCGATATCCTCGGTATCGTTGTTGTTTCCAGCTGAGATATGCATTTTCAGTGATAATCTTCATGATTCTGCTGTTACAAGCGTGCAGAATCACCGAAATCGCTGTTTTCGTGCTATTGCATGCGAAAAACACGTTTTCTTGTATATTCAGCACTCCACAGTGCGTTTGATATGCGGAAACTGCGATATCCTCGGAATCGTTGTTGTTTCCAGCTGAGATATGCATTTTCAGTGATAATCTTCACGATTCTGCTGCTACAAGTGTGCAGAAACACCGAAATCGCTGTATTCGTGCTTTTGAATGCGAAAAACACGTTTTCTGGTGTTTTCAGCACTCCGCAGTGCGTTTGATATGCGGAAACTGCGATATCCTCGGTATCGTTGTTGTTTCCAGCTGAGATATGAATTTTCAGTGATAATGTTCACGATTCTGCTGTTACAAGTGTGCAGAAACACCGAAATCGCTGTTTTCGTGCTATTGAATGCGAAAAACACGTTTTCTTGTGTTTTCAACACTCCACAGTGCGTTTGATATGCGGAAACTGCCATATCTTCGGTATCGTTGTTGTTTCCAGCTGAGATATGCATTTTCAGTGATAATCTTCATGATTCTGCTGTTACAAGTGTGCAGAATCACCGAAATCGCTGTTTTCGTGCTTTTGAATGCGAAAAACACGTTTTCTGGTGTTTTCAGCACTCCACAGTGCGTGTGATATGCGGAAACTACGATATCTTCGGTATCGTTGTTGTTTCCAGCTGAGATATGCATTTTCAGTGATAATCTTCATGATTCTGCTGTTACAAGTGTGCAGAATCACCGAAATCGCAGTTTTCGTGCTATTGAATGCGAAAAACACGTTTTCTGGTGTTTTCAGCACTCCACAGTGCGTTTGATATGCGGAAACTGCCATATCTTCGGTATCGTTGTTGTTTCCAGCTCAGATATGCATTTTCAGTGATAATCTTCATGATTCTGCTGTTACAAGTGTGGAGAATCTCCGAAATCGCTGTTTTCGTGCTTTTGAATGCGAAAAACACGTTTTCTAGTGTTTTCAGCACGCCACAGAGCGTTTGACATGCGGAAACTGCGATATCTTCGGTATCGTTGTTGTTTCCAGCTGAGATATGAATATTCAGTGATAATCTTCACGATTCTGCTGTTACAAGTGTGCAGAATCACCGAAATCGCTGTTTTCGTGCTATTGAATGCGAAAAACACGTTTTCTGGTGTTTTCAGCACTCCACAGTGCGTTTGATATGCGGAAACTGCCATATCTTCGGTATCGTTGTTGTTTCCAGCTGAGATATGCATTTTCAGTGATAATCTTCACGATTCTGCTGTTGCAAGTGTGCAGAATCTCCGAAATCGCTGTTTTCGTGCTTTTGAATGCGAAAAACACGTTTTCTAGTGTTTTCAGCACTCCACAGTGCGTTTGATATGCGGAAACTACGATATCTTCGGTATCGTTGTTGTTTCCAGCTGAGATATGCATTTTCAGTGATAATCTTCATGATTCTGCTGTTACAGGTGTGCAGAATCACCGAAATCGCTGTTTTCGTGCTTTTGAATGCGAAAAACACGTTTTCTGGTGTTTTCAGCACTCCACAGTGCGTGTGATATGCGGAAACTACGATATCTTCGGTATCGTTGTTGTTTCCAGCTGCGATATGCATTTTCAGTGATAATCTTCATGATTCTGCTGTTACAAGTGTGCAGAATCACCGAAATCGCTGTTTTCGTGCTATTGAATGCGAAAAACACGTTTTCTGGTGTTTTCAGCACTCCACAGTGCGTTTGATATGCGGAAACTGCCATATCTTCGGTATCGTTGTTGTTTCCAGCTGAGATATGCATTTTCAGTGATAATCTTCATGATTCTGCTGTTACAAGTGTGCAGAATCACCGAAATCGCTGTTTTCGTGCTATTGAATGCGAAAAACACGTTTTCTGGTGTTTTCAGCACTCCACAGTGCGTTTGATATGCGGAAACTACGATATCTTCGGTATCGTTGTTGTTTCCAGCTGAGATATGCATTTTCAGTGATAATCTTCATGATTCTGCTGTTACAGGTGTGCAGAATCACCGAAATCGCTGTTTTCGTGCTTTTGAATGCGAAAAACACGTTTTCTGGTGTTTTCAGCACTCCACAGTGCGTGTGATATGCGGAAACTACGATATCTTCGGTATCGTTGTTGTTTCCAGCTGCGATATGCATTTTCAGTGATAATCTTCATGATTCTGCTGTTACAAGTGTGCAGAATCACCGAAATCGCTGTTTTCGTGCTATTGAATGCGAAAAACACGTTTTCTGGTGTTTTCAGCACTCCACAGTGCGTTTGATATGCGGAAACTGCCATATCTTCGGTATCGTTGTTGTTTCCAGCTGAGATATGCATTTTCAGTGATAATCTTCATGATTCTGCTGTTACAAGTGTGCAGAATCACCGAAATCGCTGTTTTCGTGTTATTGAATGCGAAAAACACGTTTTTTAGTGTTTTCAGCACGCCACAGAGCGTTTGACATGCGGAAACTGCGATATCTTCGGTATCGTTGTTGTTTCCAGCTGAGATATGCATTTTCAGTGATAATCTTCATGATTCTGCTGTTACAAGTGTGCAGAATCACCGAAATCGCTGTTTTCGTGCGATTGGATGCGAAAAACACGTTTTCTGGTCTTTTCAGCACTCCACAGTGCGTTTGATATGCGGAAACTAAGATATCTTCGGTATCGTTGTTGTTTCCAGCTGAGATATGCATTTTCAGTGATAATCTTCATGATTCTGCAGTTATAAATGTGCAGAATCTCCGAAATCGCTGTTTTCGTGCTTTTGAATGCGAAAAACACGTTTTCTAGTGTTTTCAGAACGCCACAGAGCGTTTGACATGCGGAAACTGCGATATCTTCGGTATCGTTGTTGTTTCCAGCTGAGATATGCATTTTCAGTGATAATCTTCATGATTCTGCTGTTACAAGCGTGCAGAATCACCGAAATCGCTGTTTTCGTGCTTTTGAATGCGAAAAACACGTTTTCTGGTGTTTTCAGCACTCCACAGTGCGTGTGATATGCGGAAACTACGATATCTTCGGTATCGTTGTTGTTTCCAGCTGCGATATGCATTTTCAGTGATAATCTTCATGATTCTGCTGTTACAAGTGTGCAGAATCACCGAAATCGCTGTTTTCGTGCTATTGAATGCGAAAAACACGTTTTCTGGTGTTTTCAGCACTCCACAGTGCGTTTGATATGCGGAAACTGCCATATCTTCGGTATCGTTGTTTTTTCCAGCTGAGATATGCATTTTCAGTGATAATCTTCATGATTCTGCTGTTACAAGTGTGCAGAATCACCGAAATCGCTGTTTTCGTGTTATTGAATGCGAAAAACACGTTTTTTAGTGTTTTCAGCACGCCACAGAGCGTTTGACATGCGGAAACTGCGATATCTTCGGTATCGTTGTTGTTTCCAGCTGAGATATGCATTTTCAGTGATAATCTTCATGATTCTGCTGTTACAAGTGTGCAGAATCACCGAAATCGCTGTTTTCGTGCGATTGGATGCGAAAAACACGTTTTCTAGTGTTTTCAGCACGCCACAGAGCGTTTGACATGCGGAAACTGCGATATCTTCGGTATCGTTGTTGTTTCCAGCTGAGATATGCATTTTCAGTGATAATCTTCATGATTCTGCTGTTACAAGTTTGCAGAATCACCGAAATCGCTGTTTTCGTGCTTTTGAATGCGAAAAACACGTTTTCTGGTGTTGTCAGCACTCCACAGTGCGTTTGATATGCGGAAACTACGATATCTTCGGTATCGTTGTTGTTTCCAGCTGAGATATGCATTTTCAGTTATAATCTTCATGATTCTGCTGTTACAAGTGTGCAGAATCACCGAAATCGCTGTTTTCGTGCTATTGAATGCGAAAAACACGTTTTCTGGTGTTTTCAGCACTCCATAGTGCGTTTGGTATGCGGAAACTGCCATATCTTCGGTATCGTTGTTGTTTCCAGCTGAGATATGCATTTTCAGTGATAATCTTCATGATTCTGCTGTTACAAGTGTGCAGAATCACCGAAATCGCTGTTTTCGTGTTATTGAATGCGAAAAACACGTTTTTTAGTGTTTTCAGCACGCCACAGAGCGTTTGACATGCGGAAACTGCGATATCTTCGGTATCGTTGTTGTTTCCAGCTGAGATATGCATTTTCAGTGATAATCTTCATGATTCTGCTGTTACAAGTGTGCAGAATCACCGAAATCGCTGTTTTCGTGCGATTGGATGCGAAAAACACGTTTTCTAGTGTTTTCAGCACGCCACAGAGCGTTTGACATGCGGAAACTGCGATATCTTCGGTATCGTTGTTGTTTCCAGCTGAGATATGCATTTTCAGTGATAATCTTCATGATTCTGCTGTTACAAGTTTGCAGAATCACCGAAATCGCTGTTTTCGTGCTTTTGAATGCGAAAAACACGTTTTCTGGTGTTGTCAGCACTCCACAGTGCGTTTGATATGCGGAAACTACGATATCTTCGGTATCGTTGTTGTTTCCAGCTGAGATATGCATTTTCAGTGATAATCTTCACGATTCTGCTGTTGCAAGTGTGCAGAAACACCGGAATCGCTGTTTTTGTGCTATTGAATGCGAAAAACACGTTTTCTTGTGTTTTCAGCACTCCACAGTGCGTTTGATATGCGGAAACTGCCATATCTTCGGTATCGTTGTTGTTACCAGCTGAGATATGCATATTCAGTGATAATCTTCATGATTCTGCTGTTACAGGTGTGCAGAATCACCGAAATCGCTGTTTTCGTGCTTTTGAATGCGAAAAACACGTTTTCTGGTGTTTTCAGCACTCCACAGTGCGTTTGATATGCGGAAACTACGATATCTTCGGTATCGTTGTTGTTTCCAGCTGAGATATGCATTTTCAGTGATAATCTTCATGATTCTGCTGTTACAGGTGTGCAGAATCACCGAAATCGCTGTTTTCGTGCTTTTGAATGCGAAAAACACGTTTTCTGGTGTTTTCAGCACTCCACAGTGCGTTTGATATGCGGAAACTGCCATTTCTTCGGTATCGTTGTTGTTTCCAGCTGAGATATGCATTTTCAGTGATAATCTTCATGATTCTGCTGTTGCAAGTGTGCAGAATCTCCGAAATCGCTGTTTTCGTGCTTTTGAATGCGAAAAACACGTTTTCTAGTGTTTTCAGCACGCCACAGAGCGTTTGATATGCGGAAACTGCGATATCCTCGGTATCGTTGTTGTTTCCAGCTGAGATATGAATTTTCAGTGATAATCTTCACGATTCGGCTGTTACAAGTGTGCAGAAACACCGAAATCGCTGTTTTCGTGCTTTTGAATGCGAAAAACACGTTTTCTGGTCTTTTCAGCACTCCACAGTGCGTTTGATATGCGAAAACTAAGATATCTTCGGTATCGTTGTTGTTTCCAGCTGAGATATGCATTTTCAGTGATAATCTTCATGATTCTGCAGTTATAAATGTGCAGAATCTCCGAAATCGCTGTTTTCGTGCTTTTGAATGCGAAAAACACGTTTTCTAGTGTTTTCAGCACGCCACAGAGCGTTTGACATGCGGAAACTGCGATATCTTCGGTATCGTTGTTGTTTCCAGCTGAGATATGCATTTTCAGTGATAATCTTCATGATTCTGCTGTTACAAGCGTGCAGAATCACCGAAATCGCTGTTTTCGTGCTATTGAATGCGAAAAACACGTTTTCTGGTGTTTTCAGCACTCCACAGTGCGTTTGATATGCGGAAACTACGATATCTTCGGTATCGTTGTTGTTTCCAGCTGAGATATGCATTTTCAGTGATAATCTTCATGATTCTGCTGTTACAGGTGTGCAGAATCACCGAAATCGCTGTTTTCGTGCTTTTGAATGCGAAAAACACGTTTTCTGGTGTTTTCAGCACTCCACAGTGCGTGTGATATGCGGAAACTACGATATCTTCGGTATCGTTGTTGTTTCCAGCTGCGATATGCATTTTCAGTGATAATCTTCATGATTCTGCTGTTACAAGTGTGCAGAATCACCGAAATCGCTGTTTTCGTGCTATTGAATGCGAAAAACACGTTTTCTGGTGTTTTCAGCACTCCACAGTGCGTTTGATACGCGGAAACTGCCATATCTTCGGTATCGTTGTTGTTTCCAGCTGAGATATGCATTTTCAGTGATAATCTTCATGATTCTGCTGTTACAAGTGTGCAGAATCACCGAAATCGCTGTTTTCGTGCTATTGAATGCGAAAAACACGTTTTCTGGTGTTTTCAGCACTCCACAGTGCGTTTGATATGCGGAAACTGCCATATCTTCGGTATCGTTGTTGTTTCCAGCTGAGATATGCATTTTCTGTGATAATCTTCATGATTCTGCTGTTACAAGTGTGCAGAATCACCGAAATCGCTGTTTTCGTGCTTTTGAATGTGAAAAACACGTTTTCTGGTGTTTTCAGCACTCCACAGTGCGTTTGATATGCGGAAACTACGATATCTTCGGTATCGTTGTTGTTTCCAGCTGAGATATGCATTTTCAGTGATAATCTTCATGATTCTGCAGTTATAAATGTGCAGAATCTCCGAAATCGCTGTTTTCGTGCTTTTGAATTCCGAAAAACACGTTTTCTAGTGTTTTCAGCACGCCACAGAGCGTTTGACATGCGGAAACTGCGATATCTACGGTATCGTTGTTGTTTCCAGCTGAGATATGCATTTTCAGTGATAATCTTCATGATTCTGCTGTTACAAGCGTGCAGAATCACCGAAATCGCTGTTTTCGTGCTATTGAATGCGAAAAACACGTTTTCTTGTGTTTTCAGCACTCCACAGTGCGTTTGATATGCGGAATCTGCCATATCTTCGGTATCGTTGTTGTTTCCAGCTGAGATATGCATTTTCAGTGATAATCTTCCCGATTCTGCTGTTGCAAGTGTGCAGAATCTCCGAAATCGCTGTTTTCGTGCTTTTGAATGCGAAAAACACGTTTTGTAGTGTTTTCTGCACGCCACATAGCGTTTGACATGCGGAAACTGCGATATCTTCGGTATCGTTGTTGTTTCCAGCTGAGATATGCATTTTCAGTGATAATCTTCATGATTCTGCTGTTACAAGTGCGGAGAATCTCCGAAATCGCTGTTTTCGTGCTTTTGAATGCGAAAAACACGTTTTCTGGTGTTTTCAGCACGCCACAGAGCGTTTGACATGCGGAAACTGCGATATCTTCGGTATCGTTGTTGTTTCCAGCTGAGATATGCATTTTCAGTGATAATCTTCATGATTCTGCTGTTACAAGTGTGCAGAATCACCGAAATCGCTGTTTTCGTGCTATTGAATGCGAAAAACACGTTTTCTGGTGTTTTCAGCACTCCACAGTGCGTTTGATATGCGGAAACTGCCATATCTTCGGTATCGTTGTTGTTTCCAGCTGAGATATGCATTTTCTGTGATAATCTTCATGATTCTGCTGTTACAAGTGTGCAGAATCACCGAAATCGCTGTTTTCGTGCTATTGGATGCGAAAAACACGTTTTCTAGTGTTTTCAGCACGCCACAGAGCGATTGACATGCGGAAACTGCGATATCTTCGGTATCGTTGTTGTTTCCAGCTGAGATATGCATTTTCAGTGATAATCTTCATGATTCTGCTGTTACAAGTGTGCAGAATCACCGAAATCGCTGTTTTTGTGCTTTTGAATGCGAAAAACACGTTTTCTGGTGTTGTCAGCACTCCACAGTGCGTTTGATATGCGGAAACTGCGATATCTTCGGTATCGTTGTTGTTTCCAGCTGAGATATGCATTTTCAGTGATAATCTTCATGATTCTGCTGTTACAAGTGTGCAGAATCACCGAAATCGCTGTTTTCGTGCTATTGAATGCGAAAAACACGTTTTCTGGTGTTTTCAGCACTCCACAGTGCGTTTGATATGCGGAAACTGCCATATCTTCGGTATCGTTGTTGTTTCCAGCTGAGATATGCATTTTCTGTGATAATCTTCATGATTCTGCTGTTACAAGTGTGCAGAATCACCGAAATCGCTGTTTTCGTGCTATTGGATGCGAAAAACACGTTTTCTAGTGTTTTCAGCACGCCACAGAGCGTTTGACATGCGGAAACTGCGATATCTTCGGTATCGTTGTTGTTTCCAGCTGAGATATGCATTTTCAGTGATAATCTTCATGATTCTGCTGTTACAAGTGTGCAGAATCACCGAAATCGCTGTTTTTGTGCTTTTGAATGCGAAAAACACGTTTTCTGGTGTTGTCAGCACTCCACAGTGCGTTTGATATGCGGAAACTACGATATCTTCGGTATCGTTGTTGTTTCCAGCTGAGATATGCATTTTCAATGATAATCTTCATGATTCTGCTGTTACAAGTGTGCAGAATCACCGAAATCGCTGTTTTCGTGCTATTGAATGCGAAAAACACGTTTTCTGGTGTTTTCAGCACTCCATAGTGCGTTTGGTATGCGGAAACTGCCATTTCTTCGGTATCGTTGTTGTTTCCAGCTGAGATATGCATTTTCAGTGATAATCTTCACGATTCTGCTGTTGCAAGTGTGCAGAAACACCGAAATCGCTGTTTTCGTGCTATTGAATGCGAAAAACACGTTTTCTTGTGTTTTCAGCACTCCACAGTGCGTTTGATATGCGGAAACTGCCATATCTTCGGTATCGTTGTTGTTTCCAGCTGAGATATGCATTTTCAGTGATAATCTTCATGATTCTGCTGTTACAAGTGTGCAGAATCACCGAAATCGCTGTTTTCGTGCTTTTGAATGCGAAAAACACGTTTTCTGGTGTTTTCAGCACTCCACAGTGCGTGTGATATGCGGAAACTACGATATCTTAGGTATCGTTGTTGTTTCCAGCTGAGATATGCATTTTCAGTGATAATCTTCATGATTCTGCTGTTACAAGTGTGCAGAATCACCGAAATCGCTGTTTTCGTGCTATTGAATGCGAAAAACACGTTTTCTGGTGTTTTCAGCACTCCACAGTGCGTTTGATATGCGGAAACTGCCATATCTTCGGTATCGTTGTTGTTTCCAGCTGAGATATGCATTTTCAGTGATAATCTTCATGATTCTGCTGTTACAAGTGTGGAGAATCTCCGAAATCGCTGTTTTCGTGCTTTTGAATGCGAAAAACACGTTTTCTAGTGTTTTCAGCACGCCACAGAGCGTTTGACATGCGGAAACTGCGATATCTTCGGAATCGTTGTTGTTTCCAGCTGAGATATGAATTTTCAGTGATAATCTTCACGATTCTGCTGTTACAAGTGTGCAGAATCACCGAAATCGCTGTTTTCGTGCTATTGAATGCGAAAAACACGTTTTCTGGTGTTTTTAGCACTCCACAGTGCGTTTGATATGCGGAAACTGCCATATCTTCGGTATCGTTGTTGTTTCCAGCTGAGATATGCATTTTCAGTGATAATCTTCACGATTCTGCTGTTGCAAGTGTGCAGAATCTCCGAAATCGCTGTTTTCGTGCTTTTGAATGCGAAAAACACGTTTTCTAGTGTTTTCAGCACTCCACAGTGCGTTTGATATGCGGAAACTACGATATCTTCGGTATCGTTGTTGTTTCCAGCTGAGATATGCATTTTCAGTGATAATCTTCATGATTCTGCAGGTTCAAGTGTGGAGAATCTCCGAAATCGCTGTTTTCGTGCTTTTGAATGCGAAAAACACGTTTTCTAGTGTTTTCAGCACGCCACAGAGCGTTTGACATGCGGAAACTGCGATATCTTCGGTATCGTTGTTGTTTCCAGCTGAGATATGCATTTTCAGTGATAATCTTCATGATTCTGCTGTTACAAGTGGGCAGAATCACCGAAATCGCTGTTTTCGTGCTTTTGAATGCGAAAAACACGTTTTCTGGTGTTTTCAGCACTCCACAGTGCGTTTGATATGCGGAAACTACGATATCTTCGGTATCGTTGTTGTTTCCAGCTGAGATATGCATTTTCAGTGATAATCTTCATGATTCTGCAGTTATAAATGTGCAGAATCTCCGAAATCGCTGTTTTCGTGCTTTTGAATGCGAAAAACACGTTTTCTAGTGTTTGCAGCACGCCACAGAGCGTTTGACATGCGGAAACTGCGATATCTACGGTATCGTTGTTGTTTCCAGCTGAGATATGCATTTTCAGTGATAATCTTCATGATTCTGCTGTTACAAGTGTGCAGAATCACCGAAATCGCTGTTTTCGTGCGATTGGATGCGAAAAACACGTTTTCTAGTGTTTTCAGCACGCCACAGAGCGTTTGACATGCGGAAACTGCGATATCTTCGGTATCGTTGTTGTTTCCAGCTGAGATATGCATTTTCAGTGATAATCTTCATGATTCTGCTGTTACAAGTTTGCAGAATCACCAAAATCGCTGTTTTCGTGCTTTTGAATGCGAAAAACACGTTTTCTGGTGTTGTCAGCACTCCACAGTGCGTTTGATATGCGGAAACTACGATATCTTCGGTATCGTTGTTGTTTCCAGCTGAGATATGCATTTTCAGTGATAATCTTCATGATTCTGCTGTTACAAGTGTGCAGAATCACCGAAATCGCTGTTTTCGTGCTATTGAATGCGAAAAACACGTTTTCTGGTGTTTTCAGCACTCCATAGTGCGTTTGGTATGCGGAAACTGCCATATCTTCGGTATCGTTGTTGTTTCCAGCTGAGATATGCATTTTCAGTGATAATCTTCACGATTCTGCTGTTGCAAGTGTGCAGAAACACCGGAATCGCTGTTTTTGTGCTATTGAATGCGAAAAACACGTTTTCTTGTGTTTTCAGCACTCCACAGTGCGTTTGATATGCGGAAACTGCCATATCTTCGGTATCGTTGTTGTTTCCAGCTGAGATATGCATTTTCAGTTATAATCTTCATGATTCTGCTGTTACAAGCGTGCAGAATCACCGAAATCGCTGTTTTCGTGCTATTGAATGCGAAAAACACGTTTTCTGGTGTTTTCAGCACTCCACAGTGCGTTTGATATGCGGAAACTACGATATCTTCGGTATCGTTGTTGTTTCCAGCTGAGATATGCATTTTCAGTGATAATCTTCATGATTCTGCTGTTACAAGTGTGCAGAATCACCGAAATCGCTGTTTTCGTGCTATTGAATGCGAAAAACACGTTTTCTATTGTTTTCAGCACTCCACAGTGCGTTTGATATGCGGAAACTGCCATATCTTCGGTATCGTTGTTGTTTCCAGCTGAGATATGCATTTTCAGTGATAATCTTCATGATTCTGCTGGTTCAAGTGTGCAGAATCACCGAAATCGCTGTTTTCGTGCTTTTGAATGCGAAAAACACGTTTTCTGGTGTTTTCAGCACTCCATAGTGCGTTTGGTATACGGAAACTGCCATATCTTCGGTATCGTTGTTGTTTCCAGCTGAGATATGCATTTTCAGTGATAATCTTCACGATTCTGCTGTTGCAAGTGTGCAGAAACACCGGAATCGCTGTTTTTGTGCTATTGAATGCGAAAAACACGTTTTCTTGTGTTTTCAGCACTCCACAGTGCGTTTGATATGCGGAAACTGCCATATCTTCGGTATCGTTGTTGTTTCCAGCTGAGATATGCATTTTCAGTGATAATCTTCATGATTCTGCTGTTACAGGTGTGCAGAATCACCGAAATCGCTGTTTTCGTGCTTTTGAATGCGAAAAACACGTTTTCTGGTGTTTTCAGCACTCCACAGTGCGTGTGATATGCGGAAACTACGATATCTTCGGTATCGTTGTTGTTTCCAGCTGCGATATGCATTTTCAGTGATAATCTTCATGATTCTGCTGTTACAAGTGTGCAGAATCACCGAAATCGCTGTTTTCGTGCTATTGAATGCGAAAAACACGTTTTCTGGTGTATTCAGCACTCCACAGTGCGTTTGATATGCGGAAACTGCCATATCTTCGGTATCGTTGTTGTTTCCAGCTGAGATATGCATTTTCAGTGATAATCTTCATGATTCTGCTGTTACAAGTATGCAGAATCACCGAAATCGCTGTTTTCGTGCTATTGAATGCGAAAAACACGTTTTCTGGTGTTTTCAGCACTCCACAGTGCGTTTGATATGCGGAAACTGCCATATCTTCGGTATCGTTGTTGTTTCCAGCTGAGATATGCATTTTCAGTGATAATCTTCACGATTCTGCTGTTGCAAGTGTGCAGAGACACCGAAATCGCTGTTTTTGTGCTTTTGAATGCGAAAAACACGTTTTCTAGTGTTTTCAGCACGCCACAGAGCGTTTGACATGCGGAAACTGCGATATCTTCGGTATCGTTGTTGTTTCCAGCTGAGGAATGCATTTTCAGTGATAATCTTTATGATTCTGCTGTTACAACCGTGCAGAATCACCGAAATCGCTGTTTTCGTGCTATTGAATGCGAAAAACACGTTTTCTTGTGTTTTCAGCACTCCACAGTGCGTTTGATATGCGGAAACTGCCATATCTTCGGTATCGTTGTTGTTTCCAGCTGAGATATGCATTTTCAGTGATAATCTTCATGATTCTGCTGTTACAAGCGTGCAGAATCACCGAAATCGCTGTTTTCGTGCTATTGAATGCGAAAAACACGTTTTCTTGTGTTTTCAGCACTCCACAGTGCGTTTGATATGCGGAAACTGCCATATCATCGGTATCGTTGTTGTTTCCAGCTGAGATATGCATTTTCAGTGATAATCTTCATGATTCTGCTGTTACAAGTGTGCAGAATCACCGAAATCGCTGTTTTCGTGCTATTGAATGCGAAAAACACGTTTTCTGGTGTTTTCAGCACTCCACAGTGCGTTTGATATGCGGAAACTGCCATATCTTCGGTATCGTTGTTGTTTCCAGCTGAGATATGCATTTTCTGTGATAATCTTCACGATTCTGCTGTTGCAAGTGTGCAGAGACACCGAAATCGCTGTTTTTGTGCTTTTGAATGCGAAAAACACGTTTTCTGGTGTTTTCAGCACTCCACAGAGCGTTTGATATGCGGAAACTGCGATATCCTCGGTATCGTTGTTGTTTCCAGCTGAGATATGCATTTTCAGTGATAATCTTCACGATTCTGCTGTTACAAGTGTGCAGAAACACCGAAATCGCTGTTTTCGTACTTTTGAATGCGAAAAACACGTTTTCTGGTGTTTTCAGCACTCCGCAGGGCGTTTGATATGCGGAAACTGCGATATCCTCGGTATCGTTGTTGTTTCCAGCTGAGATATGAATTTTCAGTGATAATCTTCACGCTTCTGCTGTTACAAGTGTGCAGAACCACCGAAATCGCTGTTTTCGTGCTTTTGAATGCGAAAAACACGTTTTCTGGTGTTTTCAGCACTCCGCAGTTCGTTTGATATGCGGAAACTGCGATGTCCTCGGTATCGTTGTTGTTTCCAGCTGAGATATGCATTTTCAGTGATAATCTTCATGATTCTGCAGTTATAAATGTGCAGAATCACCGAAATCGCTGTTTTCGTGCTATTGAATGCGAAAAACACGTTTTCTTGTGTTTTCAGCACTCCACAGTGCGTTTGATATGCGGAACCTGCCATATCTTCGGTATCGTTGTTGTTTCCAGCTGAGATATGCATTTTCAGTGATAATCTTCATGATTCTGCTGTTACAAGTGTGCAGAGACACCGAAATCGCTGTTTTTGTGCTTTTGAATGCGAAAAACACGTTTTCTAGTGTTTTCAGCACGCCACAGAGCGTTTGACATGCGGAAACTGCGATATCTTCGGTATCGTTGTTGTTTCCAGCTGAGATATGCATTTTCAGTGATAATCTTTATGATTCTGCTGTTACAACCGTGCAGAATCACCGAAATCGCTGTTTTCGTGCTATTGAATGCGAAAAACACGTTTTCTTGTGTTTTCAGCACTCCACAGTGCGTTTGATATGCGGAAACTGCCATATCTTCGGTATCGTTGTTGTTTCCAGCTGAGATATGCATTTTCAGTGATAATCTTCATGATTCTGCTGTTACAAGCGTGCAGAATCACCGAAATCGCTGTTTTCGTGCTATTGAATGCGAAAAACACGTTTTCTTGTGTTTTCAGCACTCCACAGTGCGTTTGATATGCGGAAACTGCCATATCTTCGGTATCGTTGTTGTTTCCAGCTGAGATATGCATTTTCTGTGATAATCTTCACGATTCTGCTGTTGCAAGTGTGCAGAGACACCGAAATCGCTGTTTTTGTGCTTTTGAATGCGAAAAACACGTTTTCTGGTGTTTTCAGCACTCCACATAGCGTTTGATATGCGGAAACTGCGATATCCTCGGTATCGTTGTTGTTTCCAGCTGAGATATGCATTTTCAGTGATAATCTTCACGATTCTGCTGTTACAAGTGTGCAGAAACACCGAAATCGCTGTTTTCGTACTTTTGAATGCGAAAAACACGTTTTCTGGTGTTTTCAGCACTCCGCAGGGCGTTTGATATGCGGAAACTGCGATATCCTCGGTATCGTTGTTGTTTCCAGCTGAGATATGAATTTTCAGTGATAATCTTCACGCTTCTGCTGTTACAAGTGTGCAGAAACACCGAAATCGCTGTTTTCGTGCTTTTGAATGCGAAAAACACGTTTCTAGTGTTTTCAGCAGGCCACAGAGCGTTTGACATGCGGAAACTGCGATATCTTCGGTATCGTTGTTGTTTCCAGCTGAGAGATGCATTTTCAGTGATAATCTTCATAATTCTGCTGTTACAAGTGTGCAGAATCACCGAAATCGCTGTTTTCGTGCTATTGGATGCGAAAAACACGTTTTCTAGTGTTTTCAGCACGCCACAGAGCGTTTGACATGCGGAAACTGCGATATCTTCGGTATCGTTGTTGTTTCCAGCTGAGATATGCATTTTCAGTGATAATCTTCATGATTCTGCTGTTACAAGTGTGCAGAATCACCGAAATCGCTGTTTTCGTGCTATTGAATGCGAAAAACACGTTTTCTGGTGTTTTCAGCACTCCACAGTGCGTTTGATATGCGGAAACTGCCATATCTTCGGTATCGTTGTTGTTTCCAGCTGAGATATGCATTTTCTGTGATAATCTTCATGATTCTGCTGTTACAAGTGTGCAGAATCACCGAAATCGCTGTTTTCGTGCTATTGGATGCGAAAAACACGTTTTCTAGTGTTTTCAGCACGCCACAGAGCGTTTGACATGCGGAAACTGCGATATCTTCGGTATCGTTGTTGTTTCCAGCTGAGATATGCATTTTCAGTGATAATCTTCATGATTCTGCTGTTACAAGTGTGCAGAATCACCGAAATCGCTGTTTTTGTGCTTTTGAATGCGAAAAACACGTTTTCTGGTGTTGTCAGCACTCCACAGTGCGTTTGATATGCGGAAACTACGATATCTTCGGTATCGTTGTTGTTTCCAGCTGAGATATGCATTTTCAATGATAATCTTCATGATTCTGCTGTTACAAGTGTGCAGAATCACCGAAATCGCTGTTTTCGTGCTATTGAATGCGAAAAACACGTTTTCTGGTGTTTTCAGCACTCCATAGTGCGTTTGGTATGCGGAAACTGCCATATCTTCGGTATCGTTGTTGTTTCCAGCTGAGATATGCATTTTCAGTGATAATCTTCACGATTCTGCTGTTGCAAGTGTGCAGAAACACCGAAATCGCTGTTTTCGTGCTATTGAATGCGAAAAACACGTTTTCTTGTGTTTTCAGCACTCCACAGTGCGTTTGATATGCGGAAACTGCCATATCTTCGGTATCGTTGTTGTTTCCAGCTGAGATATGCATTTTCAGTGATAATCTTCATGATTCTGCTGTTACAAGTGTGCAGAATCACCGAAATCGCTGTTTTCGTGCTTTTGAATGCGAAAAACACGTTTTCTGGTGTTTTCAGCACTCCACAGTGCGTGTGATATGCGGAAACTACGATATCTTCGGTATCGTTGTTGTTTCCAGCTGAGATATGCATTTTCAGTGATAATCTTCATGATTCTGCTGTTACAAGTGTGCAGAATCACCGAAATCGCTGTTTTCGTGCTATTGAATGCGAAAAACACGTTTTCTGGTGTTTTCAGCACTCCACAGTGCGTTTGATATGCGGAAACTGCCATATCTTCGGTATCGTTGTTGTTTCCAGCTGAGATATGCATTTTCAGTGATAATCTTCATGATTCTGCTGTTACAAGTGTGGAGAATCTCCGAAATCGCTGTTTTCGTGCTTTTGAATGCGAAAAACACGTTTTCTAGTGTTTTCAGCACGCCACAGAGCGTTTGACATGCGGAAACTGCGATATCTTCGGAATCGTTGTTGTTTCCAGCTGAGATATGAATTTTCAGTGATAATCTTCACGATTCTGCTGTTACAAGTGTGCAGAATCACCGAAATCGCTGTTTTCGTGCTATTGAATGCGAAAAACACGTTTTCTGGTGTTTTCAGCACTCCACAGTGCGTTTGATATGCGGAAACTGCCATATCTTCGGTATCGTTGTTGTTTCCAGCTGAGATATGCATTTTCAGTGATAATCTTCACGATTCTGCTGTTGCAAGTGTGCAGAATCTCCGGAATCGCTGTTTTTGTGCTATTGAATGCGAAAAACACGTTTTCTTGTGTTTTCAGCACTCCACAGTGCGTTTGATATGCGGAAACTGCCATATCTTCGGTATCGTTGTTGTTTCCAGCTGAGATATGCATTTTCAGTTATAATCTTCATGATTCTGCTGTTACAAGCGTGCAGAATCACCGAAATCGCTGTTTTCGTGCTATTGAATGCGAAAAACACGTTTTCTGGTGTTTTCAGCACTCCACAGTGCGTTTGATATGCGGAAACTACGATATCTTCGGTATCGTTGTTGTTTCCAGCTGAGATATGCATTTTCAGTGATAATCTTCATGATTCTGCTGTTACAAGTGTGCAGAATCACCGAAATCGCTGTTTTCGTGCTATTGAATGCGAAAAACACGTTTTCTATTGTTTTCAGCACTCCACAGTGCGTTTGATATGCGGAAACTGCCATATCTTCGGTATCGTTGTTGTTTCCAGCTGAGATATGCATTTTCAGTGATAATCTTCATGATTCTGCTGGTTCAAGTGTGCAGAATCACCGAAATCGCTGTTTTCGTGCTTTTGAATGCGAAAAACACGTTTTCTGGTGTTTTCAGCACTCCATAGTGCGTTTGGTATACGGAAACTGCCATATCTTCGGTATCGTTGTTGTTTCCAGCTGAGATATGCATTTTCAGTGATAATCTTCACGATTCTGCTGTTGCAAGTGTGCAGAAACACCGGAATCGCTGTTTTTGTGCTATTGAATGCGAAAAACACGTTTTCTTGTGTTTTCAGCTCTCCACAGTGCGTTTGATATGCGGAAACTGCCATATCTTCGGTATCGTTGTTGTTTCCAGCTGAGATATGCATTTTCAGTGATAATCTTCATGATTCTGCTGTTACAGGTGTGCAGAATCACCGAAATCGCTGTTTTCGTGCTTTTGAATGCGAAAAACACGTTTTCTGGTGTTTTCAGCACTCCACAGTGCGTGTGATATGCGGAAACTACGATATCTTCGGTATCGTTGTTGTTTCCAGCTGCGATATGCATTTTCAGTGATAATCTTCATGATTCTGCTGTTACAAGTGTGCAGAATCACCGAAATCGCTGTTTTCGTGCTATTGAATGCGAAAAACACGTTTTCTGGTGTATTCAGCACTCCACAGTGCGTTTGATATGCGGAAACTGCCATATCTTCGGTATCGTTGTTGTTTCCAGCTGAGATATGCATTTTCAGTGATAATCTTCATGATTCTGCTGTTACAAGTATGCAGAATCACCGAAATCGCTGTTTTCGTGCTATTGAATGCGAAAAACACGTTTTCTGGTGTTTTCAGCACTCCACAGTGCGTTTGATATGCGGAAACTGCCATATCTTCGGTATCGTTGTTGTTTCCAGCTGAGATATGCATTTTCAGTGATAATCTTCACGATTCTGCTGTTGCAAGTGTGCAGAGACACCGAAATCGCTGTTTTTGTGCTTTTGAATGCGAAAAACACGTTTTCTAGTGTTTTCAGCACGCCACAGAGCGTTTGACATGCGGAAACTGCGATATCTTCGGTATCGTTGTTGTTTCCAGCTGAGATATGCATTTTCAGTGATAATCTTTATGATTCTGCTGTTACAACCGTGCAGAATCACCGAAATCGCTGTTTTCGTGCTATTGAATGCGAAAAACACGTTTTCTTGTGTTTTCAGCACTCCACAGTGCGTTTGATATGCGGAAACTGCCATATCTTCGGTATCGTTGTTGTTTCCAGCTGAGATATGCATTTTCAGTGATAATCTTCATGATTCTGCTGTTACAAGCGTGCAGAATCACCGAAATCGCTGTTTTCGTGCTATTGAATGCGAAAAACACGTTTTCTTGTGTTTTCAGCACTCCACAGTGCGTTTGATATGCGGAAACTGCCATATCATCGGTATCGTTGTTGTTTCCAGCTGAGATATGCATTTTCAGTGATAATCTTCATGATTCTGCTGTTACAAGTGTGCAGAATCACCGAAATCGCTGTTTTCGTGCTATTGAATGCGAAAAACACGTTTTCTGGTGTTTTCAGCACTCCACAGTGCGTTTGATATGCGGAAACTGCCATATCTTCGGTATCGTTGTTGTTTCCAGCTGAGATATGCATTTTCTGTGATAATCTTCACGATTCTGCTGTTGCAAGTGTGCAGAGACACCGAAATCGCTGTTTTTGTGCTTTTGAATGCGAAAAACACGTTTTCTGGTGTTTTCAGCACTCCACAGAGCGTTTGATATGCGGAAACTGCGATATCCTCGGTATCGTTGTTGTTTCCAGCTGAGATATGCATTTTCAGTGATAATCTTCACGATTCTGCTGTTACAAGTGTGCAGAAACACCGAAATCGCTGTTTTCGTACTTTTGAATGCGAAAAACACGTTTTCTGGTGTTTTCAGCACTCCGCAGGGCGTTTGATATGCGGAAACTGCGATATCCTCGGTATCGTTGTTGTTTCCAGCTGAGATATGAATTTTCAGTGATAATCTTCACGCTTCTGCTGTTACAAGTGTGCAGAACCACCGAAATCGCTGTTTTCGTGCTTTTGAATGCGAAAAACACGTTTTCTGGTGTTTTCAGCACTCCGCAGTTCGTTTGATATGCGGAAACTGCGATGTCCTCGGTATCGTTGTTGTTTCCAGCTGAGATATGCATTTTCAGTGATAATCTTCATGATTCTGCAGTTATAAATGTGCAGAATCACCGAAATCGCTGTTTTCGTGCTATTGAATGCGAAAAACACGTTTTCTTGTGTTTTCAGCACTCCACAGTGCGTTTGATATGCGGAACCTGCCATATCTTCGGTATCGTTGTTGTTTCCAGCTGAGATATGCATTTTCAGTGATAATCTTCATGATTCTGCTGTTACAAGTGTGCAGAATCACCGAAATCGCTGTTTTCGTGCTATTGAATGCGAAAAACACGTTTTCTGGTGTTTTCAGCACTCCACAGTGCGTTTGATATGCGGAAACTGCCATATCTTCGGTATCGTTGTTGTTTCCAGCTGAGATATGCATTTTCAGTGATAATCTTCACGATTCTGCTGTTGCAAGTGTGCAGAGACACCGAAATCGCTGTTTTTGTGCTTTTGAATGCGAAAAACACGTTTTCTAGTGTTTTCAGCACGCCACAGAGCGTTTGACATGCGGAAACTGCGATATCTTCGGTATCGTTGTTGTTTCCAGCTGAGATATGCATTTTCAGTGATAATCTTTATGATTCTGCTGTTACAACCGTGCAGAATCACCGAAATCGCTGTTTTCGTGCTATTGAATGCGAAAAACAAGTTTTCTTGTGTTTTCAGCACTCCACAGTGCGTTTGATATGCGGAAACTGCCATATCTTCGGTATCGTTGTTGTTTCCAGCTGAGATATGCATTTTCAGTGATAATCTTCATGATTCTGCTGTTACAAGCGTGCAGAATCACCGAAATCGCTGTTTTCGTGCTATTGAATGCGAAAAACACGTTTTCTTGTGTTTTCAGCACTCCACAGTGCGTTTGATATGCGGAAACTGCCATATCATCGGTATCGTTGTTGTTTCCAGCTGAGATATGCATTTTCAGTGATAATCTTCATGATTCTGCTGTTACAAGTGTGCAGAATCACCGAAATCGCTGTTTTCGTGCTATTGAATGCGAAAAACACGTTTTCTGGTGTTTTCAGCACTCCACAGTGCGTTTGATATGCGGAAACTGCCATATCTTCGGTATCGTTGTTGTTTCCAGCTGAGATATGCATTTTCTGTGATAATCTTCACGATTCTGCTGTTGCAAGTGTGCAGAGACACCGAAATCGCTGTTTTTGTGCTTTTGAATGCGAAAAACACGTTTTCTGGTGTTTTCAGCACTCCACATAGCGTTTGATATGCGGAAACTGCGATATCCTCGGTATCGTTGTTGTTTCCAGCTGAGATATGCATTTTCAGTGATAATCTTCACGATTCTGCTGTTACAAGTGTGCAGAAACACCGAAATCGCTGTTTTCGTACTTTTGAATGCGAAAAACACGTTTTCTGGTGTTTTCAGCACTCCGCAGGGCGTTTGATATGCGGAAACTGCGATATCCTCGGTATCGTTGTTGTTTCCAGCTGAGATATGAATTTTCAGTGATAATCTTCACGCTTCTGCTGTTACAAGTGTGCAGAAACACCGAAATCGCTGTTTTCGTGCTTTTGAATGCGAAAAACACGTTTCTAGTGTTTTCAGCAGGCCACAGAGCGTTTGACATGCGGAAACTGCGATATCTTCGGTATCGTTGTTGTTTCCAGCTGAGAGATGCATTTTCAGTGATAATCTTCATAATTCTGCTGTTACAAGTGTGCAGAATCACCGAAATCGCTGTTTTCGTGCTATTGAATGCGAAAAACACGTTTTCTGGTGTTTTCAGCACTCCACAGTGCGTTTGATATGCGGAAACTGCCATATCTTCGGTATCGTTGTTGTTTCCAGCTGAGATATGCATTTTCTGTGATAATCTTCATGATTCTGCTGTTACAAGTGTGCAGAATCACCGAAGTCGCTGTTTTCGTGCTATTAGATGCGAAAAACACGTTTTCTAGTGTTTTCAGCACGCCACAGAGCGTTTGACATGCGGAAACTGCGATATCTTCGGTATCGTTGTTGTTTCCAGCTGAGATATGCATTTTCAGTCATAATCTCCATGATTCTGCTGTTACAAGTGTGCAGAATCACCGAAATCGCTGTTTTCGTGCTTTTGAATGCGAAAAACACGTTTTCTGGTGTTGTCAGCACTCCACAGTGCGTTTGATATGCGGAAACTACGATATCTTCGGTATCGTTGTTGTTTCCAGCTGAGATATGCATTTTCAGTGATAATTTTCATGATTCTGCTGTTACAAGTGTGCAGAATCACCGCAATCGCTGTTTTCGTGCTATTGAATGCGAAAAGCACGTTTTCTAGTGTTTTCAGCACGCCACAGAGCGTTTGACATGCGGAAACTGCGATATCTTCGGTATCGTTGTTGTTTCCAGCTGAGATATGCATTTTCAGTGATAATCTTCATGATTCTGCTGTTACAAGTGTGCAGAATCACCGAAATCGCTGTTTTCGTGCTTTTGAATGCGAAAAACACGTTTTCTGGTGTTTTCAGCACTCCATAGTGCGTGTGATATGCGGAAACTACGATATCTTCGGTATCGTTGTTGTTTCCAGCTGAGATATGCATTTTCAGTGATAATCTTCATGATTCTGCTGTTGCAAGTGTGCAGAATCACCGAAATCGCTGTATTCGTGCTATTGAATGCGAAAAACACGTTTTCTGGTGTTTTCAGCACTCCACAGTGCGTTTGATATGCGGAAACTGCCATATCTTCGGTATCGTTGTTGTTTCCAGCTGAGATATGCATTTTCAGTGATAATCTTCATGATTCTGCTGTTACATGTGTGGAGAATCTCCGAAATCGCTGTTTTCGTGCTTTTGAATGCGAAAAACACGTTTTCTAGTGTTTTCAGCACGCCACAGAGCGTTTGACATGCGGAAACAGCGATATCTTCGGTATCGTTGTTGTTTCCAGCTGAGATATATATTTTCAGTGATAATCTTCATGATTCTGCTGTTACAAGTGTGCAGAATCACCGAAATCGCTGTTTTCGTGCTTTTGAATGCGAAAAACACGTTTTCTGGTGTTTTCAGCACTCCATAGTGCGTGTGATATGCGGAAACTACGATATCTTCAGTATCGTTGTTGTTTCCAGCTGAGATATGCATTTTCAGTGATAATCTTCATGATTCTGCTGTTACAAGTGTGCAGAATCACCGAAATCGCTGTTTTCGTGCTATTGAATGCGAAAAACACGTTTTCTAGTGTTTTCAGCACGCCACAGAGCGTTTGACATGCGGAAACAGCGATATCTTCGGTATCGTTGTTGTTTCCAGCTGAGATATATATTTTCAGTGATAATCTTCATGATTCTGCTGTTACAAGTGTGCAGAATCACCGAAATCGCTGTTTTCGTGCTTTTGAATGCGAAAAACACGTTTCTAGTGTTTTCAGCACTCCGCAGTGCGTTTGATATGCGGAAACTGCGATATCCTCGGTATCGCTGTTGTTTCCAGCTGAGATATGCACTTTCAGTGATAATCTTCATGATTCTGCTGTTACAAGTGTGCAGAATCACCGAAATCGCTGTTTTCGTGCTATTGAATGCGAAAAACACGTTTTCTGGTGTTTTCAGCACTCCACAGTGCGTTTGATATGCGGAAACTGCCATATCTTCGGTATCGTTGTTGTTTCCAGCTGAGATATGCATTTTCTGTGATAATCTTCATGATTCTGCTGTTACAAGTGTGCAGAATCACCGAAGTCGCTGTTTTCGTGCTATTGGATGCGAAAAACACGTTTTCTAGTGTTTTCAGCAAGCCACAGAGCGTTTGACATGCGGAAACTGCGATATCTTCGGTATCGTTGTTGTTTCCAGCTGAGATATGCATTTTCAGTGATAATCTTCATGATTCTGCTGTTGCAAGTGTGCAGAATCACCGAAATCGCTGTTTTCGTGCTTTTGAATGCGAAAAACACGTTTTCTGGTGTTGTCAGCACTCCACAGTGCGTTTGATATGCGGAAACTACGATATCTTCGGTATCGTTGTTGTTTCCCGCTGAGATATGCATTTTCAGTGATAATCTTCATGATTCTGCTGTTACATGTGTGGAGAATCACCGAAATCGCTGTTTTCGTGCTATTGAATGCGAAAAACACGTTTTCTGGTGTTTTCAGCACTCCATAGTGCGTTTGGTATGCGGAAACTGCCATATCTTCGGTATCGTTGTTGTTTCCAGCTGAGATATGCATTTTCAGTGATAATCTTCACGATTCTGCTGTTGCAAGTGTGCAGAAACACCGGAATCGCTGTTTTTGTGCTATTGAATGCGAAAAACACGTTTTCTTGTGTTTTCAGCACTCCACAGTGCGTTTGATATGCGGAAACTGCCATATCTTCGGTATCGTTGTTGTTTCCAGCTGAGATATGCATTTTCAGTGATAATCTTCATGATTCTGCTGTTACAAGTGTGCAGAATCACCGAAATCGCTGTTTTCGTGCTTTTGAATGCGAAAAACACGTTTTCTGGTGTTTTCAGCACTCCACAGTGCGTGTGATATGCGGAAACTACGATATCTTCGGTATCGTTGTTGTTTCCAGCTGAGATATGCATTTTCAGTGATAATCTTCATGATTCTGCTGTTACAAGTGTGCAGAATCACCGAAATCGCTGTTTTCGTGCTATTGAATGCGAAAAACACGTTTTCTGGTGTTTTCAGCACTCCACAGTGCGTTTCATATGCGGAAACTGCCATATCTTCGGTATCGTTGTTGTTTCCAGCTGAGATATGCATTTTCAGTGATAATCTTCATGATTCTGCTGTTACAATCGTGCAGAATCACCGAAATCGCTGTTTTCGTGCTATTGAATGCGAAAAACACGTTTTCTTGTGTATTCAGCACTCCACAGTGCGTTTGATATGCGGAAACTGCGATATCCTCGGTATCGTTGTTGTTTCCAGCTGAGATATGCATTTTCAGTGATAATCTTCACGATTCTGCTGTTACAAGTGTGCAGAAACACCGAAATCGCTGTATTCGTGCTTTTGAATGCGAAAAACACGTTTTCTGGTGTTTTCAGCACTCCGCAGTGCGTTTGATATGCGGAAACTGCGATATCCTCGGTATCGTTGTTGTTTCCAGCTGAGATATGCATTTTCAGTGATAATCTTCATGATTCTGCAGTTATAAATGTGCAGATTCTCCGAAATCGCTGTTTTCGTGCTTTTGAATGCGAAAAACACGTTTTCTAGTGTTTTCAGCACGCCACAGAGCGTTTGACATGCGGAAACTGCGATATCTTCGGTATCGTTGTTGTTTCCAGCTGAGATATGCATTTTCAGTGATAATCTTCATGATTCTGCTGTTACAAGCGTGCAGAATCACCGAAATCGCTGTTTTCGTGCTATTGAATGCGAAAAACACGTTTTCTTGTGTTTTCAGCACTCCACAGTGCGTTTGATATGCGGAAACTGCCATATCTTCGGTATCGTTGTTGTTTCCAGCTGAGATATGCATCTTCAGTGATAATCTTCATGATTCTGCTGTTACAAGTGTGCAGAGTCACCGAAATCGCTGTTTTCGTGCAATTGAATTCGAAAAACACGTTTTCTTGTGTTTTCAGCACTCCACAGTGCGTTTGATATGCGGAAACTGCCATATCTTCGGTATCGTTGTTGTTTCCAGCTGAGATATGCATTTTCAGTGATAATCTTGATGATTCTGCTGTTACAAGTGTGCAGAATCACCGAAATCGCTGTTTTCGTGCTATTGAATGCGAAAAACACGTTTTCTGGTGTTTTCAGCACTCCACAGTGCGTTTGATATGCGGAAACTGCGATATCCTCGGTATCGTTGTTGTTTCCAGCTGAGATATATATTTTCAGTGATAATCTTCTTGATTCTGCTGTTACAAGTGTGCAGAATCACCGAAATCGCTGTTTTCGTGCTTTTGAATGCGAAAAACACGTTTTCTGGTGTTTTCAGCACGCCACAGAGAGTTTGATATGCGGAAACTGCCATATCTTCGGTATCGTTGTTGTTTCCAGCTGAGATATGCATTTTCAGTGATAATCTGGATGATTCTGCTGTTACAAGCGTGCAGAATCACCGAAATCGCTGTTTTCGTGCTTTTGAATGCGAAAAACACGTTTTCTGGTGTTTTCAGCACTCCACAATGCGTTTGATATGCGGAAACTGCCATATATTCGGTATCGTTGTTGTTTCCAGCTGAGATATGCATTTTCAGTGATAATCTTCATGATTCTGCTGTTACAATCGTGCAGAATCACCGAAATCGCTGTTTTCGTGCTATTGAATGCGAAAAACACGTTTTCTTGTGTTTTCAGCACGCCACAGAGAGTTTGATATGCGGAAACTGCCATATCTTCGGTATCGTTGTTGTTTCCAGCTGAGATATGCATTTTCAGTGATAATCTGGATGATTCTGCTGTTACAAGCGTGCAGAATCACCGAAATCGCTGTTTTCGTGCAATTGAATTCGAAAAACACGTTTTCTTGTGTTTTCAGCACTCCACAGTGCGTTTGATATGCGGAAACTGCCATATCTTCGGTATCGTTGTTGTTTCCAGCTGAGATATGCATTTTCAGTGATAATCTTCATGATTCTGCTGTTACAAGTGTGCAGAATCACCGAAATCGCTGTTTTCGTGCTATTGAATGCGAAAAACACGTTTTCTGGTGTTTTCTGCACTCCACAGTGCGTTTGATATGCGGAAACTGCCATATCTTCGGTATCGTTGTTGTTTCCAGCTGAGATATGCATTTTCAGTGATAATCTTCATGATTCTGCTGTTAGAGTCGTGCAGAATCACCGAAATCGCTGTTTTCGTGCTATTGAATGCGAAAAACACGTTTTCTTGTGTATTCAGCACTCCACAGTGCGTTTGATATGCGGAAACTGCGATATCCTCGGTATCTTTGTTGTTTCCAGCTGAGATATGAATTTTCAGTGATAATCTTCACGATTCTGCTGTTACAAGTGTGCAGAAACACCGAAATCGCTGTTTTCGTGCTTTTGAATGCGAAAAACACGTTTTCTGGTGTTTTCAGCACTCCACAGTGCGTTTGATATGCGGAAACTACGGTATCTTCGGTATCGTTGTTGTTTCCAGCTGAGATATGCATTTTCAGTGATAATCTTCATGATTCTGCAGTTATAAATGTGCAGAATCTCCGAAATCGCTGTTTTCGTGCTTTTGAATGCGAAAAACACGTTTTCTAGTGTTTTCAGCACGCCACAGAGCGTTTGATATGCGGAAACTGCCATATCTTCGGTATCGTTGTTGTTTCCAGCTGAGATATGCATTTTCAGTGATAATCTTGATGATTCTGCTGTTACAAGCGTGCAGAATCACCGAAATCGCTGTTTTCGTGCTTTTGAATGCGAAAAACACGTTTTCTGGAGTTTTCAGCACTCCACAGTGCGTTTGATATGCGGAAACTACGATATCTTCGGTATCGTTGTTGTTTCCAGCTGAGATATGCATTTTCAGTGATAATCTTCATGATTCTGCTGTTACAAGTGTGCAGAATCACCGAAATCGCTGTTATCGTGCTATTGAATGCGAAAAACACGTTTTCTGGTGTTTTCAGCACTCCACAGTGCGTTTGATATGCGGAAACTGCCATATCTTCGGTATCGTTGTTGTTTCCAGCTGAGATATGCATTTTCAGTGATAATCTTCATGATTCTGCTGTTAGAATCGTGCAGAATCACCGAAATCGCTGTTTTCGTGCTATTGAATGCGAAAAACACGTTTTCTTGTGTATTCAGCACTCCACAGTGCGTTTGATATGCGGAAACTGCGATATCCTCGGTATCGTTGTTGTTTCCAGCTGAGATATGCATTTTCAGTGATAATCTTCACGATTCTGCTGTTACAAGTGTGCAGAAACACCGAAATCGCTGTATTCGTGCTTTTGAATGCGAAAAACACGTTTTCTGGTGTTTTCAGCACTCCGCTGTGCGTTTGATATGCGGAAACTGCGATATCCTCGGTATCGTTGTTGTTTCCAGCTGAGATATGCATTTTCAGTGATAATCTTCATGATTCTGCAGTTATAAATGTGCAGATTCTCCGAAATCGCTGTTTTCGTGCTTTTGAATACGAAAAACACGTTTTCTAGTGTTTTCAGCAAGCCACAGAGCGTTTGACATGCGGAAACTGCGATATCTTCGGTATCGTTGTTGTTTCCAGCTGAGATATGCATTTTCAGTGATAATCTTCATGATTCTGCTGTTACAAGCGTGCAGAATCACCGAAATCGCTGTTTTCGTGCTATTGAATGCGAACAACACGTTTTCTTGTGTTTTCAGCACTCCACAGTGCGTTTGATATGCGGAAACTGCCATATCTTCGGTATCGTTGTTGTTTCCAGCTGAGATATGCATTTTCAGTGATAATCTTCATGATTCTGCTGTTACAAGTGTGCAGAGTCACCGAAATCGCTGTTTTCGTGCAATTGAATTCGAAAAACACGTTTTCTTGTGTTTTCAGCACTCCACAGTGCGTTTGATATGCGGAAACTGCCATATCTTCGGTATCGTTGTTGTTTCCAGCTGAGATATGCATTTTCAGTGATAATCTTGATGATTCTGCTGTTACAAGTGTGCAGAATCACCGAAATCGCTGTTTTCGTGCTATTGAATGCGAAAAACACGTTTTCTTGTGTTTTCAGCACTCCACAGTGCGTTTGATATGCGGAAACTGCCATATCTTCGGTATCGTTGTTGTTTCCAGCTGAGATATGCATTTTCAGTGATAATCTGGATGATTCTGCTGTTACAAGCGTGCAGAATCACCGAAATCGCTGTTTTCGTGCTATTGAATGCGAAAAACACGTTTTCTGGTGTTTTCAGCACTCCACAGTGCGTTGGATATGCGGAAACTGCCATATCTTCGGTATCGTTGTTGTTTCCAGCTGAGATATGCATTTTCAGTGATAATCTTCATGATTCTGCTGTTACAAGCGTGCAGAATCACCGAAATCGTTGTTTTCGTGCTATTGAATGCGAAAAACACGTTTTCTTGTGTTTTCAGCACTCCACAGTGCGTTTGATATGCGGAAACTGCGATATCCTCGGTATCGTTGTTGTTTCCAGCTGAGATATGCATTTTCAGTGATAATCTTCACGATTCTGCTGTTACAAGTGTGCAGAAACACCGAAATCGCTGTATTCGTGCTTTTGAATGCGAAAAACACGTTTTCTGGTGTTTTCAGCACTCCGCAGTGCGTTTGATATGCGGAAACTGCGATATCCTCGGTATCGTTGTTGTTTCCAGCTGAGATATGAATTTTCAGTGATAATGTTCACGATTCTGCTGTTACAAGTGTGCAGAAACACCGAAATCGCTGTTTTCGTGCTTTTGAATGCGAAAAACACGTTTTCTTGTGTATTCAGCACTCCACAGTGCGTTTGATATGCGGAAACTGCCATATCTTCGGTATCGTTGTTGTTTCCAGCTGAGATATGCATCTTCAGTGATAATCTTCATGATTCTGCTGTTACAAGTGTGCAGAGTCACCGAAATCGCTGTTTTCGTGCAATTGAATTCGAAAAACACGTTTTCTTGTGTTTTCAGCACTCCACAGTGCGTTTGATATGCGGAAACTGCCATATCTTCGGTATCGTTGTTGTTTCCAGCTGAGATATGCATTTTCAGTGATAATCTTGATGATTCTGCTGTTACAAGTGTGCAGAATCACCGAAATCGCTGTTTTCGTGCTATTGAATGCGAAAAACACGTTTTCTGGTGTTTTCAGCACTCCACAGTGCGTTTGATATGCGGAAACTGCGATATCCTCGGTATCGTTGTTGTTTCCAGCTGAGATATATATTTTCAGTGATAATCTTATTGATTCTGCTGTTACAAGTGTGCAGAATCACCGAAATCGCTGTTTTCGTGCTTTTGAATGCAAAAAACACGTTTTCTGGTGTTTTCAGCACGCCACAGAGAGTTTGATATGCGGAAACTGCCATATCTTCGGTATCGTTGTTGTTTCCAGCTGAGATATGCATTTTCAGTGATAATCTGGATGATTCTGCTGTTACAAGCGTGCAGAATCACCGAAATCGCTGTTTTCGTGCTATTGAATGCGAAAAACACGTTTTCTGGTGTTTTCAGCACTCCACAGTGCGTTTGATATGCGGAAACTGCCATATCTTCGGTATCGTTGTTGTTTCCAGCTGAGATATGCATTTTCAGTGATAATCTTCATGATTCTGCTGTTAGAATCGTGCAGAATCACCGAAATCGCTGTTTTCGTGCTATTGAATGCGAAAAACACGTTTTCTTGTGTATTCAGCACTCCACAGTGCGTTTGATATGCGGAAACTGCGATATCCTCGGTATCTTTGTTGTTTCCAGCTGAGATATGAATTTTCAGTGATAATCTTCACGATTCTGCTGTTACAAGTGTGCAGAAACACCGAAATCGCTGTTTTCGTGCTTTTGAATGCGAAAAACACGTTTTCTGGTGTTTTCAGCACTCCACAGTGCGTTTGATATGCGGAAACTACGGTATCTTCGGTATCGTTGTTGTTTCCAGCTGAGATATGCATTTTCAGTGATAATCTTGATGATTCTGCTGTTACAAGTGTGCAGAATCACCGAAATCGCTGTTTTCGTGCTATTGAATGCGAAAAACACGTTTTCTTGTGTTTTCAGCACTCCACAGTGCGTTTGATATGCGGAAACTGCCATATCTTCGGTATCGTTGTTGTTTCCAGCTGAGATATGCATTTTCAGTGATAATCTGGATGATTCTGCTGTTACAAGCGTGCAGAATCACCGAAATCGCTGTTTTCGTGCTATTGAATGCGAAAAACACGTTTTCTGGTGTTTTCAGCACTCCACAGTGCGTTGGATATGCGGAAACTGCCATATCTTCGGTATCGTTGTTGTTTCCAGCTGAGATATGCATTTTCAGTGATAATCTTCATGATTCTGCTGTTACAAGCGTGCAGAATCACCGAAATCGTTGTTTTCGTGCTATTGAATGCGAAAAACACGTTTTCTTGTGTTTTCAGCACTCCACAGTGCGTTTGATATGCGGAAACTGCGATATCCTCGGTATCGTTGTTGTTTCCAGCTGAGATATGCATTTTCAGTGATAATCTTCACGATTCTGCTGTTACAAGTGTGCAGAAACACCGAAATCGCTGTATTCGTGCTTTTGAATGCGAAAAACACGTTTTCTGGTGTTTTCAGCACTCCGCAGTGCGTTTGATATGCGGAAACTGCGATATCCTCGGTATCGTTGTTGTTTCCAGCTGAGATATGAATTTTCAGTGATAATGTTCACGATTCTGCTGTTACAAGTGTGCAGAAACACCGAAATCGCTGTTTTCGTGCTTTTGAATGCGAAAAACACGTTTTCTTGTGTATTCAGCACTCCACAGTGCGTTTGATATGCGGAAACTGCCATATCTTCGGTATCGTTGTTGTTTCCAGCTGAGATATGCATCTTCAGTGATAATCTTCATGATTCTGCTGTTACAAGTGTGCAGAGTCACCGAAATCGCTGTTTTCGTGCAATTGAATTCGAAAAACACGTTTTCTTGTGTTTTCAGCACTCCACAGTGCGTTTGATATGCGGAAACTGCCATATCTTCGGTATCGTTGTCGTTTCCAGCTGAGATATGCATTTTCAGTGATAATCTTGATGATTCTGCTGTTACAAGTGTGCAGAATCACCGAAATCGCTGTTTTCGTGCTATTGAATGCGAAAAACACGTTTTCTGGTGTTTTCAGCACTCCACAGTGCGTTTGATATGCGGAAACTGCGATATCCTCGGTATCGTTGTTGTTTCCAGCTGAGATATATATTTTCAGTGATAATCTTCTTGATTCTGCTGTTACAAGTGTGCAGAATCACCGAAATCGCTGTTTTCGTGCTTTTGAATGCAAAAAACACGTTTTCTGGTGTTTTCAGCACGCCACAGAGAGTTTGATATGCGGAAACTGCCATATCTTCGGTATCGTTGTTGTTTCCAGCTGAGATATGCATTTTCAGTGATAATCTGGATGATTCTGCTGTTACAAGCGTGCAGAATCACCGAAATCGCTGTTTTCGTGCTATTGAATGCGAAAAACACGTTTTCTGGTGTTTTCAGCACTCCACAGTGCGTTTGATATGCGGAAACTGCCATATCTTCGGTATCGTTGTTGTTTCCAGCTGAGATATGCATTTTCAGTGATAATCTTCATGATTCTGCTGTTAGAATCGTGCAGAATCACCGAAATCGCTGTTTTCGTGCTATTGAATGCGAAAAACACGTTTTCTTGTGTATTCAGCACTCCACAGTGCGTTTGATATGCGGAAACTGCGATATCCTCGGTATCTTTGTTGTTTCCAGCTGAGATATGAATTTTCAGTGATAATCTTCACGATTCTGCTGTTACAAGTGTGCAGAAACACCGAAATCGCTGTTTTCGTGCTTTTGAATGCGAAAAACACGTTTTCTGGTGTTTTCAGCACTCCACAGTGCGTTTGATATGCGGAAACTACGGTATCTTCGGTATCGTTGTTGTTTCCAGCTGAGATATGCATTTTCAGTGATAATCTTCATGATTCTGCAGTTATAAATGTGCAGAATCTCCGAAATCGCTGTTTTCGTGCTTTTGAATGCGAAAAACACGTTTTCTAGTGTTTTCAGCACGCCACAGAGCGTTTGATATGCGGAAACTGCCATATCTTCGGTATCGTTGTTGTTTCCAGCTGAGATATGCATTTTCAGTGATAATCTTGATGATTCTGCTGTTACAAGCGTGCAGAATCACCGAAATCGCTGTTTTCGTGCTTTTGAATGCGAAAAACACGTTTTCTGGAGTTTTCAGCACTCCACAGTGCGTTTGATATGCGGAAACTACGATATCTTCGGTATCGTTGTTGTTTCCAGCTGAGATATGCATTTTCAGTGATAATCTTCATGATTCTGCTGTTACAAGTGTGCAGAATCACCGAAATCGCTGTTATCGTGCTATTGAATGCGAAAAACACGTTTTCTGGTGTTTTCAGCACTCCACAGTGCGTTTGATATGCGGAAACTGCCATATCTTCGGTATCGTTGTTGTTTCCAGCTGAGATATGCATTTTCAGTGATAATCTTCATGATTCTGCTGTTAGAATCGTGCAGAATCACCGAAATCGCTGTTTTCGTGCTATTGAATGCGAAAAACACGTTTTCTTGTGTATTCAGCACTCCACAGTGCGTTTGATATGCGGAAACTGCGATATCCTCGGTATCGTTGTTGTTTCCAGCTGAGATATGCATTTTCAGTGATAATCTTCACGATTCTGCTGTTACAAGTTTGCAGAAACACCGAAATCGCTGTATTCGTGCTTTTGAATGCGAAAAACACGTTTTCTGGTGTTTTCAGCACTCCGCTGTGCGTTTGATATGCGGAAACTGCGATATCCTCGGTATCGTTGTTGTTTCCAGCTGAGATATGCATTTTCAGTGATAATCTTCATGATTCTGCAGTTATAAATGTGCAGATTCTCCGAAATCGCTGTTTTCGTGCTTTTGAATACGAAAAACACGTTTTCTAGTGTTTTCAGCAAGCCACAGAGCGTTTGACATGCGGAAACTGCGATATCTTCGGTATCGTTGTTGTTTCCAGCTGAGATATGCATTTTCAGTGATAATCTTCATGATTCTGCTGTTACAAGCGTGCAGAATCACCGAAATCGCTGTTTTCGTGCTATTGAATGCGAACAACACGTTTTCTTGTGTTTTCAGCACTCCACAGTGCGTTTGATATGCGGAAACTGCCATATCTTCGGTATCGTTGTTGTTTCCAGCTGAGATATGCATTTTCAGTGATAATCTTCATGATTCTGCTGTTACAAGTGTGCAGAGTCACCGAAATCGCTGTTTTCGTGCAATTGAATTCGAAAAACACGTTTTCTTGTGTTTTCAGCACTCCACAGTGCGTTTGATATGCGGAAACTGCCATATCTTCGGTATCGTTGTTGTTTCCAGCTGAGATATGCATTTTCAGTGATAATCTTGATGATTCTGCTGTTACAAGTGTGCAGAATCACCGAAATCGCTGTTTTCGTGCTATTGAATGCGAAAAACACGTTTTCTTGTGTTTTCAGCACTCCACAGTGCGTTTGATATGCGGAAACTGCCATATCTTCGGTATCGTTGTTGTTTCCAGCTGAGATATGCATTTTCAGTGATAATCTTCATGATTCTGCTGTTACAAGTGTGCAGAATCACCGAAATCGCTGTTTTCGTGCTTTTGAATGCGAAAAACACGTTTTCTGGTGTTTTCAGCACTCCACTGTGCGTTTGATATGCGGAAACTACGATATCTTCGGTATCGTTGTTTTTTCCAGCTGAGATATGCATTTTCAGTGATAATCTTCATGATTCTGCTGTTACAAGTGTGCAGAATCACCGAAATCGCTGTTTTCGTGCTATTGAATGCGAAAAACACGTTTTCTGGTGTTTTCAGCACTCCACAGTGCGTTGGATATGCGGAAACTGCCATATCTTCGGTATCGTTGTTGTTTCCAGCTGAGATATGCATTTTCAGTGATAATCTTCATGATTCTGCTGTTACAAGCGTGCAGAATCACCGAAATCGTTGTTTTCGTGCTATTGAATGCGAAAAACACGTTTTCTTGTGTTTTCAGCACTCCACAGTGCGTTTGATATGCGGAAACTGCGATATCCTCGGTATCGTTGTTGTTTCCAGCTGAGATATGCATTTTCAGTGATAATCTTCACGATTCTGCTGTTACAAGTGTGCAGAAACACCGAAATCGCTGTATTCGTGCTTTTGAATGCGAAAAACACGTTTTCTGGTGTTTTCAGCACTCCGCAGTGCGTTTGATATGCGGAAACTGCGATATCCTCGGTATCGTTGTTGTTTCCAGCTGAGATATGAATTTTCAGTGATAATGTTCACGATTCTGCTGTTACAAGTGTGCAGAAACACCGAAATCGCTGTATTCGTGCTTTTGAATGCGAAAAACACGTTTTCTGGTGTTTTCAGCACTCCGCAGTGCGTTTGATATGCGGAAACTGCCATATCTTCGGTATCGTTGTTGTGTCCAGCTGAGATATGCATTTTCAGTGATAATCTTGATGATTCTGCTGTTACAAGCGTGCAGAAACACCGAAATCGCTGTTTTCGTGCTTTTGAATGCGAAAAACACGTTTTCTGGTGTTTTCAGCACTCCACAGTGCGTTTGATATGCGGAAACTACGATATCTTCGGTATCGTTGTTGTTTCCAGCTGAGATATGCATTTTCAGTGATAATCTTCATGATTCTGCTGTTACAAGTGTGCAGAATCACCGAAATCGCTGTTTTCGTGCTATTGAATGCGAAAAACACGTTTTCTGGTGTTTTCAGCACTCCACAGTGCGTTGGATATGCGGAAACTGCCATATCTTCGGTATCGTTGTTGTTGCCAGCTGAGATATGCATTTTCAGTGATAATCTTCATGATTCTGCTGTTACAAGCGTGCAGAATCACCGAAATCGTTGTTTTCGTGCTATTGAATGCGAAAAACACGTTTTCTTGTGTTTTCAGCACTCAACAGTGCGTTTGATATGCGGAAACTGCGATATCCTCGGTATCGTTGTTGTTTCCAGCTGAGATATGCATTTTCAGTGATAATCTTCATGATTCTGCTGTTACAAGCGTGCAGAATCACCGAAATCGCTGTTTTCGTGCTATTGAATGCGAAAAACACGTTTTCTTGTGTTTTCAGCACTCCACAGAGCGTTTGACATGCGGAAACTGCGATATCTTCGGTATCGTTGTTGTTTCCAGCTGAGATATGCATTTTCAGTGATAATCTTCATGATTCTGCTGTTACAAGTGTGCAGAATCACCGAAATCGCTGTTTTCGTGCTATTGAATGCGAAAAACACGTTTTCTTGTGTTTTCAGCACTCCACAGTGTGTTTGATATGCGGAAACTGCGATATCCTCGGTATCGTTGTTGTTTCCAGCTGAGATATGCATTTTCTGTGATAATCTTCATGATTCTGCCCTTTACAAGTGTGCAGAATCACCGAAATCGCTGTTTTTGTGCTTTTGAATGCGAAAAACACGTTTTCTGGTGTTGTCAGCACTCCACAGTGCGTTTGATATGCGGAAACTGCGATATCCTCGGTATCGTTGTTGTTTCCAGCTGAGATATGCATTTTCAGTGATAATCTTCATGATGCTGCTGTTACAAGTGTGCAGAGTCACCGAAATCGCTGTTTTCGTGCAATTGAATTCGAAAAACACGTTTTCTTGTGTTTTCAGCACTCCACAGTGCGTTTGATATGCGGAAACTGCCATATCTTCGGTATCGTTGTTGTTTCCAGCTGAGATATGCATTTTCAGTGATAATCTTGATGATTCTGCTGTTACAAGTGTGCAGAATCACCGAAATCGCTGTTTTCGTGCTATTGAATGCGAAAAACACGTTTTCTTGTGTTTTCAGCACTCCACAGTGCGTTTGATATGCGGAAACTGCCATATCTTCGGTATCGTTGTTGTTTCCAGCTGAGATATGCATTTTCAGTGATAATCTTCATGATTCTGCTGTTACAAGTGTGCAGAATCACCGAAATCGCTGTTTTCGTGCTTTTGAATGCGAAAAACACGTTTTCTGGTGTTTTCAGCACTCCACTGTGCGTTTGATATGCGGAAACTACGATATCTTCGGTATCGTTGTTTTTTCCAGCTGAGATATGCATTTTCAGTGATAATCTTCATGATTCTGCTGTTACAAGTGTGCAGAATCACCGAAATCGCTGTTTTCGTGCTATTGAATGCGAAAAACACGTTTTCTGGTGTTTTCAGCACTCCACAGTGCGTTGGATATGCGGAAACTGCCATATCTTCGGTATCGTTGTTGTTTCCAGCTGAGATATGCATTTTCAGTGATAATCTTCATGATTCTGCTGTTACAAGCGTGCAGAATCACCGAAATCGTTGTTTTCGTGCTATTGAATGCGAAAAACACGTTTTCTTGTGTTTTCAGCACTCCACAGTGCGTTTGATATGCGGAAACTGCGATATCCTCGGTATCGTTGTTGTTTCCAGCTGAGATATGCATTTTCAGTGATAATCTTCACGATTCTGCTGTTACAAGTGTGCAGAAACACCGAAATCGCTGTATTCGTGCTTTTGAATGCGAAAAACACGTTTTCTTGTGTTTTCAGCACTCCGCAGTGCGTTTGATATGCGGAAACTGCGATATCCTCGGTATCGTTGTTGTTTCCAGCTGAGATATGAATTTTCAGTGATAATGTTCACGATTCTGCTGTTACAAGTGTGCAGAAACACCGAAATCGCTGTTTTCGTGCTTTTGAATGCGAAAAACACGTTTTCTGGTGTTTTCAGCACTCCACTGTGCGTTTGATATGCGGAAACTACGATATCTTCGGTATCGTTGTTTTTTCCAGCTGAGATATGCATTTTCAGTGATAATCTTCATGATTCTGCTGTTACAAGTGTGCAGAATCACCGAAATCGCTGTTTTCGTGCTATTGAATGCGAAAAACACGTTTTCTGGTGTTTTCAGCACTCCACAGTGCGTTGGATATGCGGAAACTGCCATATCTTCGGTATCGTTGTTGTTTCCAGCTGAGATATGCATTTTCAGTGATAATCTTCATGATTCTGCTGTTACAAGCGTGCAGAATCACCGAAATCGTTGTTTTCGTGCTATTGAAAGCGAAAAACACGTTTTCTTGTGTTTTCAGCACTCCACAGTGCGTTTGATATGCGGAAACTGCGATATCCTCGGTATCGTTGTTGTTTCCAGCTGAGATATGCATTTTCAGTGATAATCTTCACGATTCTGCTGTTACAAGTGTGCAGAAACACCGAAATCGCTGTATTCGTGCTTTTGAATGCGAAAAACACGTTTTCTGGTGTTTTCAGCACTCCGCAGTGCGTTTGATATGCGGAAACTGCCATATCTTCGGTATCGTTGTTGTTTCCAGCTGAGATATGCATTTTCAGTGATAATCTTGATGATTCTGCTGTTACAAGCGTGCAGAAACACCGAAATCGCTGTTTTCGTGCTTTTGAATGCGAAAAACACGTTTTCTGGTGTTTTCAGCACTCCACAGAGCGTTTGACATGCGGAAACTGCGATATCTTCGGTATCGTTGTTGTTTCCAGCTGAGATATGCATTTTCAGTGATAATCTTCATGATTCTGCTGTTACAAGCGTGCAGAATCACCGAAATCGTTGTTTTCGTGCTATTGAATGCGAAAAACACGTTTTCTTGTGTTTTCAGCACTCAACAGTGCGTTTGATATGCGGAAACTGCGATATCCTCGGTATCGTTGTTGTTTCCAGCTGAGATATGCATTTTCAGTGATAATCTTCACGATTCTGCTGTTACAAGTGTGCAGAAACACCGAAATCGCTGTATTCGTGCTTTTGAATGCGAAAAACACGTTTTCTGGTGTTTTCAGCACTCCGCAGTGCGTTTGATATGCGGAAACTGCGATATCCTCGGTATCGTTGTTGTTTCCAGCTGAGATATGA
This sequence comes from Anthophora plumipes, assembly GCA_951804975.1. Lineage (NCBI taxonomy): Eukaryota > Metazoa > Arthropoda > Insecta > Hymenoptera > Apidae > Anthophora > Anthophora plumipes. Next base: position 857,684 of record CATORF010000158.1, on the reverse strand, counting down.
ATTTTCAGTGATAATGTTCACGATTCTGCTGTTACAAGTGTGCAGAAACACCGAAATCGCTGTTTTCGTGCTTTTGAATTCGAAAAACACGTTTTCTGGTGTTTTCAGCACTCCACAGTGCGTTTGATATGCGGAAACTACGATATCTTCGGTATCGTTGTTGTTTCCAGCTGAGATATGCATTTTCAGTGATAATCTTCATGATTCTGCTGTTACAAGTGTGCAGAATCACCGAAATCGCTGTTTTCGTGCTATTGGATGCGAAAAACACGTTTTCTGGTGTTTTCAGCACTCCACAGTGCGTTTGATATGCGGAAACTGCGATATCCTCGGTATCGTTGTTGTTTCCAGCTGAGATATGCATTTTCTGTGATAATCTTCATGATTCTGCTGATACAAGTGTGCAGAATCACCGAAATCGCTGTTTTTGTGCTTTTGAATGCGAAAAACACGTTTTCTGGTGTTGTCAGCACTCCACAGTGCGTTTGATATGCGGAAACTGCGATATCCTCGGTATCGTTGTTGTTTCCAGCTGAGATATGCATTTTCAGTGATAATCTTCATGATTCTGCTGTTACAAGTGTGCAGAATCACCGAAATCGCTGTTTTTGTGCTTTTGAATGCGAAAAACACGTTTTCTGGTGTTGTCAGCACTCCACAGTGCGTTTGATATGCGGAAACTGCGATATCCTCGGTATCGTTGTTGTTTCCAGCTGAGATATGCATTTTCAGTGATAATCTTCATGATTCTGCTGTTACAAGTGTGCAGAGTCACCGAAATCGCTGTTTTCGTGCAATTGAATTCGAAAAACACGTTTTCTTGTGTTTTCAGCACTCCACAGTGCGTTTGATATGCGGAAACTGCCATATCTTCGGTATCGTTGTTGTTTCCAGCTGAGATATGCATTTTCAGTGATAATCTTGATGATTCTGCTGTTACAAGTGTGCAGAATCACCGAAATCGCTGTTTTCGTGCTATTGAATGCGAAAAACACGTTTTCTTGTGTTTTCAGCACTCCACAGTGCGTTTGATATGCGGAAACTGCCATATCTTCGGTATCGTTGTTGTTTCCAGCTGAGATATGCATTTTCAGTGATAATCTTCATGATTCTGCTGTTACAAGTGTGCAGAATCACCGAAATCGCTGTTTTCGTGCTTTTGAATGCGAAAAACACGTTTTCTGGTGTTTTCAGCACTCCACTGTACGTTTGATATGCGGAAACTACGATATCTTCGGTATCGTTGTTTTTTCCAGCTGAGATATGCATTTTCAGTGATAATCTTCATGATTCTGCTGTTACAAGTGTGAAGAATCACCGAAATCGCTGTTTTCGTGCTTTTGAATGCGAAAAACACGTTTTCTGGTGTTTTCAGCACTCCACTGTGCGTTTGATATGCGGAAACTGCCATATCTTCGGTATCGTTGTTGTTTCTAGCTGAGATATGCATTTTCAGTGATAATCTTCATGATTCTGCTGTTACAAGTGTGCAGAATCACCGAAATCGCTGTTTTCGTGCTATTGGATGCGAAAAACACGTTTTCTGGTGTTTTCAGCACTCCACAGTGCGTTTGATATGCGGAAACTGCGATATCCTCGGTATCGTTGTTGTTTCCAGCTGAGATATGCATTTTCTGTGATAATCTTCATGATTCTGCCCTTTACAAGTGTGCAGAATCACCGAAATCGCTGTTTTTGTGCTTTTGAATGCGAAAAACACGTTTTCTGGTGTTGTCAGCACTCCACAGTGCGTTTGATATGCGGAAACTGCGATATCCTCGGTATCGTTGTTGTTTCCAGCTGAGATATGCATTTTCAGTGATAATCTTCATGATTCTGCTGTTACAAGTGTGCAGGATCAGCGAAATCGCTGTTTTCGTGCTATTGAATGCGAAAAACACGTTTTCTGGTGATTTCAGCACTCCGCAGTGCGTTTGATATGCGGAAACTGCGATATCCTCGGTATCGTTGTTGTTTCCAGCTGAGATATGAATTTTCAGTGATAATCTTCACGATTCTGCTGTTACAAGTGTGCAGAAACACCGAAATCGCTGTTTTCGTGCTTTTGAATGCGAAAAACACGTTTTCTGGTGTTTTCAGCACTCCACAGTGCGTTTGATATGCGGAAACTGCGATATCCTCGGTATCGTTGTTGTTTCCAGCTCAGATATGCATTTTCAGTGATAATCTTCGCGATTCTGCTGTTACAAGTGTGCAGAAACACCGAAATCGCTGTTTTCGTGCTTTTGAATGCGAAAAACACGTTTTCTGGTGTTTTCAGCACTCCACAGTGCGTTTGATATGCGGAAACTACGATATCTTCGGTATCGTTGTTGTTTCCAGCTGAGATATGCATTTTCAGTGATAATCTTCATGATTCTGCTGTTACAAGTGTGCAGAATCACCGAAATCGCTGTTTTCGTGCTATTGAATGCGAAAAACACGTTTTCTGGTGTTTTCAGCACTCCACAGTGCGTTGGATATGCGGAAACTGCCATATCTTCGGTATCGTTGTTGTTTCCAGCTGAGATATGCATTTTCAGTGATAATCTTCATGATTCTGCTGTTACAAGCGTGCAGAATCACCGAAATCGTTGTTTTCGTGCTATTGAATGCGAAAAACACGTTTTCTTGTGTTTTCAGCACTCAACAGTGCGTTTGATATGCGGAAACTGCGATATCCTCGGTATCGTTGTTGTTTCCAGCTGAGATATGCATTTTCAGTGATAATCTTCACGATTCTGCTGTTACAAGTGTGCAGAAACACCGAAATCGCTGTATTCGTGCTTTTGAATGCGAAAAACACGTTTTCTGGTGTTTTCAGCACTCCGCAGTGCGTTTGATATGCGGAAACTGCGATATCCTCGGTATCGTTGTTGTTTCCAGCTGAGATATGAATTTTCAGTGATAATGTTCACGATTCTGCTGTTACAAGTGTGCAGAAACACCGAAATCGCTGTTTTCGTGCTTTTGAATTCGAAAAACACGTTTTCTGGTGTTTTCAGCACTCCACAGTGCGTTTGATATGCGGAAACTACGATATCTTCGGTATCGTTGTTGTTTCCAGCTGAGATATGCATTTTCAGTGATAATCTTCATGATTCTGCTGTTACAAGTGTGCAGAATCACCGAAATCGCTGTTTTCGTGCTATTGGATGCGAAAAACACGTTTTCTGGTGTTTTCAGCACTCCACAGTGCGTTTGATATGCGGAAACTGCGATATCCTCGGTATCGTTGTTGTTTCCAGCTGAGATATGCATTTTCTGTGATAATCTTCATGATTCTGCTGTTACAAGTGTGCAGAATCACCGAAATCGCTGTTTTTGTGCTTTTGAATGCGAAAAACACGTTTTCTGGTGTTGTCAGCACTCCACAGTGCGTTTGATATGCGGAAACTGCGATATCCTCGGTATCGTTGTTGTTTCCAGCTGAGATATGCATTTTCAGTGATAATCTTCATGATTCTGCTGTTACAAGTGTGCAGGATCAGCGAAATCGCTGTTTTCGTGCTATTGAATGCGAAAAACACGTTTTCTGGTGATTTCAGCACTCCGCAGTGCGTTTGATATGCGGAAACTGCGATATCCTCGGTATCGTTGTTGTTTCCAGCTGAGATATGAATTTTCAGTGATAATCTTCACGATTCTGCTGTTACAAGTGTGCAGAAACACCGAAATCGCTGTTTTCGTGCTTTTGAATGCGAAAAACACGTTTTCTAGTGTTTTCAGCACGCCACAGAGCGTTTGACATGCGGAAACTGCGGTATCTTCGGTATCGTTGTTGTGTCCAGCTGAGATATGCATTTTCAGTGATAATCTTCATGATTCTGCTGTTACAAGTGTGCAGAATCACCGAAATCGCTGTTTTCGTGCTATTGAATGCGAAAAACACGTTTTCTGGTGTTTTCAGCACTCCACAGTGCGTTTGATATGCGGAAACTGCGAGATCCTCGGTATCGTTGTTGTTTCCAGCTGAGATATGCATTTTCAGTGATAATCTTCGCGATTCTGCTGTTACAAGTGTGCAGAAACACCGAAATCGCTGTTTTCGTGCTTTTGAATGCGAAAAACACGTTTTCTGGTGTTTTCAGCACTCCACAGTGCGTTTGATATGCGGAAACTACGATATCTTCGGTATCGTTGTTGTTTCCAGCTGAGATATGCATTTTCAGTGATAATCTTCATGATTCTGCAGTTATAAATGTGCAGAATCTCCGAAATCGCTGTTTTCGTGCTTCTGAATGCGAAAAACACGTTTTCTATTGTTTTCAGCACGCCACAGAGCGTTTGACATGCGGAAACTGCGAGATCTTCGGTATCGTTGTTGTTTCCAGCTGAGATATGCATTTTCAGTAATAATCTTCATGATCCTGCTGTTACAAGTGTGCACAATCACCGAAATCGCTGTTATCGTGCTTTTGAATGCGAAAAACACGTTTTCTTGTGTTTTCAGCACTCCACAGTGCGTTTGATATGCGGAAACTGCCACATCTTCGGTATCGTTGTTGTTTCCAGCTGAGATATGCATTTTCAGTAATAATCTTCATGATCCTGCTGTTACAAGTGTGCACAATCACCGAAATCGCTGTTTTCGTGCTTTTGAATGCGAAAAACACGTTTTCTGGTGTTTTCAGCACTCCACAGTGCGTTTGGTTTGCGGAAACTGCCATATCTTCGGTATCGTTGTTGTTTCCAGCTGAGATATGCATTTTCAGTAATAATCTTCATGATCCTGCTGTTACAAGTGTGCACAATCACCGAAATCGCTGTTTTCGTGCTTTTGAATGCGAAAAACACGTTTTCTGGTGTTTTCAGCACTCCACAGTGCGTTTGGTTTGCGGAAACTGCCATATCTTCGGTATCGTTGTTCTTTTCAGCTGAGATATGCATTTTCAGTGATAATCTTCACGATTCTGCTGTTGCAAGTGTGCAGAAACACCGAAATCGCTGTTTTTGTGCTTTTGAATGCGAAAAACCCGTTTTCTGGTGTTTTCAGCACTCCACAGTGCGTTTCATATGCGGAAACTGCGATATCCTCGGTATCGTTGTTGTTTCCAGCTGAGATATGCATATTCAGTGATAATCTTCACGTTTCTGCTGTTACAAGTGTGCAGAAACACCGAAATCGCTGTTTTCGTGCTTTTGAATGCGAAAAACACGTTTTCTGGTGTTTTCAGCACTCCGCAGTGCGTTTGATATGCGGAAACTGCGATATCCTCGGTATCGTTGTTGTTTCCAGCTGAGATATGCATTTTCAGTGATAATCTTCACGATTCTGCTGTTACAAGTGTGCAGAAACACCGAAATCGCTGTTTTCGTGCTATTGAATGCGAAAAACACGTTTTCTGGTGTTTTCAGCACTCCACAGTGCGTTTGATATGCGGAAACTACGATATCTTCGGTATCGTTGTTGTTTCCAGCTGAGATATGCATTTTCAATGATAATCTTCATGATTCTGCTGTTACAAGTGTGCAGAATCACCGAAATCGCTGTTTTCGTGCTATTGAATGCGAAAAACTCGTTTGCTGGTGTTTTCAGCACTCCACAGTGTGTTTGATATGCGGAAACTGCCATATCTTCGGTATCGTTGTTGTTTCCAGCTGAGATATGCATTTTCAGTGATAATCTTCATGATTCTGCTGTTACAAGTGTGGAGAATCTCCGAAATCGCTGTTTTCGTGCTTTTGAATGCGAAAAACACGTTTTCTAGTGTTTTCAGCACGCCGCAGAGCGTTTGACATGCGGAAACTGCGATATCTTCGGTATCGTTGTTGTTTCCAGCTGAGATATGCATTTTCAGTGATAATCTTCATGATTCTGCTGTTACAAGTGTGCAGAATCCCCGAAATCGCTGTTTTCGTGCTTTTGAATGCGAAAAACACGTTTTCTGGTGTGGTCAGCACTCCACAGTGCGTTTGATATGCGGAAACTACGATATCTTCGGTATCGTTGTTGTTTCCAGCTGAGATATGCATTTTCAGTGATAATCTTCATGATTCTGCTGTTACAAGTGTGCAGAATCACCGAAATCGCTGTTTTCGTGCTTTTGAATGCGAAAAGCACGTTTTCTGGTGTTTTCAGCACTCCACAGTGCGTTTGGTTTGCGGAAACTGCCATATCTTCGGTATCGTTGTTGTTTCCAGCTGAGATATGCATTTTCAGTGATAATCTTCACGATTTTGCTGTTACAAGTGTGCAGAAACACCGAAATCGCTGTTTTCGTGCTTTTGAATGCGAACAACACGTTTTCTGGTGTTTTCAGCACTCCGCAGTGCGTTTGATATGCGGAAACTGCGATATCCACGGTATCGTTGTTGTTTCCAGCTGAGATATAAATTTTCAGTGATAATCTTCATGATTCTGCTGTTACAAGTGTGCAGAAACACCGAAATCGCTGTTTTCGTGCTTTTGAATGCGAACAACACGTTTTCTGGTGTTTTCAGCACTCCACAGTGCGTTTGATATGCGGAAACTGCGATATCCTCGGTATCGTTGTTGTTTCCAGCTGAGATATGCATTTTCTGTGATAATCTTCATGATTCTGCTGTTACAAGTGTGGAGAATCTCCGAAATCGCTGTTTTCGTGCTTTTGAATGCGAAAAACACGTTTTCTGGTGTGGTCAGCACTCCACAGTGCGTTTGATATGCGGAAACTACGATATCTTCGGTATCGTTGTTGTTTCCAGCTGAGATATGCATTTTCAGTGATAATCTTCATGATTCTGCTGTTACAAGTGTGCAGAAACACCGAAATCGCTGTTTTCGTGCTTTTGAATGCGAACAACACGTTTTCTGGTGTGGTCAGCACTCCACAGTGCGTTTGATATGCGGAAACTGCCATATCTTCGGTATCGTTGTTATTTCCAGCTGAGATATGCATTTTCCACGATAATCTTCGAGTTTCTTGTGTGACAAGTGTGAAGAATCACCGAAATCGCTGTTTTCGTGCTATTGAATGCGAAAAACACGTTTTTTGGTGTTTTCAGCACTCCACAGTGCGTTTGATATGCGGAAACTGCCATATCTTCGGTATCGTTGTTGTTTCCAGCTGAGATATGCATTTTCAGTGATAATCTTCATGATTCTGCTGTTACAAGTGTGCAGAATCACCGAAATCGCTGTTTTCGTGCTATTGAATGCGAAAAACACGTTTTCTGGTGTTTTCAGCATGCCACAGAGCGTTTGATATGCGGAAACTGCCATATCTTCGGTATCGTTGTTGTTTCCAGCTGAGATATGCATTTTCTACGATAATCTTCATGATTCTGCTGTTACAAGTGCGCAGAATCACCGTTTTCGCTGTTTTCGTGCTATTGGATGCGAAAAACACGTTTTCTGGTGTTTTCAGCACTCCACAGTGCGTTTGATATGCGGAAACTGCCATATCTTCGGTATCGTTGATGTTTCCAGCTGAGATATGCATTTTCAGTAATAATCTTCATGATTCTGCTGTTACAAATGTGCAGAATCACCGAAATCGCTGTTTTCGTACTTTTGAATGCGAAAAACACGTTTTCTGGTGTTTTCAGCACGCCACAGAGCGTTTGACATGCGGAAACTGCGATAACTTCGGTATCGTTGTTGTTTCCAGCTGAGATATGCATTTTCTACGATAATCTTCGAGTTTCTTCTGTGACAAGTGTGTAGAATCACCGAAATCGCTGTTTTCGTGCTATTGAATGCGAAAAACACGTTTTCTGGTGTTTTCAGCACTCCACAGTGCGTTTGATATGCGGAAACTGCCATATCTTCGGTATCGTTGATGTTTCCAGCTGAGATATGCATTTTCAGTGATAATCTTCATGATTCTGCTGTTACAAATGTGCAGAATGAACGAAATCGCTGTTTTCGTGCTTTTGAATGCGAAAAACACGTTTTCTGGTGTTTTCAGCACGCCACAGAGCGTTTAACATGCGGAAACTGCGATATCTTCGGTATCGTTGTTGTTTCCAGCTGAGACATCCATTTTCAGTGATAATCTTCATGATTCTGCTGTTACAAGCGTGCGGAATCACCGAAATCGCTGTCTTCGTGCTATTGAATGCGAAAAACACGTTTTCTGGTGTTTTCAGCACTCCACAGTGCGTTTGATATGCGGAAACTGCCATATCTTCGGTATCGTTGATGTTTCCAGCTGAGATATGCATTTTCAGTAATAATCTTCATGATTCTGCTGTTACAAATGTGCAGCATCACCGAAATCGCTGTTTTCGTGCTTTTGAATGCGAAAGCACGTTTTCTGGTGTTTTCAGCACGCCACAGAGCGTTTGACATGCGGAAACTGCCATATCTTCGGTATCGTTGTTGTTTCCAGCTGAGAGATGCATTTTCAGTGATAATCTTCATGATTCTGCTGATACAAGTGTGCAGAATCACCGAAATCGCTGTTTTCGTGCTATTGAATGCGAAAAACACGTTTTCTGGTGTTTTCAGCACTCCACAGTGCGTTTGATATGCGAAAACTGCCATATCTTCGGTATCGTTGTTGTTTCCAGCTGAGATACGCATTATCAGTGATAATCTTCATGATTCTGCTGTTACAAGTGTGCAGAATCACCGAAATCGCAGTTTTCGTGCTATTGAATGCGAAAAACATGTTTTCTGGTGTTTTCAGCACTCCACAGTGCGTTTGATATGCGGAAACTACGATATCTTCGGTATCGTTGTTGTTTCCAGCTGAGATATGCATTTTCAGTGATAATCTTCATGATTCTGCTGTTACAAGTGTGCAGAATCAGCGAAATCGCTGTTTTCGTGCTACTGAATGCGAAAAACACGTTTTCTGGTGTTTTCAGCACTCCACAGTGCGTTTGATATGCGGAAACTGCCATATCTTCGGTATCGTTGTTGTTTCCAGCTGAGATATGCATTTTCAGTGATAATCTTCATGATTCTGCTGTTACATGTGTGCAGAATCATCGAAATCGCTGTTTTCGTGCTTTTGAATGCGAAAAACACGTTTTCTGGTGTTTTCAGCACTCCACAGTGCGTTTGATATGCTGAAACTGCGATAACTTCGGTATCGTTGGTGTTTCCAGCTGAGATATGCATTTTCAGTGATAATCTACATGATTCTGCTGTTACAAGTGTGCAGAATCACCGAAATCGCTGTTTTCGTGCTATTGGATGCGAAAAACCCGTTTTCTGGTGTTTTCAGCACTCCACAGTGCGTTTGATATGGGGAAACTGCGATAACTTCGGTATCGTTGTTGTTTCCAGCTGAGATATGCATTTTCAGTGATAATCTTCATGATTCTGCTGTTACAAATGTGCAGAATCACCGAAATCGCTGTTTTCGTGCTTTTGGATGCGAAAAACATGTTTTCTGGTGTTTTCAGCACGCCACAGAGCGTTTGACATGCGGACACTGCGATAACTTCGGTATCGTTGTTGTTTCCAGCTGAGATATGCATTTTCTACGATAATCTTCGAGTTTCTTCTGTGACAAGTGTGCAGAATCACCGAAATCGCTGTTTTCGTGCTATTGAATGCGAAAAACACGTTTTCTGGTGTTTTCAGCACTCCACAGTGCGTTTGATATGCGGAAACTGCCATATCTTCGGTATCGTTGATGTTTCCAGCTGAGATATGCATTTTCAGTGATAATCTTCATGATTCTGCTGTTACAAATGTGCAGAATGAACGAAATCGCTGTTTTCGTGCTTTTGAATGCGAAAAACACGTTTTCTGGTGTTTACAGCACGCCACAGAGCGTTTAACATGCGGAAACTGCGATATCTTCGGTATCGTTGTTGTTTCCAGCTGAGACATGCATTTTCAGTGATAATCTTCATGATTCTGCTGTTACAAGCGTGCAGAATCACCGAAATCGCTGTTTTCGTGCTATTGAATGCGAAAAACACGTTTTCTGGTGTTTTCAGCACTCCACAGTGCGTTTGATATGCGGAAACTGCCAAATCTTCGGTATCGTTGTTGTTTCCAGTTGAGATATGCATTTTCAGTGATAATCTTCATGATTCTGCTGTTACAAGTGTGCAGAATCACCGAAATCGCTGTTTTCGTGCTATTGGATGCGAAAAACATGTTTTCTGGTGTTTTCAGCACTCCACAGTGCGTTTGATATGCGGAAACTGCGATAACTTCGGTATCGTTGTTGTTTCCAGCTGAGATATGCATTTTCTACGATAATCTTCGAGTTTCTTCTGTGACAAGTGTGCAGAATCACCGAAATCGCTGTTTTCGTGCTATTGAATGCGAAAAACACGTTTTCTGGTGTTTTCAGCACTCCACAGTGCGTTTGATATGCGGAAACTGCCATATCTTCGGTATCGTTGTTGTTTCCAGCTGAGACATCCATTTTCAGTGATAATCTTCATGATTCTGCTGTTACAAGCGTGCGGAATCACCGAAATCGCTGTCTTCGTGCTATTGAATGCGAAAAACACGTTTTCTGGTGTTTTCAGCACTCCACAGTGCGTTTGATATGCGGAAACTGCCATATCTTCGGTATCGTTGTTGTTTCCAGCTGAGATACGCATTATCAGTGATAATCTTCATGATTCTGCTGTTACAAGTGTGCAGAATCACCGAAATCGCAGTTTTCGTGCTATTGAATGCGAAAAACATGGTTTCTGGTGTTTTCAGCACTCCACAGTGCGTTTGATATGCGGAAACTACGATATCTTCGGTATCGTTGTTGTTTCCAGCTGAGATATGCATTTTCAGTGATAATCTTCATGATTCTGCTGTTACATGTGTGCAGAATCACCGAAATCGCTGTTTTCGTGCTTTTGAATGCGAAAAACACGTTTTCTGGTGTTTTCAGCACTCCACAGTGCGTTTGATATGCTGAAACTGCGATAACTTCGGTATCGTTGGCGTTTCCAGCTGAGATATGCATTTTCAGTGATAATCTACATGATTCTGCTGTTACAAGTGTGCAGAATCACCGAAATCGCTGTTTTCGTGCTATTGGATGCGAAAAACCCGTTTTCTGGTGTTTTCAGCACTCCACAGTTCGTTTGATATGGGGAAACTGCGATAACTTCGGTATCGTTGTTGTTTCCAGCTGAGATATGCATTTTCAGTGATAATCTTCATGATTCTGCTGTTACAAATGTGCAGAATCACCGAAATCGCTGTTTTCGTGCTTTTGAATGCGAAAAACATGTTTTCTGGTGTTTTCAGCACTCCACAGTGCGTTTGATATGCGGAAACTACGATATCTTCGGTATCGTTGTTGCTTCCAGCTGAGATATGCATTTTCAGTATTAATCTTCATGATTCTGCTGTTACAAGTGTGCAGAATCACCGAAATCGCTGTTTTCGTGCTATTGAATGCGAAAAACACGTTTTCTGGTGTTTTCAGCACTCCACAGTGCGTTTGATATGCGGAAACTGCCATATCTTCGGTATCGTTGTTGTTTCCAGCTGAGATATGCATTATCAGTGATAATCTTCATGATTCTGCTGTTACAAGTGTGCAGAATCACCGAAATCGCTGTTTTCGTGCTATTGAATGCGAAAAACATGTTTTCTGGTGTTTTCAGCACTCCACAGTGCGTTTGATATGCGGAAACTACGATATCTTCGGTATCGTTGTTGCTTCCAGCTGAGATATGCATTTTCAGTATTAATCTTCATGATTCTGCTGTTACAAGTGTGCAGAATCACCGAAATCGCTGTTTTCGTGCTATTGAATGCGAAAAACACGTTTTCTGGTGTTTTCAGCACTCCACAGTGCGTTTGATATGCGGAAATTGCCATATCTTCGGTATCGTTGTTGTTTCCAGCTGAGATATGCATTTTCAGTGATAATCTACATGATTCTGCTGTTACAAGTATGCAGAACCACCGAAATATCTGTTTTCGTGCGATTGGATGCGAAAAACACGTTTTCTGGTGTTTTCAGCACTCCACAGTGCGTTTGATATGCGGAAACTGCGATAACTTCGGTATCGTTGTTGTTTCCAGCTGAGATATGCATTTTCAGTATTAATCTTCATGATTCTGCTGTTACAAGTGTGCAGAATCACCGAAATCGCTGTTTTCGTGCTATTGAATGCGAAAAACACGTTTTCTGGTGTTTTCAGCACTCCACAGTGCGTTTGATATGCGGAACCTACGATATCTTCGGTATCGTTGTTGTTTCGAGCTGAGATATGCATTTTCAGTGATAATCTTCATGATTCTGCTGTTACAAGTGTGCAGAATCACCGAAATCGCTGTTTTCGTGCTATTGAATGCGAAAAACACGTTTTCTGGTGTTTTCAGCACTCCACAGTGCGTTTGATATGCGGAAACTGCCATATCTTCGGTATCGTTGTTGTTTCCAGCTGAGATATGCATTTTCAGTGATAATCTTCATGATTCTGATGTTACAAGTGTGCAGAATCACCGAAATCGCTGTTTTCGTGCTATTGAATGCGAAAAACTCGTTTTCTGGTGTTTTCAGCACTCCACAGTGCGTTAGATATGCGGAAACTGCCATATCTTCGGTATCGTTGTTGTTTCCAGCTGAGATATGCATTTTCAGTGATAATCTTCACGATTCTGCTGTTACAAGTGTGCAAAATCACCGAAATCGCTGTTTTCGTGCTATTGAATGCCAAAAACACGTTTTCTGGTGTTTTCAGCACTTCACAGTGCGTTTGATATGCGGAAACTGCCATATCTTCGGTATCGTTGTTGTTTCCAGCTGAGATATGCATTATCAGTGATAATCTTCATGATTCTGCTGTTACAAGTGTGCAGAATCACCGAAATCGCTGTTTTCGTGCTATTGAATGCGAAAAACACGTTTTCAGGTGTTTTCAACACTCCACAGTGCGTTTGATATGCGGAAACTGCGATAACTTCGGTATCGTTGTTGTTTCCAGCTGAGATATGCATTTTCTACGATAATCCTCGAGTTTCTTCTGTGACAAGTGTGCAGAATCACCGAAATCGCTGTTGTCGTGCTATTGGATGCGAAAAACACGTTTTCTGGTGTTTTCAGCACTCCACAGTGCGTTTGATATGCGGAAGCTGCCATATGTTCAGTATCGTTGTTGTTTCCAGCTGAGATATGCATTATCTGGAATAATCTTCATGATTCTGCTGTTACAAGTGTGCAGAATCACCGAAATCGCTGTTTTCGTGCTATTGAATGCGAAAAACACGTTTTCTGGTGATTTCAACACTCCACAGTGCGTTTGAAATGCGGAAACTGCGATAACTTCGGTATCGTTGTTGTTTCCAGCTCAGATATGCATTTTCAGTGATAATCTTCATGATTCTGCTGTTACAAGTGTGCAGAATCACCGAAATCGCTGTTTTCGTGCTATTTAATGCGAAAAACACGTTTTCTGGTGTTTTCAGCACTCCACAGTGCGTTTGATATGCGGAAACTGCGATAACTTCGGTATCGTTGTTGTTTCCAGCTGAGATATGCATTTTCAGTGATAATCTTCATGATTCTGCTGTTACTAGTGTGCAGAATCACCGAAATCGCTGTTTTCGTGCTATTGAATGCGAAAAACACGTTTTCTGGTGTTTTCAGCACTCCACAGTGCGTTTGATATGCGGAAACTGCCATATCTTCGGTATCGTTGTTGTTTCCAGCTGAGATATGCATTTTCAGTGATAATCTTCATGATTCTGCTGATACAAATGTGCAGAATCACCGAAATCGCTGTTTTCGTGCTTTTGAATGCGAAAAAGACGTTTTCTGATGTTTTCAGCACGCCACAGAGCGTTTGACATGCGGAAACTGCGATAACTTCGGTATCGTTGTTGTTTCCAGCTGAGATATGCATTTTCTACGATAATCTTCGAGTTTCTTCTGTGACAAGTGTGCAGAATCACCGAAATCGCTGTTTTCGTGCTATTGAATGCGAAAAACACGTTTTCTGGTGTTTTCAGCACTCCACAGTGCGTTTGATATGCGGAAACTGCCATATCTTCGGTATCGTTGATGTTTCCAGCTGAGATATGCATTTTCAGTGATAATCTTCATGATTCTGCTGTTACAAATGTGCAGAATCAACGAAATCGCTGTTTTCGTGCTTTTGAATGCGAAAAACACGTTTTCTGGTGTTTTCAGCACGCCACAGAGCGTTTGACATGCGGAAACTGCGATGTCTTCGGTATCGTTGTTGTTTCCAGCTGAAATATGCATTTTCAGTGATAATCTTCATGATTCTGCTGTTACAAGTGTGCAGAATCACCGAAATCGCTGTTTTCGTGCTATTGAATGCGAAAAACATGTTTTCTGGTGTTTTCAGCACTCCACAGTGCGTTTGATATGCGGAAACTACGATATCCTCGGTATCGTTGTTGTTTCCAGCTGAGATATGCATTTTCAGTGATAATCTTCATGATTCTGCTGTTACAAGGGGTGCAGAATCACCGAAATCGCTGTTTTCGTGCTATTGAATGCGAAAAACACGTTTTCTGGTGATTTCAGCACTCCGCAGTGCGTTTGATATGCGGAAACTGCCATATCTTCGGTATCGTTGTTGTTTCCAGCTGAGATATGCATTTTCAGTGATAATCTTCATGATTCTGCTGTTACAAGGGGTGCAGAATCACCGAAATCGCTGTTTTCGTGCTATTGAATGCGAAAAACACGTTTTCTGGTGATTTCAGCACTCCACAGTGCGTTTGATATGCGGAAACTGCGATATCTTCGGTATCGTTGTTGTTTCCAGCTGAGATATGCATTTTCAGTGATATTCTTCATGATTCTGCTGTTACAAATGTGCAGAATCACCGAAATCGCTGTTTTCGTGCTTTTGAATGCGAAAAACACGTTTTCTGGTGCTTTCAGCACGCCACAGATCGTATGACTTGCGGAAACTGCGATATCTTCGGTATCGTTGTTGTTTCCAGCTGAGATATGCATTTTCCACGATAATCTTCGAGTTTCTTCTGTGACAAGTGTGAAGAATCACCGAAATCGCTGTTTCCGTGCTTGTGATTGCGAAAAACACGTTATCTGGTGTTTTCAGCACTCCACAGTGCGTTTGATATGCGGAAACTGCCATATCTTCGGTGTCGTTATTGTTTCCAGCAGGATATGCATTTTCAGTGGTAATCTTCATGATTCTGCTGTTACTAGTGTGCAGAATCACCGAAATCGCTGTTTTCGTGCTATTGAATGCGAAAAACACGTTTTCTGGTGTTTTCAGCACTCCACAGTGCGTTTGATATGCGGAAACTGCCATATCTTCGGTATCGTTGTTGTTTCCAGCTGAGATATGCATTTTCAGTGATAATCTTCATGATTCTGCTGATACAAATGTGCAGAATCACCGAAATCGCTGTTTTCGTGCTTTTGAATGCGAAAAAGACGTTTTCTGATGTTTTCAGCACGCCACAGAGCGTTTGACATGCGGAAACTGCGATAACTTCGGTATCGTTGTTGTTTCCAGCTGAGATATGCATTTTCTACGATAATCTTCGAGTTTCTTCTGTGACAAGTGTGCAGAATCACCGAAATCGCTGTTTTCGTGCTATTGAATGCGAAAAACACGTTTTCTGGTGTTTTCAGCACTCCACAGTGCGTTTGATATGCGGAAACTGCCATATCTTCGGTATCGTTGATGTTTCCAGCTGAGATATGCATTTTCAGTGATAATCTTCATGATTCTGCTGTTACAAATGTGCAGAATCAACGAAATCGCTGTTTTCGTGCTTTTGAATGCGAAAAACACGTTTTCTGGTGTTTTCAGCACGCCACAGAGCGTTTGACATGCGGAAACTGCGATGTCTTCGGTATCGTTGTTGTTTCCAGCTGAAATATGCATTTTCAGTGATAATCTTCATGATTCTGCTGTTACAAGTGTGCAGAATCACCGAAATCGCTGTTTTCGTGCTATTGAATGCGAAAAACATGTTTTCTGGTGTTTTCAGCACTCCACAGTGCGTTTGATATGCGGAAACTACGATATCCTCGGTATCGTTGTTGTTTCCAGCTGAGATATGCATTTTCAGTGATAATCTTCATGATTCTGCTGTTACAAGGGGTGCAGAATCACCGAAATCGCTGTTTTCGTGCTATTGAATGCGAAAAACACGTTTTCTGGTGATTTCAGCACTCCGCAGTGCGTTTGATATGCGGAAACTGCCATATCTTCGGTATCGTTGTTGTTTCCAGCTGAGATATGCATTTTCAGTGATAATCTTCATGATTCTGCTGTTACAAGGGGTGCAGAATCACCGAAATCGCTGTTTTCGTGCTATTGAATGCGAAAAACACGTTTTCTGGTGATTTCAGCACTCCACAGTGCGTTTGATATGCGGAAACTGCGATATCTTCGGTATCGTTGTTGTTTCCAGCTGAGATATGCATTTTCAGTGATATTCTTCATGATTCTGCTGTTACAAATGTGCAGAATCACCGAAATCGCTGTTTTCGTGCTTTTGAATGCGAAAAACACGTTTTCTGGTGCTTTCAGCACGCCACAGATCGTTTGACTTGCGGAAACTGCGATATCTTCGGTATCGTTGTTGTTTCCAGCTGAGATATGCATTTTCAGTGATAATCTTCATGATTCTGCTGTTACAAGTGTGCAGAATCACCGAAATCGCTGTTTTCGTGCTATTGAACGCGAAAAACACGTTTTCTGGTGTTTTCAGCACTCCACAGAGCGTTTAACATGCGGAAACTGCGATATCTTCGGTATCGTTGTTGTTTCCAGCTGAGACATGCATTTTCAGTGATAATCTTCATGATTCTGCTGTTACAAGCGTGCAGAATCACCGAAATCGCTATTTTCGTGCTATTGAATGCGAAAAACACGTTTTCTGGTGTTTTCAGCACTCCACAGTGCGTTTGATATGCGGAAACTGCCATATCTTCGGTATCGTTGTTGTTTACAGAAATATGCATTTTCAGTGATAATCTTCATGATTGTGCTGTTACAAGTGTGCAGAATCACCGAAATCGCTGTTTTCGTGCTATTGAATGCGAAAAACACGTTTTATGGTGTTTTCAGCACTCCACAGTGCGTTTGATATGCGGAAACTGCCATATCTTCGGCATCGTTGTTGTTTCCAGCTGAGATATGCATTTTCAGTGATAATCTTCATGATTCTGCTGTTACAAGTGTGCAGAATCACCGGAATCGCTGTTTTCGTGCTTTTGAATGCGAAAAACACGTTTCCTGGTGTTTTCAGCACTCCACAGTGCGTTTGATATGCGGAAACTGCCATATCTTCGGTATCGTTGATGTTTCCAGCTGAGATATGCATTTTCAGTGATAATCTTCACGATTCTGCTGTTACAAATGTGCAGAATCACCGAAATCGCTGTTTTCGTGCTTTTGAATGCGAAAAACACGTTTTCTGGTGTTTTCAGCACGCCACAGAGCGTTTGACATGCTGAAACTGCGATGTCTTCGGTATCGTTGTTGTTTCCAGCTGAAATATGCATTTTCAGTGATAATCTTCATGATACTGCTGTTACAAGTGTGCAGAATCACCGAAATCGCTGTTTTCGTGCTATTGAATGCGAAAAACACGTTTTCTGGTGATTTCAGCACTCCGCAGTGCGTTTGATATGCGGAAACTGCGATATCTTCGGTATCGTTGTTGTTTCCAGCTGAGATATGCATTTTCAGTGATTATCTTCATGATTCTGCTGTTACAAAGGTGCAGAATCACCGAAATCGCTGATTTCCTGCTATTGGATGCGAAAAACACGTTTTCTGGTGTTTTCAGCACTCCACAGTGCGTTTGATATGCGGAAACTGCGATAACTTCGGTATCGTTGTTGTTTCCAGCTGAGATATGCATTTTCTACGATAATCTTCGAGTTTCTTCTGTGACAAGTCTGCAGACTCACCGAAATCGCTGTTTTCGTGCTATTGAATGCGAAAAACACGTTTTCTGGTGTTTTCAGCACTCCACAGTGCGTTTGACATGCGGAAACTGCGATATCTTCGGTATCGTTGTTGTTTCCAGCTGAGATATGCATTTTCAGTGATAATCTTCATGATTCTGCTGTTACAAGTGTGCAGAATCACCGAAATCGCTGTTTTCGTGCTTTCGAATGCGAAAAACACGTTTTCTGGTGTATTCAGCACTCCACAGTGCGTTTGATATGCGGAAACTGCGATAACTTCGGTATCGTTTTTGTTTCCAGCTGAGATAGGCTTTTTCTACGATAATCTTCGAGTTTCTTCTGTGACAAGTGTGCAGAATCACCGAAATCGCTGTTTTCGTGCTATTGAATGCGAAAAACACGATTTCTGGTGTTTTCAGCACTCCACAGTGCGTTTGATATGCGGAAACTGCCATATCTTCGGTATCGTTGATGTTTCCAGCTGAGATATGCATTTTCAGTGATAATCTTCATGATTCTGCTGTTACAACTGTGCAGAATCACCGAAATCGCTGTTTTCGTGCTTTTGAAAGCGAAAAACACGTTTTCTGGTGTTTTCAGAACTCCACACTGCGTTTGATATGCGGAAACTGCGATAACTTCGGTATCGTTATTGTTTCCAGCTGAGATATGCATTTTCAGTGATGATCTTCATGATTCTGCTGTTACAAATGTGCTGAATCACCGAAATCGCTGTTTTCGTGCTTTTGAATGCGAAAAACACGTTTTCTGGTGTTTTCAGCACTCCACAGTGCGTTTGACATGCGGAAACTGCCATATATTCGGTATCGTTGTTGTTTCCAGCTGAGATATGCATTATCAGTGATAATCTTCATGATTCTGCTGTTACAAGTGTGAAGAATCACCGTAATCGCTGTTGTCGTGCTATTGAATGCGAAAAACACGTTTTCTGGTGTTTTCAGCACTCCACAGTGCGTTTGATATGCGGAAACTACGATATCTTCGGTATCGTTGTTGTTTCCAGCTGAGATATGCATTTTCAGTGATAATCTTCATGATTCTGCTGTTACAAGTGTGCAGAATCACCGAAATCGCTGTTTTCGTGCTATTGAATGCGAAAAACACGTTTTCTGGTGTTTTCAGCACTCCACAGTGCGTTTGATATGCGGAAACTGCCATATCTTCGGTATCGGTATTGTTTCCAGCTGGATATGCATTTTCAGTGATAATCTTCATGATTCTGCTGTTACAAGTGAGCAGAATCACCGAAATGGCTGTTTTCGTGCTATTGAATGCGAAAAACACGTTTTCTGGTGTTTTCAGCACTCCACAGTGCGTTTGATATGCGGAAACTGCGATAACTTCGGTATCGTAGTTGTTTCCAGCTGAGATATGCATTTTCTACGATAATCTTCAAGTTTCTTCTGTGACAAGTGTGCAGAATCACCGAAATCGCTGTTGTCGTGCTATTGAATGCGAAAAACACGTTTTCTGGTGTTTTCAGCACTCCATAGTGCGTTTGATATGCGGAAACTGCGATAACTTCGGTATCGTTGTTGTTTCCAGCTGAGATATGCATTTTCTACGATAATCTTCGAGTTTCTTCTGTGACAAGTGTGCAGAATCACCGAAATCGCTGTTTTCGTGCTTTTGAATGCGAAAAACACGTTTTCTGGTGTTTTCAGCACTCCACAGTGCGTTTGACATGCGGAAACTGCCATATCTTCGGTATCGTTGTTGTTTCCAGCTGAGATATGCATTATCAGTGATAATCTTCATGATTCTGCTATTACAAGTGTGAAGAATCACCGTAATCGCTGTTGTCGTGCTATTGAATGCGAAAAACACGTTTTCTGGTGTTTTCAGCACTCCACAGTGCGTTTGATATGCGGAAACTACGATATCTTCGGTATCGTTGTTGTTTCCAGCTGAGATATGCATTTTCAGTGATAATCTTCATGATTCTGCTGTTACAAGTGTGCAGAATCACCGAAATCGCTGTTTACGTGCTATTGAATGCGAAAAACACGTTTTCTGGTGTTTTCAGCACTCCACAGTGCGTTTGATATGCGGAAACTGCCATATCTTCGGTATCGTTATTGTTTCCAGCTGGATATGCATTTTCAGTGATAATCTTCATGATTCTGCTGTTACAAGTGAGCAGAATCACCGAAATGGCTGTTTTCGTGCTATTGAATGCGAAAAACACGTTTTCTGGTGTTTTCAGCACTCCACAGTGCGTTTGATATGCGGAAACTGCGATAACTTCGGTATCGTTGTTGTTTCCAGCTGAGATATGCATTTTCTACGATAATCTTCGAGTTTCTTCTGTGACAAGTGTGCAGAATCACCGAAATCGCTGTTTTCGTGCTATTGAATGCGAAAAACACGTTTTCTGGTGTTTTCAGCACTCCACAGTGCGTTTGATATGCGGAAACTGCCATATCTTCGGTATCGTTGTTGTTTCTAGCTGAGATATGCATTCTCAGTGATAATCTTCATGATTCTGCTGTTACAAGTGTGCAGAATCACCGAAATCGCTGTTTTCGTGTTTTGGAATGCGAAAAACACGTTTTCTGGTGTTTTCAGCACTCCACAGTGCGTTTGATATGCGGAAACTGCGATAACTTCGGTATCGTTTTTGTTTCCAGCTGAGATAGGCATTTTCTACGATAATCTTCGAGTTTCTTCTGTGACAAGTGTGCAGAATCACTGAAATCGCTGTTTTCGTGCTATTGAATGCGAAAAACACGTTTTCTGGTGTTTTCAGCACTCCGCAGTGCGTTTGATATGCGGAAACTGCCATATCTTCGGTATCGTTGATGTTTCCAGCTGAGATATGCATTTTCAGTGATAATCTTCATGATTCTGCTGTTACAAGTGTGCAGAATCACCGAAATCGCTGTTTTCGTGCTATTGAATGCGAAAAACACGTGTTCTGGTGTTTTCAGCACTCCACAGTGCGTTTGATATGCGGAAACTGCGATAACTTCGGTATCGTTGTTGTTTCCAGCTGAGATATGCATTTTCTACGATAATCTTCGAGTTTCTTCTGTGACAAGTGTGCAGAATCACCGAAATCGCTGTTTTCGTGCTTTTGAATGCGAAAAACACGTTTTCTGGTGTTTTCAGCACTCCACAGTGCGTTTGACATGCGGAAACTGCCATATCTTCGGTATCGTTGTTGTTTCCAGCTGAGATATGCATTATCAGTGATAATCTTCATGATTCTGCTATTACAAGTGTGAAGAATCACCGTAATCGCTGTTGTCGTGCTATTGAATGCGAAAAACACGTTTTCTGGTGTTTTCAGCACTCCACAGTGCGTTTGATATGCGGAAACTACGATATCTTCGGTATCGTTGTTGTTTCCAGCTGAGATATGCATTTTCAGTGATAATCTTCATGATTCTGCTGTTACAAGTGTGCAGAATCACCGAAATCGCTGTTTACGTGCTATTGAATGCGAAAAACACGTTTTCTGGTGTTTTCAGCACTCCACAGTGCGTTTGATATGCGGAAACTGCCATATCTTCGGTATCGTTATTGTTTCCAGCTGGATATGCATTTTCAGTGATAATCTTCATGATTCTGCTGTTACAAGTGAGCAGAATCACCGAAATGGCTGTTTTCGTGCTATTGAATGCGAAAAACACGTTTTCTGGTGTTTTCAGCACTCCACAGTGCGTTTGATATGCGGAAACTGCGATAACTTCGGTATCGTTGTTGTTTCCAGCTGAGATATGCATTTTCTACGATAATCTTCGAGTTTCTTCTGTGACAAGTGTGCAGAATCACCGAAATCGCTGTTTTCGTGCTATTGAATGCGAAAAACACGTTTTCTGGTGTTTTCAGCACTCCACAGTGCGTTTGATATGCGGAAACTGCCATATCTTCGGTATCGTTGTTGTTTCTAGCTGAGATATGCATTCTCAGTGATAATCTTCATGATTCTGCTGTTACAAGTGTGCAGAATCACCGAAATCGCTGTTTTCGTGTTTTGGAATGCGAAAAACACGTTTTCTGGTGTTTTCAGCACTCCACAGTGCGTTTGATATGCGGAAACTGCGATAACTTCGGTATCGTTTTTGTTTCCAGCTGAGATAGGCATTTTCTACGATAATCTTCGAGTTTCTTCTGTGACAAGTGTGCAGAATCACTGAAATCGCTGTTTTCGTGCTATTGAATGCGAAAAACACGTTTTCTGGTGTTTTCAGCACTCCACAGTGCGTTTGATATGCGGAAACTACGATATCTTCGGTATCGTTGTTGTTTCCAGCTGAGATATGCATTTTCAGTGATAATCTTCATGATTCTGCTGTTACAAGTGTGCAGAATCACCGAAATCGCTGTTTACGTGCTATTGAATGCGAAAAACACGTTTTCTGGTGTTTTCAGCACTCCACAGTGCGTTTGATATGCGGAAACTGCCATATCTTCGGTATCGTTATTGTTTCCAGCTGGATATGCATTTTCAGTGATAATCTTCATGATTCTGCTGTTACAAGTGAGCAGAATCACCGAAATGGCTGTTTTCGTGCTATTGAATGCGAAAAACACGTTTTCTGGTGTTTTCAGCACTCCACAGTGCGTTTGATATGCGGAAACTACGATATCTTCGGTATCGTTGTTGTTTCCAGCTGAGATATGCATTTTCAGTGATAATCTTCATGATTCTGCTGTTACAAGTGTGCAGAATCACCGAAATCGCTGTTTTCGTGCTATTGAATGCGAAAAACACGTTTTCTGGTGTTTTCAGCACTCCACAGTGCGTTTGATATGCGGAAACTGCCATATCTTCGGTATCGGTATTGTTTCCAGCTGGATATGCATTTTCAGTGATAATCTTCATGATTCTGCTGTTACAAGTGAGCAGAATCACCGAAATGGCTGTTTTCGTGCTATTGAATGCGAAAAACACGTTTTCTGGTGTTTTCAGCACTCCACAGTGCGTTTGATATGCGGAAACTGCGATAACTTCGGTATCGTAGTTGTTTCCAGCTGAGATATGCATTTTCTACGATAATCTTCAAGTTTCTTCTGTGACAAGTGTGCAGAATCACCGAAATCGCTGTTGTCGTGCTATTGAATGCGAAAAACACGTTTTCTGGTGTTTTCAGCACTCCATAGTGCGTTTGATATGCGGAAACTGCGATAACTTCGGTATCGTTGTTGTTTCCAGCTGAGATATGCATTTTCTACGATAATCTTCGAGTTTCTTCTGTGACAAGTGTGCAGAATCACCGAAATCGCTGTTTTCGTGCTTTTGAATGCGAAAAACACGTTTTCTGGTGTTTTCAGCACTCCACAGTGCGTTTGACATGCGGAAACTGCCATATCTTCGGTATCGTTGTTGTTTCCAGCTGAGATATGCATTATCAGTGATAATCTTCATGATTCTGCTATTACAAGTGTGAAGAATCACCGTAATCGCTGTTGTCGTGCTATTGAATGCGAAAAACACGTTTTCTGGTGTTTTCAGCACTCCACAGTGCGTTTGATATGCGGAAACTACGATATCTTCGGTATCGTTGTTGTTTCCAGCTGAGATATGCATTTTCAGTGATAATCTTCATGATTCTGCTGTTACAAGTGTGCAGAATCACCGAAATCGCTGTTTACGTGCTATTGAATGCGAAAAACACGTTTTCTGGTGTTTTCAGCACTCCACAGTGCGTTTGATATGCGGAAACTGCCATATCTTCGGTATCGTTATTGTTTCCAGCTGGATATGCATTTTCAGTGATAATCTTCATGATTCTGCTGTTACAAGTGAGCAGAATCACCGAAATGGCTGTTTTCGTGCTATTGAATGCGAAAAACACGTTTTCTGGTGTTTTCAGCACTCCACAGTGCGTTTGATATGCGGAAACTGCGATAACTTCGGTATCGTTGTTGTTTCCAGCTGAGATATGCATTTTCTACGATAATCTTCGAGTTTCTTCTGTGACAAGTGTGCAGAATCACCGAAATCGCTGTTTTCGTGCTATTGAATGCGAAAAACACGTTTTCTGGTGTTTTCAGCACTCCACAGTGCGTTTGATATGCGGAAACTGCCATATCTTCGGTATCGTTGTTGTTTCTAGCTGAGATATGCATTCTCAGTGATAATCTTCATGATTCTGCTGTTACAAGTGTGCAGAATCACCGAAATCGCTGTTTTCGTGTTTTGGAATGCGAAAAACACGTTTTCTGGTGTTTTCAGCACTCCACAGTGCGTTTGATATGCGGAAACTGCGATAACTTCGGTATCGTTTTTGTTTCCAGCTGAGATAGGCATTTTCTACGATAATCTTCGAGTTTCTTCTGTGACAAGTGTGCAGAATCACTGAAATCGCTGTTTTCGTGCTATTGAATGCGAAAAACACGTTTTCTGGTGTTTTCAGCACTCCGCAGTGCGTTTGATATGCGGAAACTGCCATATCTTCGGTATCGTTGATGTTTCCAGCTGAGATATGCATTTTCAGTGATAATCTTCATGATTCTGCTGTTACAAGTGTGCAGAATCACCGAAATCGCTGTTTTCGTGCTATTGAATGCGAAAAACACGTGTTCTGGTGTTTTCAGCACTCCACAGTGCGTTTGATATGCGGAAACTGCCATATCTTCGGTATCGTTGTTGTTTCCAGCTGAGATATGCATTTTCAGTGATAATCTTCATGATTCTGCTGTGACAAGTGTGCAGAATCACCGAAATCGCTGTTTTCGTGCTATTGAATGCGAAAAACACGTTTTCTGGTGTTTTCAGCACGCCACAGTGCGTTTGATATGCGGAAACTGCGATATCTTCGGTATCGTTGTTGTTTCCAGCTGAGATATGCATTTTCAGTGATAATCTTCATGATTCTGGTGTTACAAATGTGCAGAATCACCGAAATCGCTGTTTTCGTGCTATTGAATGCGAAAAACACGTTTTCTGGTGTTTTCAGCACTCCACCGTGCGTTTGATATGCGGAAACTGCCATATCTTCGGTATCGTTGATGTTTCCAGCTGAGATATGCATTTTCAGTGATAATCTTCATGATTCTGCTGTTACAAATGTGCAGAATCACCGAAATCGCTGTTTTCGTGCTTTTGAATGCGAAAAACACGTTGTCTGGTGTTTTCAGCACGCCACAGAGCGTTTGACATGCGGAAACTGCGACAACTTCGGTATCGTTGTTGTTTCCAGCTGAGATATGCATTTTCTACGATAATCTTTGAGTTTCTTCTGTGAGAAGTGTGCAGAATCACCGAAATCGCTGTTTTCGTGCTATTGAATCCGAAAAACACGTTTTCTGGTGTTTTCAGCACTCCACAGTGCGTTTGATATGTGGAAACTGCCATATCTTCGGTATCGTTATTGTTTCCAGCTGGATATGCATTTTCAGTGATAATCTTCATGATTCTGCTGTTACAAGTGTGCAGAATCACCGAAATCGCTGTTTTCGTGCTTTTCAATGCGAAAAACACGTTTTCTGGTGTTTTCAGCACGCCACAGAGCGTTTGACATGCGGAAACTGCGACAACTTCGGTATCGTTGTTGTTTCCAGCTGAGATATGCATTTTCTACGATAATCTTTGAGTTTCTTCTGTGAGAAGTGTGCAGAATCACCGAAATCGCTGTTTTCGTGCTATTGAATGCGAAAAACACGTTTTCTGGTGTTATCAGCACGCCACAGAGCGTTTAACATGCGGAACCTGCGATAACTTCGGTATCGTTGTTGTTTCCAGCTGAGATATGCATTAACTACGATAATCTTCGAGTTTCTGCTGTGACAAGTGTGCAGAATCACCGTTATCGCTGTTTTCGTGCTATTGAATGCGAAAAACACGTTTTCTGGAGTTTTCAGCACGGCACAGAGCGTTTAACATGCGGAAACTGCGACATGTTCGGTATCGTTGTTGTTTCCAGCTGAGATATGCATTTGCAGTGATAATCTTCATGATTCTGCTGTTACAAGTGTGCAGAATCACCGAAATCGCTGTTTTCGTGCTATTGGATTCGAAAAGCACGTTTTCTGGTGTTTTCAGCACTCCACAGTGCGTTTGATATGCGGAAACTGCGATAACTTCGGTATCGTTGTTGTTTCCAGCTTAGATATGCATTTTCTACGATAATCTTCGAGTTTCTTCTGTGACAAGTGTGCAGAATCACCGAAATCGCAGTTTTCGTGCTATTGAATGCGAAAAACACGTTTTCTGGTGTTTTCAGCACTCCACAGTGCGTTTGATATGCGGAAACTGCCATATCTTCGGTATCGTTGTTGTTTCCAGCTGAGATATGCATTTTCAGTGATAATCTTCATGATTCTGCTGTTACAACTGTGCAGAATCACCGAAATCGCTGTTTTCGTGCTTTTGAATGCGAAAAACACGTTTTCTGGTGTTTTCTGCACTCCACAGTGCGTTTGATATGCGGAAACTGCCATATCTTCGGTATCGTTGTTGTTTCCAGCTGAGATATGCATTATCAGTGATAATCTTCATGATTCTGCTGTTACAAGTGTGCAGAATCACCGAAATCGCTGTTTTCGTGCTATTGAATGCGAAAAACACGTTTTCTGGTGTTTTCAGCACGCCACAGAGCGTTTGACATGCGGAAACTGCGACATCTTCGGTATCGTTGTTGTTTCCAGCTGAGATATGCATTTGCAGTGATAATCTTCATGATTCTGCTGTTGCAAGTGTGCAGAATCACCAAAATCGCTGTTTTCGAGCTATTCGATTCGAAAAGCACGTTTTCTGGTGTTTTCAGCACTCCACAGTGCGTTTGATATGCGGAAACTGCGATAACTTCGGTATCGTTGTTGTTTCCAGCTGAGATATGCATTTTCTACGATAATCTTTGAGTTTCTTCTGTGACAAGTGTGCAGAATCACCGAAATCGCTGTTTTCGTGCTATTGAATGCGAAAAACACGTTTTCTGGTGTTTTCAGCACTCCACAGTGCGTTTGATATGCGGAAACTGCCATATCTTCGGTATCGTTGTTGTTTCCAGCTGAGATATGCATTTTCAGTGATAATCTTCATGATTCTGCTGTTACAACTGTGCAGAATCACCGAAATCGCTGTTTTCGTGCTTTTGAATGCGAAAAACACGTTTTCTGGTGTTTTCTGCACTCCACAGTGCGTTTGTTATGCGGAAACTGCCATATCTTCGGTATCGTTGTTGTTTCCAGCTGAGATATGCATTATCAGTGATAATCTTCATGATTCTGCTGTTACAAGTGTGCAGAATCACCGAAATCGCTGTTTTCGTGCTATTGAATGCGAAAAACACGTTTTCTGGTGTTTTCAGCACTCCACAGTGCGTTTGATATGCGGAAACTACGATATCTTCGGTATCGTTGTTGTTTCCAGCTGAGATATGCATTTTCGGTGATAATCTTCATGATTCTGCTGTTACAAGTGTGCAGAATCACCGAAATCGCTGTTTTCCTGCTATTGGATGCGAAAACCAAGTTTTCTGGTGTTTTCAGCACTCCACAGTGCGTTTGATATGCGGAAACTGCGATAACTTCGGTATCGTTGTTGTTTCCAGCTGAGATATGCATTTTCTACGATAATCTTCGAGTTTCTTCTGTGACAAGAGTGCAGAATCACCGAAATCGCTGTTTTCGTGCTATTCAATGCGAAAAACACGTTTTCTGGTGTTTTCAGCACTCCACAGTGCGTTTGATATGCGGAAACTGCGATATCTTCGGTATCGTTGTTGTTTCCAGCTGAGATATGCATTTTCAGTGATAATCTTCATGATTCTGCTGTTACAAGTGTGCAGAATCACCGAAATCGCTGTTTTCCTGCTATTGGATGCGAAAAACAAGTTTTCTGGTGTTTTCAGCACTCCACAGTGCGTTTGATATGCGGAAACTGCGATAACTTCGGTATCGTTGTTGTTTCCAGCTGAGATATGCATTTTCTACGATAATCTTCGAGTTTCTTCTGTGACAAGTGTGCAGAATCACCGAAATCGCTGTTTTCAGGCTATTGAATGCGAAAAACAGGTTTTCTGGTGTTTTCAGCATTCCACAGTGCGTTTGATATGCGGAAACTGCGATAACTTCGGTATCGTTATTGTTTCCAGCTGAGATATGCATTTTCAGTGATAATCTTCATGATTCTGCTGTTACAAATGTGCAGAATCACCGAAATCGCTGTTTTCGTGCTTTTGAATGCGAAAAACATGTTTTCTGGTGTTTTCAGCACTCCACAGTGCGTTTGACATGCGGAAACTGCCATATCTTCGGTATCGTTGTTGTTTCCAGCAGAGATATGCATTTTCTACGATAATCTTCGAGTTTCTTCTGTGACAAGTGTGCAGAATCACCGAAATCGCTGTTGTCGTGCTATTGAATGCGATAAACACGTTTTCTGGTGTTTTCAGCACTCCATAGTGCGTTTGATATGCGGAAACTGCGATAACTTCAGTATCGTTGTTATTTCCAGCTGAGATATGCATTATCAGGAATAATCTTCATGATTCTGCTGATACAAGTGTGCAGAATCACCGAAATCGCTGTTTTCGTGCTTTTGAATGCGAAAAACACGTTTTCTGGTGCTTTCAGCACGCCACAGAGCGTTTGACATGCGGAAACTGCGATATCTTCGGTATCGTTGTTGTTTCCAGCTGAGATATGCATTTTCAGTGATAATCTTCATGATTCTGCTGTTACAAGTGTGCAGAATCACCGAAATCGCTGTTTTCGTGCTATTGAATGCGAAAAACACGTTTTCTGGTGTTTTCAGCACTCCACAGTGCGTTTGATATGCGGAAACTGCCATATCTTCGGTATCGTTGATGTTTCCAGCTGAGATATGCATTTTCAGTGATAATCTTCATGATTCTGCTGTTACAAATGTGCAGAATCACCGAAATCGCTGTTTTCGTGCTTTTGAATGCGAAAAACACGTTTTCTGGTGTTTTCAGCACGCCACAGAGCGTTTGACATGCGGAAACTGCGATATCTTCGGTATCGTTGTTGCTTCCAGCTGAGATATGCATTTTCAGTGATAATCTTCATGATTCTGCTGTTACAAGTGTGCAGAATCACCGAAATCGCTGTTTTCGTGCTATTGAATGCGAAAAACACGTTTTCTGGTGTTTTCAGCACGCCACAAAGCGTTTGACATGCGGAAACTGCGATATCTTCGGTATCGTTGTTGCTTCCAGCTGAGATATGTATTTTCAGTGATAATCTTCATGATTCTGCTGTTACAAGTGTGCAGAATCACCGAAATCGCTGTTTTCGTGCTATTGAATGCGAAAAACATTTTCTGGTGTTTTCTGCACTCCACAGTGCGTTTGATTTATGGAAACTGCGATAACTTCGGTATCGTTGTTGTTTCCAGCTGAGATATGCATTTTCTACGATAATCTTCGAGTTTCTTCTGTGACAAGTGTGCAGAATCACCGAAATCGCTGTTTTCGTGCTTTTGAATGCGAAAAACACGTTTTCTGGAGTTTTCAGCACGCCACAGAGCGTTTGACATGCGGAAACTGCGATATCTTCGGTATCGTTGTTGTTTCCAGCTGAGATATGCATTTTCAGTGATAATCTTCATGATTCTGCTGTTACAAGTGTGCAGAATCACCGAAATCGCTGTTTTCGTGCTTTTGAATGCGAAAAACACGTTTTCTGGTGTTTTCAGCACTCCACAGTGCGTTTGATATGCGGAAACTACGATATCTTCGGTATCGTTGTTGTTTCCAGCTCAGATATGCATTTTCAGTGATAATCTTCATGATTCTGCTGTGACAAGTGTGCAGAATCACCGTTATCGCTGTTTTCGTGCTATTGAATGCGAAAAACACGTTTTCTGGTGATTTCAGCACTCCACAGTGCGTTTGATATGCGGAAACTGCCATATCTTCGGTATCGTTGTTGTTTCCAGCTGAGATATGCATTATCAGTGATAATCTTCATGATTCTGCTGTTACCAGTGTGCAGAATCACCGAAATCGCTGTTTTCGTGCTTTTGAATGCGAAAAACACGTTTTCTGGTGTTTTCAGCACTCCACAGTGCTTTAGACATGCGGAAACTGCCATATCTTCGGTATCGTTGTTGTTTCCAGCTGAGATATGCATTATCAGTGATAATCTTCATGATTCTGCTGTTACAAGTGTGAAGAATCACCGTAATCGCTGTTGTCGTGCTATTGAATGCGAAAAACACGTTTTCTGGTGTTTTCAGCACTCCACAGTGCGTTTGATATGCGGAAACTACGATATCTTCGGTATCGTTGTTGTTTCCAGCTGATATATGCATTTTCAGTGATAATCTTCATGATTCTGCTGTTACAAGTGTGCAGAATCACCGAAATCGCTGTTTTCGTGCTATTGAATGCGAAAAACACGTTTTCTGGTGTTTTCAGCACACCATAGTGCGTTTGATATGCGGAAACTGCGATAACTACGGTATCGTTATTGTTTCCAGCTGGATATGCATTTTCAGTGATAATCTTCATGATTCTGCTGTTACAAGTGAGCAGAATCACCGAAATGGCTGTTTTCGTGCTATTGAATGCGAAAAACACGTTTTCTGGTGTTTTCAGCACTCCACAGTGCGTTTGATATGCGGAAACTGCCATATCTTCGGTATCGTTATTGTTTCCAGCTGGATATGCATTTTCAGTGATAATCTTCATGATTCTGCTGTTACAAGTGAGCAGAATCACCGAAATAGCTGTTTTCGTGCTATTGAATGCGAAAAACACGTTTTCTGGTGTTTTCAGCACTCCACAGTGCGTTTGATATGCGGAAACTGCGATAACTTCGGTATCGTTGTTGTTTCCAGCTGAGATATGCATTTTCTACGATAATCTTCAAGTTTCTTCTGTGACAAGTGTGCAGAATCACCGAAATCGCTGTTGTCGTGCTATTGAATGCGAAAAACACGTTTGATGGTGTTTTCAGCACTCCATAGTGCGTTTGATATGCGGAAACTGCGATAACTTCGGTATCGTTGTTGTTTCCAGCTGAGATATGCATTTTCTACGATAATCTTCGAGTTTCTTCTGTGACAAGTGTGCAGAATCACCGAAATCGCTGTTTTCGTGCTTTTGAATGCGAAAAACACGTTTTCTGGTGTTTTCAGCACGCCACAGAGCGTTTGACATGCGGAAACTGCCATATCTTCGGTATCGTAGTTGTTTCCAGCTGAGATATGCATTATCAGTGATAATCTTCATGATTCTGCTGTTACAAGTGTGAAGAATCACCGTAATCGCTGTTGTCGTGCTGTTGAATGCGAAAAACACGTTTTCTGGTGTTTTCAGCACTCCACAGTGCGTTTGATATGCGGAAACTGCGATATCTTCGGTATCGTTGTTGTTTCCAGCTGAGATATGCATTTTCAGTGATAATCTTCATGATTCTGCTGTTACAAGTGTGCAGAATCACCGAAATCGCTGTTTTCGTGCTATTGGATTCGAAAAACACGTTTACTGGTGTTTTCAGCACTCCACAGTGCGTTTGATATGCGGAAACTGCGATAACCTCGGTATCGTTGTTGTTTCCAGCTGAGATATGCATTTTCAGTGATAATCTTCGAGTTTCTTCTGTGACAAGTGTGCAGAATCACCGAAATCGCTGTTTTCGTGCTATTGAATGCGAAAAACAGGTTTTCTGGTGTTTTCAGCACTCCACAGTGCGTTTGATATGCGTAAACTGCCATATCTTCGGTATCGTTGTTGTTTCTAGCTGAGATATGCATTTTCAGTGATAATCTTCATGATTCTGCTGTTACAAGTGTGCAGAATCACCGAAATCGCTGTTTTCGTGTTTTGGAATGCGAAAAACACGTTTTCTGGTGTTTTCAGCACTCCACAGTGCGTTTGATATGCGGAAACTGCGATAACTTCGGTATCGTTGTTGTTTCCAGCTCAGATATGCATTTTCAGTGATAATCTTCATGATTCTGCTGTGACAAGTGTGCAGAATCACCGTTATCGCTGTTTTCGTGCTATTGAATGCGAAAAACACGTTTTCTGGTGTTTTCAGCACGCCACAGAGCGTTTAACATGCGGAAACTGCGATAACTTCGGTATCGTTGTTGTTTCCAGCTGAGATATGCATTTTCTACGATAATCTTCGAGTTTCTACTGTGACAAGTGTGCAGAATCACCGCTATCGCTGTTTTCGTGCTATTGAATGCGAAAAACACGTTTTCTGGTGTTTTCAGCACGCCACAGAGCGTTTAACATGCGGAAACTGCGATATCTTCGGTATCGTTGTTGTTTCCAGCTGAGATATGCATTTTCAGTGATAATCTTCATGATTCTGCTGTTACAAGTGTGCAGAATCACCGAAATCGCTGTTTTCGTGCTATTGGATTCGAAAAACACGTTTTCTGGTGTTTTCAGCACTCCACAGTGCATTTGATATGCGGAAACTGCGATAACTTCGGTATCGTTGTTGTTTCCAGCTGAGATATGCATTTTCTACGATAATCTTCGAGTTTCGTCTGTGACAAGTGTGCAGAATCACCGAAATCGCTGTTTTCGTGCTATTGAATGCGAAAAACACGTTTTCTGGTGTTTTCAGCACACCATAGTGCGTTTGATATGCGGAAACTGCGATAACTACGGTATCGTTATTGTTTCCAGCTGGATATGCATTTTCAGTGATAATCTTCATGATTCTGCTGTTACAAGTGAGCAGAATCACCGAAATGGCTGTTTTCGTGCTATTGAATGCGAAAAACACGTTTTCTGGTGTTTTCAGCACTCCACAGTGCGTTTGATATGCGGAAACTGCCATATCATCGGTATCGTTATTGTTTCCAGCTGGATATGCATTTTCAGTGATAATCTTCATGATTCTGCTGTTACAAGTGAGCAGAATCACCGAAATAGCTGTTTTCGTGCTATTGAATGCGAAAAACATGTTTTCTGGTGTTTTCAGCACTCCACAGTGCGTTTGATATGCGGAAACTGCGATAACTTCGGTATCGTTGTTGTTTCCAGCTGAGATATGCATTTTCTACGATAATCTTCAAGTTTCTTCTGTGACAAGTGTGCAGAATCACCGAAATCGCTGTTGTCGTGCTATTGAATGCGAAAAACACGTTTGATGGTGTTTTCAGCACTCCATAGTGCGTTTGATATGCGGAAACTGCGATAACTTCGGTATCGTTGTTGTTTCCAGCTGAGATATGCATTTTCTACGATAATCTTCGAGTTTCTTCTGTGACAAGTGTGCAGAATCACCGAAATCGCTGTTTTCGTGCTTTTGAATGCGAAAAACACGTTTTCTGGTGTTTTCAGCACGCCACAGAGCGTTTGACATGCGGAAACTGCCATATCTTCGGTATCGTTGTTGTTTCCAGCTGAGATATGCATTATCAGTGATAATCTTCATGATTCTGCTGTTACAAGTGTGAAGAATCACCGTAATCGCTGTTGTCGTGCTGTTGAATG
The DNA here is from genome assembly GCA_951804975.1 of Anthophora plumipes. NCBI lineage: Eukaryota > Metazoa > Arthropoda > Insecta > Hymenoptera > Apidae > Anthophora > Anthophora plumipes. The sequence goes on along the minus strand of CATORF010000158.1, from coordinate 824,494 downwards.
CGAAAAACACGTTTTCTGGTGTTTTCAGCACTCCACAGTGCGTTTGATATGCGGAAACTGCGATATCTTCGGTATCGTTGTTGTTTCCAGCTGAGATATGCATTTTCAGTGATAATCTTCATGATTCTGCTGTTACAAGTGTGCAGAATCACCGAAATCGCTGTTTTCGTGCTATTGGATTCGAAAAACACGTTTACTGGTGTTTTCAGCACTCCACAGTGCGTTTGATATGCGGAAACTGCGATAACTTCGGTATCGTTGTTGTTTCCAGCTGAGATATGCATTTTCAGTGATAATCTTCGAGTTTCTTCTGTGACAAGTGTGCAGAATCACCGAAATCGCTGTTTTCGTGCTATTGAATGCGAAAAACAGGTTTTCTGGTGTTTTCAGCACTCCACAGTGCGTTTGATATGCGTAAACTGCCATATCTTCGGTATCGTTGTTGTTTCTAGCTGAGATATGCATTTTCAGTGATAATCTTCATGATTCTGCTGTTACAAGTGTGCAGAATCACCGAAATCGCTGTTTTCGTGTTTTGGAATGCGAAAAACACGTTTTCTGGTGTTTTCAGCACTCCACAGTGCGTTTGATATGCGGAAACTGCGATAACTTCGGTATCGTTGTTGTTTCCAGCTCAGATATGCATTTTCAGTGATAATCCTCATGATTCTGCTGTGACAAGTGTGCAGAATCACCGTTATCGCTGTTTTCGTGCTATTGAATGCGAAAAACACGTTTTCTGGTGTTTTCAGCACGCCACAGAGCGTTTAACATGCGGAAACTGCGATAACTTCGGTATCGTTGTTGTTTCCAGCTGAGATATGCATTTTCTACGATAATCTTCGAGTTTCTACTGTGACAAGTGTGCAGAATCACCGCTATCGCTGTTTTCGTGCTATTGAATGCGAAAAACACGTTTTCTGGTGTTTTCAGCACGCCACAGAGCGTTTAACATGCGGAAACTGCGATATCTTCGGTATCGTTGTTGTTTCCAGCTGAGATATGCATTTTCAGTGATAATCTTCATGATTCTGCTGTTACAAGTGTGCAGAATCACCGAAATCGCTGTTTTCGTGCTATTGGATTCGAAAAACACGTTTTCTGGTGTTTTCAGCACTCCACAGTGCGTTTGATATGCGGAAACTGCGATAACTTCGGTATCGTTGTTGTTTCCAGCTGAGATATGCATTTTCTACGATAATCTTCGAGTTTCGTCTGTGACAAGTGTGCAGAATCACCGAAATCGCTGTTTTCGTGCTATTGAATGCGAAAAACACGTTTTCTGGTGTTTTCAGCACTCCACAGTGCGTTTGATATGCGGAAACTGCCATATCTTCGGTATCGTTGTTGTTTCTAGCTGAGATATGCATTTTCAGTGATAATCTTCATGATTCTGCTGTTACAAGTGTGCAGAATCACCGAAATCGCTGTTTTCGTGTTTTGGAATGCGAAAAACACGTTTTCTGGTGTTTTCAGCACTCCACAGTGCGTTTGATATGCGGAAACTGCCATATCTTCGGTATCGTTGTTGTTTCCAGCTGAGATATGCATTATCAGTGATAATCTTCATGATTCTGCTGTTACAAGTGTGCAGAATCACCGAAATCGCTGTTTTCGTGCTATTGAATGCGAAACACACGTGTTCTGGTGTTTTCAGCACTCCACAGTGCGTTTGATATGCGGAAACTGCCATATCTTCGGTATCGTTGTTGTTTCCAGCTGAGATATGCATTTTCAGTGATAATCTTCATGATTCTGCTGTGACAAGTGTGCAGAATCACCGTAATCGCTGTTGTCGTGCTATTGAATGCGAAAAACACGTTTTCTGGTGTTTTCAGCACACCATAGTGCGTTTGATATGCGGAAACAACGATATCTTCGGTATCGTTGTTGTTTCCAGCTGAGATATGCATTTTCAGAGATAATCTTCATGATTCTGCTGTGACAAGTGTGCAGAATCACCGAAATCGCTGTTTTCGTGCTATTGGATTCGAAAAACACGTTTTCTGGTGTTTTCAGCACTCCACAGTGCGTTTGATATGCGGAAACTGCGATAACGTCGGTATCGTTGTTGTTTCCAGCTGAGATATGCATTTTCTACGATAATCTTCGAGTTTCTTCTGTGACAAGTGTGCAGAATCACCGAAATCGCTATTTTCGTGCTATTGAATGCGAAAAACACGTTTTCTGGTGTTTTCAGCACTCCACAGTGCGTTTGATATGCGGAAACTACGATATCTCCGGTATCGTTGTTGTTTCCAGCTGAGATATGCATTTTCAGTGATAATCTTCATGATTCTGCTGTTACAAGTGTGCAGAATCACCGAAATCGCTGTTTTCGTGCTATTGAATGCGAAAAACACGTGTTCTGGTGTTTTCAGCACTCCACAGTGCGTTTGATATGCGGAAACTGCCATATCTTCGGTATCGTTGTTGTTTCCAGCTGAGATATGCATTTTCAGTGATAATCTTCATGATTCTGCTGTGACAAGTGTGCAGAATCACCGTAATCGCTGTTTTCGTGCTATTGAATGCGAAAAACACGTTTTCTGGTGTTTTCAGCACTCCACCGTGCGTTTGATATGCGGAAACTGCCATATCTTCGGTATCGTTGATGTTTCCAGCTGAGATATGCATTTTCAGTGATAATCTTCATGATTCTGCTGTTACAAATGTGCAGAATCACCGAAATCGCTGTTTTCGTTTTTTTTGAATGCGAAAAACACGTTTTCTGGTGTTTTCAGCACGCCACAGAGCGTTTGACATGCGGAAACTGCGATATCTTCGGTATCGTTGTTGCTTCCAGCTGAGATATGCATTTTCAGTGATAATCTTCATGATTCTGCTGTTACAAGTGTGCAGAATCACCGAAATCGCTGTTTTCGTGCTATTGAATGCGAAAAACACGTTTTCTGGTGTTTTCAGCACTCCACCGTGCGTTTGATATGCGGAAACTGCCATATCTTCGGTATCGTTGATGTTTCCAGCTGAGATATGCATTTTCAGTGATAATCTTCATGATTCTGCTGTGACAAGTGTGCAGAATCACCGAAATCGCTGTTTTCGTGCTTTTGAATGCGAAAAACACGTTGTCTGGTGTTTTCAGCACGCCACAGAGCGTTTGACATGCGGAAACTGCGATAACTTCGGTATCGTTGTTGTTTCCAGCTGAGATTTGCATTTTCTACGATAATCTTCGAGTTTCTTCTGTGAGAAGTGTGCAGAATCACCGAAATCGCTGTTTTCGTGCTATTGAATCCGAAAAACACGTTTTCTGGTGTTTTCAGCACTCCACCGTGCGTTTGATATGCGGAAACTGCCATATCTTCGGTATCGTTGTTGCTTCCAGCTGAGATATGCATTTTCAGTGATAATCTTCATGATTCTGCTTTTACAAGTGTGCAGAATCACCGAAATCGCTGTTTTCGTGCTACTGAATGCGAAAAACACGTTTTCTGGTGTGTTCAGCACGCCACAGAGCGTTTGACATGCGGAAACTGCGATATCTTCGGTATCGTTGTTGCTTCCAGCTGAGATATGCATTTTCCGTGATAATCTTCATGATTCTGCTGTTACAAGTATGCAGAATCACCGAAATCGCTGTTTTCGTGCTATTGAATGCGAAAAACACATTTTCTGGTGTTTTCAGCACTCCACAGTGCGTTTGATATGCGGAAACTGCCATATCTTCGGTATCGTTGATGTTTCCAGCTGAGATATGCATTTTCAGTGATAATCTTCATGATTCTGCTGTTACAAATGTGCAGAATCACCGAAATCGCTGTTTTCGTGCTTTTGAATGCGAAAAACACGTTGTCTGGTGTTTTCAGCACGCCACAGAGCGTTTGACATGCGGAAACTGCGATAACTTCGGTATCGCTGTTGTTTCCAGCTGAGATATGCATTTTCTACGATAATCTTCGAGTTTCTTCTGTGAGAAGTGTGCAGAATCACCGAAATCGCTGTTTTCGTGCTATTGAATCCGAAAAACACGTTTTCTGGTGTTTTCAGCACTCCACAGTGCGTTTGATATGTGGAAACTGCCATATCTTCGGTATCGTTATTGTTACCAGCTGGATATGCATTTTCAGTGATAATCTTCATGATTCTGCTGTTACAAGTGTGCAGAATCACCGAAATCGCTGTTTTCGTGCTATTGAATGCGAAAAACACGTTTTCTGGTGTTTTCAGCACGCCACAGTGCGTTTGATATGCGGAAACTGCGATATCTTCGGTATCGTTGTTGTTTCCAGCTGAGATATGCATTTTCAGTGATAATCTTCATGATTCTGCTGTTACAAATGTGCAGAATCACCGAAATCGCTGTTTTCGTGCTATTGAATGCGAAAAACACGTTTTCTGGTGTTTTCAGCACTCCACAGTGCGTTTGATATGCGGAAACTGCCATATCTTCGGTATCGTTGATGTTTCCAGATGAGATATGCATTTTCAGTGATAATCTTCATGATTCTGCTGTTACAAGTGTGCAAAATCACCGAAATCGCTGTTTTCGTGCTATTGACTGCGAAAAACACGTTTTCTGGTGTTTTCAGCACTCCACAGTGCGTTTGATATGCGGAAACTGCGATATCTTCGGTATCGTTGTTGTTTCCAGCTGAGATATGCATTTTCTACGATAATCTTCGAGTTTCTTCCGTGACAAGTGTGCAGAATCACCGAAATCGCTGTTTTTGTGCTATTGAATGCGAAAAACACGTTTTCTGGTGTTTTCAGCACGCCACAGAGCGTTTGACATGCGGAAACTGCGATATCTTCGGTATCGTTGTTGCTTCCAGCTGAGATATGCATTTTCAGTGATAATCTTCATGATTCTGCTGTTACAAGTGTGCAGAATCACCGAAATCGCTGTTTTCGTGCTATTGAATGCGAAAAACACGTTTTCTGGTGTTTTCAGCACGCCACAGAGCGTTTGACATGCGGAAACTGCGATATCTTCGGTATCGTTGTTGTTTCCAGCTGAGAAATGCATTATCAGTGATAATCTTCATGATTCTGTTGTTACAAGTGTGCAAAATCACCGAAATCGCTGTTTTCGTGCTATTGACTGCGAAAAACACGTTTTCTGGTGTTTTCAGCACTCCACAGTGCGTTTGATATGCGGAAACTACGATATCTTCGGTATCGTTGTTGTTTCCAGCTGAGATATGCATTTTCAGTGATAATCTTCATGATTTTGCTGTTACAAGTGTGCAGAATCACCGAAATCGCTGTTTTCGTGCTATTGGATGCGAAAAACACGTTTTCTGCTGTTTTCAGCACTCCACAGTGCAGTTTGATTTGCGGAAACTGCGATAACTTCGGTATCGTTGTTGTTTCCAGCTGAGATATGCATTTTCTACGATAATCTTCGAGTTTCTTCTGTGACAAGTGTGCAGAATCACCGAAATCGCTGTTTTCGTGCTATTGAATGCGAAAAACAAGTTTTCTGGTGTTTTCAGCACTCCACAGTGCGTTTGATATGCGGAAACTACCATATCTTCGGTATCGTTGTTGTTTCCAGCTGAGATATGCATTTTCAGTGATAATCTTCATGATCCTGCTGTTACAAGTGTGCAGAATCACCGAAATCGCTGTTTTCGTGCTTTTGAATGCGAAAAACACGTTTTCTGGTGTTTTCAGCACTCCACAGTGCGTTTGATATGCGGAAACTGCCATATCTTCGGTATCGTTGATGTTTCCAGATGAGATATGCATTTTCAGTGATAATCTTCATGATTCTGCTGTTACAAGTGTGCAAAATCACCGAAATCGCTGTTTTCGTGCTATTGACTGCGAAAAACACGTTTTCTGGTGTTTTCAGCACTCCACAGTGCGTTTGATATGCGGAAACTGCGATATCTTCGGTATCGTTGTTGTTTCCAGCTGAGATATGCATTTTCTACGATAATCTTCGAGTTTCTTCCGTGACAAGTGTGCAGAATCACCGAAATCGCTGTTTTTGTGCTATTGAATGCGAAAAACACGTTTTCTGGTGTTTTCAGCACGCCACAGAGCGTTTGACATGCGGAAACTGCGATATCTTCGGTATCGTTGTTGCTTCCAGCTGAGATATGCATTTTCAGTGATAATCTTCATGATTCTGCTGTTACAAGTGTGCAGAATCACCGAAATCGCTGTTTTCGTGCTATTGAATGCGAAAAACACGTTTTCTGGTGTTTTCAGCACGCCACAGAGCGTTTGACATGCGGAAACTGCGATATCTTCGGTATCGTTGTTGTTTCCAGCTGAGAAATGCATTATCAGTGATAATCTTCATGATTCTGTTGTTACAAGTGTGCAAAATCACCGAAATCGCTGTTTTCGTGCTATTGACTGCGAAAAACACGTTTTCTGGTGTTTTCAGCACTCCACAGTGCGTTTGATATGCGGAAACTACGATATCTTCGGTATCGTTGTTGTTTCCAGCTGAGATATGCATTTTCAGTGATAATCTTCATGATTTTGCTGTTACAAGTGTGCAGAATCACCGAAATCGCTGTTTTCGTGCTATTGGATGCGAAAAACACGTTTTCTGCTGTTTTCAGCACTCCACAGTGCAGTTTGATTTGCGGAAACTGCGATAACTTCGGTATCGTTGTTGTTTCCAGCTGAGATATGCATTTTCTACGATAATCTTCGAGTTTCTTCTGTGACAAGTGTGCAGAATCACCGAAATCGCTGTTTTCGTGCTATTGAATGCGAAAAACAAGTTTTCTGGTGTTTTCAGCACTCCACAGTGCGATTGATATGCGGAAACTACCATATCTTCGGTATCGTTGTTGTTTCCAGCTGAGATATGCATTTTCAGTGATAATCTTCATGATCCTGCTGTTACAAGTGTGCAGAATCACCGAAATCGCTGTTTTCGTGCTTTTGAATGCGAAAAACACGTTTTCTGGTGTTTTCAGCACTCCACAGTGCGTTTGATATGTGGAAACTGCCATATCTTCGGTATCGTTGTTGTTTCCAGCTGAGAAATGCATTATCAGTGATAATCTTCATGATTCTGTTGTTACAAGTGTGCAAAATCACCGAAATCGCTGTTTTCGTGCTATTGACTGCGAAAAACACGTTTTCTGGTGTTTTCAGCACTCCACAGTGCGTTTGATATGCGGAAACTGCGATATCTTCGGTATGGTTGTTGTTTCCAGCTGAGATATGCATTTTCAGTGATAATCTTCATGATTCTGCTGTTACAAGTGTGCAAAATCACCGAAATCGCTGTTTTCGTGCTATTGACTGCGAAAAACAGGTTTTCTGGTGTTTTCAGCACTCCACAGTGCGTTTGATATGCGGAAACAGCGATATCTTCGGTATGGTTGTTGTTTCCAGCTGAAATATGCATTTTCAGTGATAATCTTCATGATTCTGCTGTTACAAGTGTGCAGAATCACCGAAATCGCTGTTTTCGTGCTTTTGAATGCGAAAAACACGTTTTCTGGTGTTTTCAGCACTCCACAGTGCGTTTGATATGCGGAAACTGCGATATCTTCGGTATGGTTGTTGTTTCCAGCTGAGATATGCATTTTCAGTGATAATCTTCATGATTCTGCTGTTACAAGTGTGCAGAATCACCGAAATCGCTGTTTTCGTGCTATTGAATGCGAAAAACACGTTTTCTGGTGTTTTCAGCACGCCACAGTGCGTTTGATATGCGGAAACTGCGATATCTTCGGTATCGTTGTTGTTTCCAGCTGAGATATGCATTTTCAGTGATAATCTTCATGATTCTGCTGTTACAAATGTGCAGAATCACCGAAATCGCTGTTTTCGTGCTATTGAATGCGAAAAACACGTTTTCTGGTGTTTTCAGCACTCCACAGTGCGTTTGATATGCGGAAACTGCCATATCTTCGGTATCGTTGATGTTTCCAGATGAGATATGCATTTTCAGTGATAATCTTCATGATTCTGCTGTTACAAGTGTGCAAAATCACCGAAATCGCTGTTTTCGTGCTATTGACTGCGAAAAACACGTTTTCTGGTGTTTTCAGCACTCCACAGTGCGTTTGATATGCGGAAACTGCGATATCTTCGGTATCGTTGTTGTTTCCAGCTGAGATATGCATTTTCTACGATAATCTTCGAGTTTCTTCCGTGACAAGTGTGCAGAATCACCAAAATCGCTGTTTTTGTGCTATTGAATGCGAAAAACACGTTTTCTGGTGTTTTCAGCACGCCACAGAGCGTTTGACATGCGGAAACTGCGATATCTTCGGTATCGTTGTTGCTTCCAGCTGAGATATGCATTTTCAGTGATAATCTTCATCATTCTGCTGTTACAAGTGTGCAGAATCACCGAAATCGCTGTTTTCGTGCTATTGAATGCGAAAAACACGTTTTCTGGTGTTTTCAGCACGCCACAGAGCGTTTGACATGCGGAAACTGCGATATCTTCGGTATCGTTGTTGTTTCCAGCTGAGAAATGCATTATCAGTGATAATCTTCATGATTCTGCTGTTACAAGTGTGCAGAATCACCGAAATCGCTGTTTTCGGGCTATTGAATGCGAAAAACACGTTTTCTGGTGTTTTCAGCACTCCACAGTGCGTTTGATATGTGGAAACTGCCATATCTTCGGTATCGTTATTGTTACCAGCTGGATATGCATTTTCAGTGATAATCTTCATGATTCTGCTGTTACAAGTGTGCAGAATCACCGAAATCGCTGTTTTCGTGCTATTGAATGCGAAAAACACGTTTTCTGGTGTTTTCAGCACGCCACAGTGCGTTTGATATGCGGAAACTGCGATATCTTCGGTATCGTTGTTGTTTCCAGCTGAGATATGCATTTTCAGTGATAATCTTCATGATTCTGCTGTTACAAATGTGCAGAATCACCGAAATCGCTGTTTTCGTGCTATTGAATGCGAAAAACACGTTTTCTGGTGTTTTCAGCACTCCACAGTGCGTTTGATATGCGGAAACTGCCATATCTTCGGTATCGTTGATGTTTCCAGATGAGATATGCATTTTCAGTGATAATCTTCATGATTCTGCTGTTACAAGTGTGCAAAATCACCGAAATCGCTGTTTTCGTGCTATTGACTGCGAAAAACACGTTTTCTGGTGTTTTCAGCACTCCACAGTGCGTTTGATATGCGGAAACTGCGATATCTTCGGTATCGTTGTTGTTTCCAGCTGAGATATGCATTTTCTACGATAATCTTCGAGTTTCTTCCGTGACAAGTGTGCAGAATCACCGAAATCGCTGTTTTTGTGCTATTGAATGCGAAAAACACGTTTTCTGGTGTTTTCAGCACTCCACAGTGCGTTTGATATGCGGAAACTGCCATATCTTCGGTATCGTTGATGTTTCCAGATGAGATATGCATTTTCAGTGATAATCTTCATGATTCTGCTGTTACAAGTGTGCAAAATCACCGAAATCGCTGTTTTCGTGCTATTGACTGCGAAAAACACGTTTTCTGGTGTTTTCAGCACTCCACAGTGCGTTTGATATGCGGAAACTGCGATATCTTCGGTATCGTTGTTGTTTCCAGCTGAGATATGCATTTTCTACGATAATCTTCATGATTCTGTTGTTACAAGTGTGCAAAATCACCGAAATCGCTGTTTTCGTGCTATTGACTGCGAAAAACACGTTTTCTGGTGTTTTCAGCACTCCACAGTGCGTTTGATATGCGGAAACTACGATATCTTCGGTATCGTTGTTGTTTCCAGCTGAGATATGCATTTTCAGTGATAATCTTCATGATTTTGCTGTTACAAGTGTGCAGAATCACCGAAATCGCTGTTTTCGTGCTATTGGATGCGAAAAACACGTTTTCTGCTGTTTTCAGCACTCCACAGTGCAGTTTGATTTGCGGAAACTGCGATAACTTCGGTATCGTTGTTGTTTCCAGCTGAGATATGCATTTTCTACGATAATCTTCGAGTTTCTTCTGTGACAAGTGTGCAGAATCACCGAAATCGCTGTTTTCGTGCTATTGAATGCGAAAAACAAGTTTTCTGGTGTTTTCAGCACTCCACAGTGCGTTTGATATGCGGAAACTACCATATCTTCGGTATCGTTGTTGTTTCCAGCTGAGATATGCATTTTCAGTGATAATCTTCATGATCCTGCTGTTACAAGTGTGCAGAATCACCGAAATCGCTGTTTTCGTGCTTTTGAATGCGAAAAACACGTTTTCTGGTGTTTTCAGCACTCCACAGTGCGTTTGATATGTGGAAACTGCCATATCTTCGGTATCGTTGTTGTTTCCAGCTGAGAAATGCATTATCAGTGATAATCTTCATGATTCTGTTGTTACAAGTGTGCAAAATCACCGAAATCGCTGTTTTCGTGCTATTGACTGCGAAAAACACGTTTTCTGGTGTTTTCAGCACTCCACAGTGCGTTTGATATGCGGAAACTGCGATATCTTCGGTATGGTTGTTGTTTCCAGCTGAGATATGCATTTTCAGTGATAATCTTCATGATTCTGCTGTTACAAGTGTGCAAAATCACCGAAATCGCTGTTTTCGTGCTATTGAATGCGAAAAACACGTTTTCTGGTGTTTTCAGCACTCCACAGTGCGTTTGATATGTGGAAACTGCCATATCTTCGGTATCGTTGTTGTTTCCAGCTGAGAAATGCATTATCAGTGATAATCTTCATGATTCTGTTGTTACAAGTGTGCAGAATCACCGAAATCGCTGTTGTCGTGCTATTGAATGCGAAAAACACGTTTTCTGCTGTTTTCAGCACTCCACAGTGCGTTTGATATGCGGAAACTGCGATAACTTCGCTATCGTTGTTGTTTCCAGCTGAGATATGCATTTTCTACGATAATCTTCGAGTTTCTTCTGTGACAAGTGTGCACAATCACCGGAATCGCTGTTGTCGTGCTATTGAATGCGAAAAACACGTTTTCTGCTGTTTTCAGCACTCCACAGTGCGTTTGATATGCGGAAACTGCGATAACTTCGCTATCGTTGTTGTTTCCAGCTGAAATATGCATTTTCTACGATAATCTTCTAGTTTCTTCTGTGACAAGTGTGCACAATCACCGGAATCGCTGTTTTCGTGCTATTGAATGCGAAAAACACGTTTTCTGGTGTTTTCAGCACTCCACAGTGCGTTTGATATGTGGAAACTGCCATATCTTCGGTATCGTTGTTGTTTCCAGCTGAGAAATGCATTATCAGTGATAATCTTCATGATTCTGTTGTTACAAGTGTGCAAAATCACCGAAATCGCTGTTTTCGTGCTATTGACTGCGAAAAACACGTTTTCTGGTGTTTTCAGCACTCCACAGTGCGTTTGATATGCGGAAACTACGATATCTTCGGTATCGTTGTTGTTTCCAGCTGAGATATGCATTTTCAGTGATAATCTTCATGATTTTGCTGTTACAAGTGTGCAGAATCACCGAAATCGCTGTTTTCGTGCTATTGGATGCGAAAAACACGTTTTCTGGTGTTTTCAGCACTCCACAGTGCGTTTGATATGTGGAAACTGCCATATCTTCGGTATCGTTGTTGTTTCCAGCTGAGAAATGCATTATCAGTGATAATCTTCATGATTCTGTTGTTACAAGTGTGCAAAATCTCCGAAATCGCTGTTTTCGAGCTATTGACTGCGAAAAACAGGTTTTCTGGTGTTTTCAGCACTCCACAGTGCGTTTGATATGCGGAAACAGCGATATCTTCGGTATGGTTGTTGTTTCCAGCTGAAATATGCATTTTCAGTGATAATCTTCATGATTCTGCTGTTACAAGTGTGCAGAATCACCGAAATCGCTGTTTTCGTGCTTTTGAATGCGAAAAACACGTTTTCTGGTGTTTTCAGCACTCCACAGTGCGTTTGATATGCGGAAACTGCGATATCTTCGGTATGGTTGTTGTTTCCAGCTGAGATATGCATTTTCAGTGATAATCTTCATGATTCTGCTGTTACAAGTGTGCAGAATCACCGAAATCGCTGTTTTCGGGCTATTGAATGCGAAAAACACGTTTTCTGGTGTTTTCAGCACTCCACAGTGCGTTTGATATGTGGAAACTGCCATATCTTCGGTATCGTTGTTGTTTCCAGCTGAGAAATGCATTATCAGTGATAATCTTCATGATTCTGTTGTTACAAGTGTGCAAAATCACCGAAATCGCTGTTTTCGTGCTATTGACTGCGAAAAACACGTTTTCTGGTGTTTTCAGCACTCCACAGTGCGTTTGATATGCGGAAACTACGATATCTTCGGTATCGTTGTTGTTTCCAGCTGAGATATGCATTTTCAGTGATAATCTTCATGATTTTGCTGTTACAAGTGTGCAGAATCACCGAAATCGCTGTTTTCGTGCTATTGGATGCGAAAAACACGTTTTCTGGTGTTTTCAGCACTCCACAGTGCGTTTGATTTACGGAAACTGCGATAACTTCGTTATCGTTGTTGTTTCCAGCTGAGATATGCATTTTCTACGATAATCTTCGAGTTTCTGCTGTGACAAGTGTGCAGAATCACCGTTATCGCTGTTTTCGTGCTATTGAATGCGAAAAACACGTTTTCTGGTGTTTTCAGCACGCCACAGAGCGTTTGACATGCGGAAACTGCGATATCTTCGGTATCGTTGTTGTTTCCAGCTGAGATATGCATTTTCTACGATAATCTTCGAGTTTCTTCTGTGACAAGTGTGCAGAATCACCGAAATCGCTGTTTTCGTGCTTTTGAATGCGAAAAACACGTTTTCTGGTGTTTTCTGCACGCCACAGAGCGTTTGATATGCGGAAACTGCGATATCTTCGGTATCGTTGTTGTTTCCAGCTGAGATATGCATTTTCAGTGATAATCTTCATGATTCTGCTGTTACAAGTGTGCAGAATCACCGAAATCGCTGTTTTCGTGCTATTGGATGCGAAAAACACGTTTTCTGGTGTTTTCAGCACTCCACAGTGCGTTTGATATGCGGAAACTGCGATAACTTTGGTATCGTTGTTGTTTCCAGCTGAGATATGCATTTTCTACGATAATCTTCGAGTTTCTTCCGTGACAAGTGAGCAGAATCACCGAAATGGCTGTTTTCGTGCTATTGAATGCGAAAAACACGTTTTCTGGTGTTTTCAGCACGCCACAGAGCGTTTGACATGCGGAAACTGCGATAACTTCGGTATCGTTGTTGTTTCCAGCTGAGATATAAATTTTCAGTGATAATCTTCATGATTCTGCTGTTACAAGTGTGCAGAATCACCGAAATCGCTGTTTTCGTGCTATTATATTCGAAAAACACGTTTTCTGGTGTATTCAGCACTCCACAGTGCGTTGATATGCGGAAACAGCCATATCTTCGGTATCGTTGATGTTTCCAGCTGAGATATGCATTTCCTACGATAATCTTCGAGTTTCTTCTGTGACAAGTGTGCAGAATCACCGAAATCGCAGTTTTCGTGCTATTGAATGCGAAAAACACGTTTTCTGGTGTTTTCAGCACTCCACAGTGCGTTTGATATGCGGAAACTGCGATATCTTCGGTATCGTTGTTGTTTCCAGCTGAGATATGCATTTTCAGTGATAATCTTCATGATTCTGCTGTTACAAGTGTGCAGAATCACCGAAATCGCTGTTTTCAGGCTATTGAATGCGAAAAACAGGTTTTCTGGTGTTTTCAGCACTCCACAGTGCGTTTGATATGCGGAAACTGCGATAACTTCGGTATCGTTATTGTTTCCAGCTGAGATATGCATTTTCTACGATAATCTTCTAGTTTCTTCTGTGACAAGTGTGCACAATCACCGGAATCGCTGTTTTCGTGCTATTGAATGCGAAAAACACGTTTTCTGGTGTTTTCAGCACTCCACAGTGCGTTTGATATGTGGAAACTGCCATATCTTCGGTATCGTTGTTGTTTCCAGCTGGATATGCATTTTCAGTGATAATCTTCATGATTCTGCTGTTACAAGTGTGCAGAATCACCGAAATCGCTGTTTTCGTGCTATTGAATGCGAAAAACACGTTTTCTGGTGTATTCAGCACTCCACAGTGCGTTGATATGCGGAAACAGCCATATCTTCGGTATCGTTGATGTTTCCAGCTGAGATATGCATTTCCTACGATAATCTTCGAGTTTCTTCTGTGACAAGTGTGCAGAATCACCGAAATCGCAGTTTTCGTGCTATTGAATGCGAAAAACACGTTTTCTGGTGTTTTCAGCACTCCACAGTGCGTTTGATATGCGGAAACTGCGATATCTTCGGTATCGTTGTTGTTTCCAGCTGAGAAATGCATTATCAGTGATAATCTTCATGATTCTGTTGTTACAAGTGTGCAAAATCACCGAAATCGCTGTTTTCGTGCTATTGACTGCGAAAAACACGTTTTCTGGTGTTTTCAGCACTCCACAGTGCGTTTGATATGCGGAAACTACGATATCTTCGGTATCGTTGTTGTTTCCAGCTGAGATATGCATTTTCAGTGATAATCTTCATGATTTTGCTGTTACAAGTGTGCAGAATCACCGAAATCGCTGTTTTCGTGCTATTGGATGCGAAAAACACGTTTTCTGGTGTTTTCAGCACTCCACAGTGCGTTTGATATGTGGAAACTGCCATATCTTCGGTATCGTTGTTGTTTCCAGCTGAGAAATGCATTATCAGTGATAATCTTCATGATTCTGTTGTTACAAGTGTGCAAAATCTCCGAAATCGCTGTTTTCGTGCTATTGACTGCGAAAAACACGTTTTCTGGTGTTTTCAGCACTCCACAGTGCGTTTGATATGCGGAAACAGCGATATCTTCGGTATCGTTGTTGTTTCCAGCTGAGATATGCATTTTCAGTGATAATCTTCATGATTCTGCTGTTACAAATGTGCAGAATCACCGAAATCGCTGTTTTCGTGCTATTGAATGCGAAAAACACGTTTTCTGGTGTTTTCAGCACTCCACAGTGCGTTTGATATGCGGAAACTGCCATATCTTCGGTATCGTTGATGTTTCCAGATGAGATATGCATTTTCAGTGATAATCTTCATGATTCTGCTGTTACAAGTGTGCAAAATCACCGAAATCGCTGTTTTCGTGCTATTGACTGCGAAAAACACGTTTTCTGGTGTTTTCAGCACTCCACAGTGCGTTTGATATGCGGAAACTGCGATATCTTCGGTATCGTTGTTGTTTCCAGCTGAGATATGCATTTTCAGTGATAATCTTCATGATTCTGCTGTTACAAGTGTGCAGAATCACCGAAATCGCTGTTTTCGTGCTATTGGATGCGAAAAACACGTTTTCTGGTGTTTTCAGCACTCCACAGTGGGTTTGATATGCGGAAACTGCGATAACTTCGGTTTCGTTGTTGTTTCCAGCTGAGATATGCATTTTCTACGATAATCTTCGAGTTTCTTCCGTGACAAGTGTGCAGAATCACCGAAATCGCTGTTTTTGTGCTATTGAATGCGAAAAACACGTTTTCTGGTGTTTTCAGCACGCCACAGAGCGTTTGACATGCGGAAACTGCGATATCTTCGGTATCGTTGTTGCTTCCAGCTGAGATATGCATTTTCAGTGATAATCTTCATGATTCTGCTGTTACAAGTGTGCAGAATCACCGAAATCGCTGTTTTCGTGCTATTGAATGCGAAAAACACGTTTTCTGGTGTTTTCAGCACGCCACAGAGCGTTTGACATGCGGAAACTGCGATATCTTCGGTATCGTTGTTGTTTCCAGCTGAGAAATGCATTATCAGTGATAATCTTCATGATTCTGTTGTTACAAGTGTGCAAAATCACCGAAATCGCTGTTTTCGTGCTATTGACTGCGAAAAACACGTTTTCTGGTGTTTTCAGCACTCCACAGTGCGTTTGATATGCGGAAACTACGATATCTTCGGTATCGTTGTTGTTTCCAGCTGAGATATGCATTTTCAGTGATAATCTTCATGATTTTGCTGTTACAAGTGTGCAGAATCACCGAAATCGCTGTTTTCGTGCTATTGGATGCGAAAAACACGTTTTCTGCTGTTTTCAGCACTCCACAGTGCAGTTTGATTTGCGGAAACTGCGATAACTTCGGTATCGTTGTTGTTTCCAGCTGAGATATGCATTTTCTACGATAATCTTCGAGTTTCTTCTGTGACAAGTGTGCAGAATCACCGAAATCGCTGTTTTCGTGCTATTGAATGCGAAAAACAAGTTTTCTGGTGTTTTCAGCACTCCACAGTGCGTTTGATATGCGGAAACTACCATATCTTCGGTATCGTTGTTGTTTCCAGCTGAGATATGCATTTTCAGTGATAATCTTCATGATCCTGCTGTTACAAGTGTGCAGAATCACCGAAATCGCTGTTTTCGTGCTTTTGAATGCGAAAAACACGTTTTCTGGTGTTTTCAGCACTCCACAGTGCGTTTGATATGTGGAAACTGCCATATCTTCGGTATCGTTGTTGTTTCCAGCTGAGAAATGCATTATCAGTGATAATCTTCATGATTCTGTTGTTACAAGTGTGCAAAATCACCGAAATCGCTGTTTTCGTGCTATTGACTGCGAAAAACACGTTTTCTGGTGTTTTCAGCACTCCACAGTGCGTTTGATATGCGGAAACTGCGATATCTTCGGTATGGTTGTTGTTTCCAGCTGAGATATGCATTTTCAGTGATAATCTTCATGATTCTGCTGTTACAAGTGTGCAAAATCACCGAAATCGCTGTTTTCGTGCTATTGAATGCGAAAAACACGTTTTCTGGTGTTTTCAGCACTCCACAGTGCGTTTGATATGTGGAAACTGCCATATCTTCGGTATCGTTGTTGTTTCCAGCTGAGAAATGCATTATCAGTGATAATCTTCATGATTCTGTTGTTACAAGTGTGCAGAATCACCGAAATCGCTGTTGTCGTGCTATTGAATGCGAAAAACACGTTTTCTGCTGTTTTCAACACTCCACAGTGCGTTTGATATGCGGAAACTGCGATAACTTCGCTATCGTTGTTGTTTCCAGCTGAGATATGCATTTTCTACGATAATCTTCGAGTTTCTTCTGTGACAAGTGTGCACAATCACCGGAATCGCTGTTGTCGTGCTATTGAATGCGAAAAACACGTTTTCTGCTGTTTTCAGCACTCCACAGTGCGTTTGATATGCGGAAACTGCGATAACTTCGCTATCGTTGTTGTTTCCAGCTGAGATATGCATTTTCTACGATAATCTTCTAGTTTCTTCTGTGACAAGTGTGCACAATCACCGGAATCGCTGTTTTTCGTGCTATTGAATGCGAAAAACACGTTTTCTGGTGTTTTCAGCACTCCACAGTGCGTTTGATATGTGGAAACTGCCATATCTTCGGTATCGTTGTTGTTTCCAGCTGAGAAATGCATTATCAGTGATAATCTTCATGATTCTGTTGTTACAAGTGTGCAAAATCACCGAAATCGCTGTTTTCGTGCTATTGACTGCGAAAAACACGTTTTCTGGTGTTTTCAGCACTCCACAGTGCGTTTGATATGCGGAAACTACGATATCTTCGGTATCGTTGTTGTTTCCAGCTGAGATATGCATTTTCAGTGATAATCTTCATGATTTTGCTGTTACAAGTGTGCAGAATCACCGAAATCGCTGTTTTCGTGCTATTGGATGCGAAAAACACGTTTTCTGGTGTTTTCAGCACTCCACAGTGCGTTTGATATGTGGAAACTGCCATATCTTCGGTATCGTTGTTGTTTCCAGCTGAGAAATGCATTATCAGTGATAATCTTCATGATTCTGTTGTTACAAGTGTGCAAAATCTCCGAAATCGCTGTTTTCGTGCTATTGACTGCGAAAAACACGTTTTCTGGTGTTTTCAGCACTCCACAGTGCGTTTGATATGCGGAAACAGCGATATCTTCGGTATGGTTGTTGTTTCCAGCTGAGATATGCATTTTCAGTGATAATCTTCATGATTCTGCTGTTACAAGTGTGCAGAATCACCGAAATCGCTGTTTTCGTGCTTTTGAATGCGAAAAACACGTTTTCTGGTGTTTTCAGCACTCCACAGTGCGTTTGATATGCGGAAACTGCGATATCTTCGGTATGGTTGTTGTTTCCAGCTGAGATATGCATTTTCAGTGATAATCTTCATGATTCTGCTGTTACAAGTGTGCAGAATCACCGAAATCGCTGTTTTCGGGCTATTGAATGCGAAAAACACGTTTTCTGGTGTTTTCAGCACTCCACAGTGCGTTTGACATGTGGAAACTGCCATATCTTCGGTATCGTTGTTGTTTCCAGCTGAGAAATGCATTATCAGTGATAATCTTCATGATTCTGTTGTTACAAGTGTGCAAAATCACCGAAATCGCTGTTTTCGTGCTATTGACTGCGAAAAACACGTTTTCTGGTGTTTTCAGCACTCCACAGTGCGTTTGATATGCGGAAACTACGATATCTTCGGCATCGTTGTTGTTTCCAGCTGAGATATGCATTTTCAGTGATAATCTTCATGATTTTGCTGTTACAAGTGTGCAGAATCACCGAAATCGCTGTTTTCGTGCTATTGGATGCGAAAAACACGTTTTCTGGTGTTTTCAGCACTCCACAGTGCGTTTGATTTACGGAAACTGCGATAACTTTGTTATCGTTGTTGTTTCCAGCTGAGATATGCATTTTCTACGATAATCTTCGAGTTTCTGCTGTGACAAGTGTGCAGAATCACCGAAATCGCTCTTTTCGTGCTTTTGAATGCGAAAAACACGTTTTCTGGTGTTTTCAGCACGCCACAGAGCGTTTGACATGCGGAAACTGCGATATCTTCGGTATCGTTGTTGTTTCCAGCTGAGATATGCATTTTCTACGATAATCTTCGAGTTTCTTCTGTGACAAGTGTGCAGAATCACCGAAATCGCTATTTTCTTGCTTTTGAATGCGAAAAACACGTTTTCTGGTGTTTTCAGCACGCCACAGAGCGTTTGATATGCGGAAACTGCGATATCTTCGGTATCGTTGTTGTTTCCAGCTGAGATATGCATTTTCAGTGATAATCTTCATGATTCTGCTGTTACAAGTGTGCAGAATCACCGAAATCGCTGTTTTCGTGCTATTTGATGCGAAAAACACGTTTTCTGGTGTTTTCAGCACTCCACAGTGCGTTTGATATGCGGAAACTGCGATAACTTCGGTATCGTTGTTGTTTCCAGCTGAGATATGCATTTTCTACGATAATCTTCGAGTTTCTTCCGTGACAAGTGTGCAGAATCACCGAAATCGCTGTTTTTGTGCTATTGAATGCGAAAAACACGTTTTCTGGTGTTTTCAGCACGCCACAGAGCGTTTGACATGCGGAAACTGCGATATCTTCGGTATCGTTGTTGCTTCCAGCTGAGATATGCATTTTCAGTGATAATCTTCATGATTCTGCTGTTACAAGTGTGCAGAATCACCGAAATCGCTGTTTTCGTGCTATTGAATGCGAAAAACACGTTTTCTGGTGTTTTCAGCACGCCACAGAGCGTTTGACATGCGGAAACTGCGATATCTTCGGTATCGTTGTTGTTTCCAGCTGAGAAATGCATTATCAGTGATAATCTTCATGATTCTGTTGTTACAAGTGTGCAAAATCACCGAAATCGCTGTTTTCGTGCTATTGACTGCGAAAAACACGTTTTCTGGTGTTTTCAGCACTCCACAGTGCGTTTGATATGCGGAAACTACGATATCTTCGGTATCGTTGTTGTTTCCAGCTGAGATATGCATTTTCAGTGATAATCTTCATGATTTTGCTGTTACAAGTGTGCAGAATCACCGAAATCGCTGTTTTCGTGCTATTGGATGCGAAAAACACGTTTTCTGCTGTTTTCAGCACTCCACAGTGCAGTTTGATTTGCGGAAACTGCGATAACTTCGGTATCGTTGTTGTTTCCAGCTGAGATATGCATTTTCTACGATAATCTTCGAGTTTCTTCTGTGACAAGTGTGCAGAATCACCGAAATCGCTGTTTTCGTGCTATTGAATGCGAAAAACAAGTTTTCTGGTGTTTTCAGCACTCCACAGTGCGTTTGATATGCGGAAACTACCATATCTTCGGTATCGTTGTTGTTTCCAGCTGAGATATGCATTTTCAGTGATAATCTTCATGATCCTGCTGTTACAAGTGTGCAGAATCACCGAAATCGCTGTTTTCGTGCTTTTGAATGCGAAAAACACGTTTTCTGGTGTTTTCAGCACTCCACAGTGCGTTTGATATGCGGAAACTGCGATATCTTCGGTATGGTTGTTGTTTCCAGCTGAGATATGCATTTTCAGTGATAATCTTCATGATTCTGCTGTTACAAGTGTGCAGAATCACCGAAATCGCTGTTTTCGGGCTATTGAATGCGAAAAACACGTTTTCTGGTGTTTTCAGCACTCCACAGTGCGTTTGACATGTGGAAACTGCCATATCTTCGGTATCGTTGTTGTTTCCAGCTGAGAAATGCATTATCAGTGATAATCTTCATGATTCTGTTGTTACAAGTGTGCAAAATCACCGAAATCGCTGTTTTCGTGCTATTGACTGCGAAAAACACGTTTTCTGGTGTTTTCAGCACTCCACAGTGCGTTTGATATGCGGAAACTACGATATCTTCGGTATCGTTGTTGTTTCCAGCTGAGATATGCATTTTCAGTGATAATCTTCATGATTTTGCTGTTACAAGTGTGCAGAATCACCGAAATCGCTGTTTTCGTGCTATTGGATGCGAAAAACACGTTTTCTGGTGTTTTCAGCACTCCACAGTGCGTTTGATTTACGGAAACTGCGATAACTTCGTTATCGTTGTTGTTTCCAGCTGAGATATGCATTTTCTACGATAATCTTCGAGTTTCTGCTGTGACAAGTGTGCAGAATCACCGAAATCGCTCTTTTCGTGCTTTTGAATGCGAAAAACACGTTTTCTGGTGTTTTCAGCACGCCACAGAGCGTTTGACATGCGGAAACTGCGATATCTTCGGTATCGTTGTTGTTTCCAGCTGAGATATGCATTTTCTACGATAATCTTCGAGTTTCTTCTGTGACAAGTGTGCAGAATCACCGAAATCGCTGTTTTCGTGCTTTTGAATGCGAAAAACACGTTTTCTGGTGTTTTCAGCACGCCACAGAGCGTTTGATATGCGGAAACTGCGATATCTTCGGTATCGTTGTTGTTTCCAGCTGAGATATGCATTTTCAGTGATAATCTTCATGATTCTGCTGTTACAAGTGTGCAGAATCACCGAAATCGCTGTTTTCGTGCTATTGAATGCGAAAAACACGTTTTCTGGTGTTTTCAGCACTCCACAGTGCGTTTGATATGCGGAAACTACGATATCTTCGGTATCGTTGTTGTTTCCAGCTGAGATATGCATTTTCAGTGATAATCTTCATGATTCTGCTGTTACAGGTGTGCAGAATCACCGAAATCGCTGTTTTCGTGCTTTTGAATGCGAAAAACACGTTTTCTGGTGTTTTCAGCACTCCACAGTGCGTTGATATGCGGAAACAGCCACATCTTCGGTATCGTTGATGTTTCCAGCTGCGATATGCATTTTCAGTGATAATCTTCATGATTCTGCTGTTACAAGTGTGCAGAATCACCGAAATCGCTGTTTTCGTGCTATTGGATGCGAAAAACACGTTTTCTGGTGTTTTCAGCACTCCACAGTGCGTGTGATATGCGGAAACTACGATATCTTCGGTATCGTTGTTGTTTCCAGCTGCGATATGCATTTTCAGTGATAATCTTCATGATTCTGCTGTTACAAGTGTGCAGAATCACCGAAATCGCTGTTTTCGTGCTATTGGATGCGAAAAACACGTTTTCTGCTGTTTTCAGCACTCCACAGTGCAGTTTGATTTGCGGAAACTGCGATAACTTCGGTATCGTTGTTGTTTCCAGCTGCGATATGCATTTTCAGTGATAATCTTCATGATTCTGCTGTTACAAGTGTGCAGAATCACCGAAATCGCTGTTTTCGTGCTATTGAATGCGAAAAACACGTTTTCTGGTGTTTTCAGCACGCCACAGAGCGTTTGATATGCGGAAACTGCGATATCTTCGGTATCGTTGTTGTTTCCAGCTGAGATATGCATTTTCAGTGATAATCTTCATGATTCTGCTGTTACAAGTGTGCAGAATCACCGAGATCGCTGTTTTCGTGCTTTTCAATGCGAAAAACACGTTTTCTGGTGTTTTCAGCACGCCACAGAGCGTTCGACATACGGAAACTGCGATATCTTCGGTATCGTTGTTGTTTCCAGCTGAGATATGCATTTTCAGTGATAATCTTCATGATTCTGCTGTTACAGGTGTGCAGAATCACCGAAATCGCTGTTTTCGTGCTTTTGAATGCGAAAAACACGTTTTCTGGTGTTTTCAGCACTCCACAGTGCGTGTGATATGCGGAAACTACGATATCTTCGGTATCGTTGTTGTTTCCAGCTGCGATATGCATTTTCAGTGATAATCTTCATGATTCTGCTGTTACAAGTGTGCAGAATCACCGAAATCGCTGTTTTCGTGCTATTGGATGCGAAAAACACGTTTTCTGCTGTTTTCAGCACTCCACAGTGCAGTTTGATTTGCGGAAACTGCGATAACTTCGGTATCGTTGTTGTTTCCAGCTGAGATATGCATTTTCTACGATAATCTTCGAGTTTCTTCTGTGACAAGTGTGCAGAATCACCGAAATCGCTGTTTTCGGGCTATTGAATGCGAAAAACACGTTTTCTGGTGTTTTCAGCACTCCACAGTGCGTTTGATATGCGGAAGCTGCCATATCTTCGGTATCGTTGTTGTTTCCAGCTGAGATATGCATTTTCAGTGATAATCTTCATGATTCTGCTGTTACAAGTGTGCAGAATCACCGAAATCGCTGTTTTCGTGCTATTGAATGCGAAAAACACGTTTTCTGGTGTTTTCAGCACTCCACAGTGCGTTTGATATGCGGAAACTGCGATATCCTCGGTATCGTTGTTGTTTCCAGCTGAGATATGCATTTTCAGTGATAATCTTCATGATTCTGCTGTTACAAGTGTGCAGAATCACCGAAATCGCTGTTTTCGTGCTATTATATTCGAAAAACACGTTTTCTGGTGTATTCAGCACTCCACAGTGCGTTGATATGTGGAAACAGCCACATCTTCGGTATCGTTGATGTTTCCAGCTGAGATATGTATTTTCAGTGATAATCTTCATGATTCTGCTGTTACAAATGTGCAGAATCACCGAAATCGCTGTTTTCGTGCTTTTCAATGCGAAAAACACGTTTTCTGGTGTATTCAGCACTCCACAGTGCGTTGATATGCGGAAACAGCCATATCTTCGGTATCGTTGATGTTTCCAGCTGAGATATGTATTTTCAGTGATAATCTTCATGATTCTGCTGTTACAAATGTGCAGAATCACCGAGATCGCTGTTTTCGTGCTTTTCAATGCGAAAAACACGTTTTCTGGTGTTTTCAGCACGCCACAGAGCGTTCGACATACGGAAACTGCGATATCTTCGGTATCGTTGTTGTTTCCAGCTGAGATATGCATTTTCAGTGATAATCTTCACGATTCTGCTGTTACAAGTGTGCAGAAACACCGAAATCGCTGTTTTCATGCTTTTGAATGCGAAAAACACGTTTTCTGGTGTTTTCAGCACTCCACAGTGCGTTTGATATGCGGAAACTGCGATATCCTCGGTATCGTTGTTGTTTCCAGCTGAGATATGCATTTTCAGTGATAATCTTCATGATTCTGCTGTGACAAGTGTGCAGAATCACCGTTATCGCTGTTTTCGTGCTATTGAATGCGAAAAACACGTTTTCTGGTGTTTTCAGCACGCGTCAGAGCGTTTAACATGCGGAAACTGCGATAACTTCGGTATCGTTGTTGTTTCCAGCTGAGATATGCATTTTCTACGATAATCTTCGAGTTTCTGCTGTGACAAGTGTGCAGAATCACCGTTATCGCTGTTTTCGTGCTATTGAATGCGAAAAACACGTTTTCTGGTGTTTTCAGCACGCCACAGAGCGTTTAACATGCGGAAACTGCGATATCTTCGGTATCGTTGTTGTTTCCAGCTGAGATATGCATTTTCAGTGATAATCTTCATGATTCTGCTGTTACAAGTGTGCAGAATCACCGAAATCGCTGTTTTCGTGCTATTATATTCGAAAAACACGTTTTCTGGTGTATTCAGCACTCCACAGTGCGTTGATATGCGGAAACAGCCACATCTTCGGTATCGTTGATGTTTCCAGCTGAGATATGTATTTTCAGTGATAATCTTCATGATTCTGCTGTTACAAATGTGCAGAATCACCGAAATCGCTGTTTTCGTGCTTTTCAATGCGAAAAACACGTTTTCTGGTGTTTTCAGCACGCCACAGAGCGTTCGACATACGGAAACTGCGATATCTTCGGTATCGTTGTTGTTTCCAGCTGAGATATGCATTTTCAGTGATAATCTTCATGATTCTGCTGTTACAAGTGTGCAGAATCACCGAAATCGCAGTTTTCGTGCTATTGAATGCGAAAAACACGTTTTCTGGTGTTTTCAGCACGCCGCAGAGCGTTTGACATGCGGAAACTGCGATATCTTCGGTATCGTTGTTGATTCCAGCTGAGATATGCATTTTCAGTGATAATCTTCATGATTCTGATGTTACAAAATGCAGAATCATCGAAATCGCTGTTTTCGTGCTTTTGAATGCGAAAAACACGTTTTCTGGTGTTTTCAGCACGCCACAGAGCGTTTGACAAGCGGAAACTGCGATATCTTCGGTATCGTTGTTGTTTCCAGCTGAGATATGCATTTTCAGTGATAATCTTCATGATTCTGCTGTTACAAGTGTGCAGAATCACCGAAATCGCTGTTTTCGTGCTATTGAATGCGAAAAACACGTTTTCTGGTGTTTTCAGCACTCCACAGTGCGTTTGATATGCGGAAACTGCGATAACTTCGGTATCGTTGTTGTTTCCAGCTGAGATATGCATTTCCTACGATAATCTTCGAGTTTCTTTTGTGACAAGTGTGCAGAATCACCGAAATCGCTGTTTTCGTGCTTTTGAATGCGAAAAACACGTTTTCTGGTGTTTTCAGCTCTCCACAGTGCGTTTGATATGCGGAAACTACGATATCTTCGGTAGCGTTGTTGTTTCCAGCTGAGATATGCATTTTCAGTGATAATCTTCATGATTCTGCTGTTACAAGTGTGCAGAATCACCGAAATCGCTGTTTTCGTGCTATTGAATGCGAAAAACACGTTTTCTGGTGTTTTCAGCACTCCACAGTGCGTTTGATATGCGGAAACTGCGATATCTTCGGTATCGTTGTTGTTTCCAGCTGAGATATGCATTTTCAGTGATAATCTTCATGATTCTGCTGTTACAAGTGTGCAGAATCACCGAAATCGCTGTTTTCAGGCTATTGAATGCGAAAAACAGGTTTTCTGGTGTTTTCAGCACTCCACAGTGCGTTTGATATGCAGAAACTGCGATAACTTCGGTATCGTTATTGTTTCCAGCTGAGATATGCATTTTCAGTGATAATCTTCATGATTCTGCTGTTACAAATGTGCAGAATCACCGAAATCGCTGTTTTCGTGCTTTTGAATGCGAAAAACATGTTTTCTGGTGTTTTCAGCACTCCACAGTGCGTTTGATATGCGGAAACAGCGATATCTTCGGCATCGTTGTTGTTTCCAGCTGAGAAATGCATTATCAGTGATAATCTTCATGATTCTGCTGTTACAAATGTGCAGAATCACCGAAATCGCTGTTTTCGTGCTTTTGAATGCGAAAAACACGTTTTCTGGTGTTTTCAGCACGCCACAGAGCGTTTGACATGCGGAAACTGCGATATCTTCGGTATCGTTGTTGCTTCCAGCTGAGATATGCATTTTCAGTGATAATCTTCATGATTCTGCTGTTACAAGTGTGCAGAATCACCGAAATCGCTGTTTTCGTGCTATTGAATGCGAAAAACACGTTTTCTGGTGTTTTCAGCACGCCACAAAGCGTTTGACATGCGGAAACTGCGATATGTTCGGTATCGTTGTTGCTTCCAGCTGAGATATGCATTTTCAGTGATAATCTTCATGATTCTGCTGTTACAAGTGTGCAGAATCACCGAAATCGCTGTTTTCGTGCTATTGAATGCGAAAAACATTTTCTGGTGTTTTCTGCACTCCACAGTGCGTTTGATTTACGGAAACTGCGATAACTTCGGTATCGTTGTTGTTTCCAGCTGAGATATGCATTTTCTACGATAATCTTCGAGTTTCTTCTGTGACAAGTGTGCAGAATCACCGAAATCGCTGTTTTCGTGCTTTTGAATGCGAAAAACACGTTTTCTGGAGTTTTCAGCACGCCACAGAGCGTTTGACATGCGGAAACTGCGATATCTTCGGTATCGTTGTTGTTTCCAGCTGAGATATGCATTTTCAGTGATAATCTTCATGATTCTGCTGTTACAAGTGTGCAGAATCACCGAATTCGCTGTTTTCGTGCTTTTGAATGCGAAAAACACGTTTTCTGGTGTTTTCAGCACTCCACAGTGCGTTTGATATGCGGAAACTACGATATCTTCGGTATCGTTGTTGTTTCCAGCTCAGATATGCATTTTCAGTGATAATCTTCATGATTCTGCTGTGACAAGTGTGCAGAATCACCGTTATCGCTGTTTTCGTGCTATTGAATGCGAAAAACACGTTTTCTGGTGATTTCAGCACGCCACAGAGCGTTCGACATACGGAAACTGCGATATCTTCGGTATCGTTGTTGTTTCCAGCTGAGATATGCATTTTCAGTGATAATCTTCACGATTCTGCTGTTACAAGTGTGCAGAAACACCGAAATCGCTGTTTTCATGCTTTTGAATGCGAAAAACACGTTTTCTGGTGTTTTCAGCACTCCACAGTGCGTTTGATATGCGGAAACTGCGATATCCTCGGTATCGTTGTTGTTTCCAGCTGAGATATGCATTTTCAGTGATAATCTTCATGATTCTGCTGTTACAAGTGTGCAGAATCACCGAAATCGCTGTTTTCGTGCTATTATATTCGAAAAACACGTTTTCTGGTGTATTCAGCACTCCACAGTGCGTTGATATGCGGAAACAGCCACATCTTCGGTATCGTTGATGTTTCCAGCTGAGATATGTATTTCCAGTGATAATCTTCATGATTCTGCTGTTACAAATGTGCAGAATCACCGAAATCGCTGTTTTCGTGCTTTTCAATGCGAAAAACACGTTTTCTGGTGTATTCAGCACTCCACAGTGCGTTGATATGCGGAAACAGCCATATCTTCGGTATCGTTGATGTTTCCAGCTGAGATATGTATTTTCAGTGATAATCTTCATGATTCTGCTGTTACAAATGTGCAGAATCACCGAGATCGCTGTTTTCGTGCTTTTCAATGCGAAAAACACGTTTTCTGGTGTTTTCAGCACGCCACAGAGCGTTCGACATACGGAAACTGCGATATCTTCGGTATCGTTGTTGTTTCCAGCTGAGATATGCATTTTCAGTGATAATCTTCACGATTCTGCTGTTACAAGTGTGCAGAATCACCGAAATCGCTGTTTTCGTGCTATTGAATGCGAAAAACACGTTTTCTGGTGTTTTCAGCACGCCACAAAGCGTTTGACATGCGGAAACTGCGATATGTTCGGTATCGTTGTTGCTTCCAGCTGAGATATGCATTTTCAGTGATAATCTTCATGATTCTGCTGTTACAAGTGTGCAGAATCACCGAAATCGCTGTTTTCGTGCTATTGAATGCGAAAAACATTTTCTGGTGTTTTCTGCACTCCACAGTGCGTTTGATTTACGGAAACTGCGATAACTTCGGTATCGTTGTTGTTTCCAGCTGAGATATGCATTTTCTACGATAATCTTCGAGTTTCTTCTGTGACAAGTGTGCAGAATCACCGAAATCGCTGTTTTCGTGCTTTTGAATGCGAAAAACACGTTTTCTGGAGTTTTCAGCACGCCACAGAGCGTTTGACATGCGGAAACTGCGATATCTTCGGTATCGTTGTTGTTTCCAGCTGAGATATGCATTTTCAGTGATAATCTTCATGATTCTGCTGTTACAAATGTGCAGAATCACCGAAATCGCTGTTTTCGTGCTTTTCAATGCGAAAAACACGTTTTCTGGTGTATTCAGCACTCCACAGTGCGTTGATATGCGGAAACTACGATATCTTCGGTATCGTTGATGTTTCCAGCTGAGATATGTATTTTCAGTGATAATCTTCATGATTCTGCTGTTACAAATGTGCAGAATCACCGAGATCGCTGTTTTCGTGCTTTTCAATGCGAAAAACACGTTTTCTGGTGTTTTCAGCACGCCACAGAGCGTTCGACATACGGAAACTGCGATATCTTCGGTATCGTTGTTGTTTCCAGCTGAGATATGCATTTTCAGTGATAATCTTCACGATTCTGCTGTTACAAGTGTGCAGAATCACCGAAATCGCTGTTTTCGTGCTATTGAATGCGAAAAACACGTTTTCTGGTGTTTTCAGCACGCCACAAAGCGTTTGACATGCGGAAACTGCGATATGTTCGGTATCGTTGTTGCTTCCAGCTGAGATATGCATTTTCAGTGATAATCTTCATGATTCTGCTGTTACAAGTGTGCAGAATCACCGAAATCGCTGTTTTCGTGCTATTGAATGCGAAAAACATTTTCTGGTGTTTTCTGCACTCCACAGTGCGTTTGATTTACGGAAACTGCGATAACTTCGGTATCGTTGTTGTTTCCAGCTGAGATATGCATTTTCTACGATAATCTTCGAGTTTCTTCTGTGACAAGTGTGCAGAATCACCGAAATCGCTGTTTTCGTGCTTTTGAATGCGAAAAACACGTTTTCTGGAGTTTTCAGCACGCCACAGAGCGTTTGACATGCGGAAACTGCGATATCTTCGGTATCGTTGTTGTTTCCAGCAGAGATATGCATTTTCAGTGATAATCTTCATGATTCTGCTGTTACAAGTGTGCAGAATCACCGAATTCGCTGTTTTCGTGCTTTTGAATGCGAAAAACACGTTTTCTGGTGTTTTCAGCACTCCACAGTGCGTTTGATATGCGGAAACTACGATATCTTCGGTATCGTTGTTGTTTCCAGCTCAGATATGCATTTTCAGTGATAATCTTCATGATTCTGCTGTGACAAGTGTGCAGAATCACCGTTATCGCTGTTTTCGTGCTATTGAATGCGAAAAACACGTTTTCTGGTGTATTCAGCACTCCACAGTGCGTTGATATGCGGAAACAGCCACATCTTCGGTATCGTTGATGTTTCCAGCTGAGATATGTATTTTCAGTGATAATCTTCATGATTCTGCTGTTACAAATGTGCAGAATCACCGAAATCGCTGTTTTCGTGCTTTTCAATGCGAAAAACATGTTTTCTGGTGTATTCAGCACTCCACAGTGCGTTGATATGCGGAAACAGCCATATCTTCGGTATCGTTGATGTTTCCAGCTGAGATATGTATTTTCAGTGATAATCTTCATGATTCTGCTGTTACAAATGTGCAGAATCACCGAGATCGCTGTTTTCGTGCTTTTCAATGCGAAAAACACGTTTTCTGGTGTTTTCAGCACGCCACAGAGCGTTCGACATACGGAAACTGCGATATCTTCGGTATCGTTGTTGTTTCCAGCTGAGATATGCATTTTCAGTGATAATCTTCACGATTCTGCTGTTACAAGTGTGCAGAAACACCGAAATCGCTGTTTTCATGCTTTTGAATGCGAAAAACACGTTTTCTGGTGTTTTCAGCACTCCACAGTGCGTTTGATATGCGGAAACTGCGATATCCTCGGTATCGTTGTTGTTTCCAGCTGAGATATGCATTTTCAGTGATAATCTTCATGATTCTGCTGTGACAAGTGTGCAGAATCACCGTTATCGCTGTTTTCGTGCTATTGAATGCGAAAAACACGTTTTCTGGTGTTTTCAGCACGCGTCAGAGCGTTTAACATGCGGAAACTGCGATAACTTCGGTATCGTTGTTGTTTCCAGCTGAGATATGCATTTTCTACGATAATCTTCGAGTTTCTTCTGTGACAAGTGTGCAGAATCACCGAAATCGCTGTTTTCGTGCTTTTGAATGCGAAAAACACGTTTTCTGGAGTTTTCAGCACGCCACAGAGCGTTTGACATGCGGAAACTGCGATATCTTCGGTATCGTTGTTGTTTCCAGCTGAGATATGCATTTTCAGTGATAATCTTCATGATTCTGCTGTTACAAGTGTGCAGAATCACCGAATTCGCTGTTTTCGTGCTTTTGAATGCGAAAAACACGTTTTCTGGTGTTTTCAGCACTCCACAGTGCGTTTGATATGCGGAAACTACGATATCTTCGGTATCGTTGTTGTTTCCAGCTCAGATATGCATTTTCAGTGATAATCTTCATGATTCTGCTGTGACAAGTGTGCAGAATCACCGTTATCGCTGTTTTCGTGCTATTGAATGCGAAAAACACGTTTTCTGGTGATTTCAGCACGCCACAGAGCGTTCGACATACGGAAACTGCGATATCTTCGGTATCGTTGTTGTTTCCAGCTGAGATATGCATTTTCAGTGATAATCTTCACGATTCTGCTGTTACAAGTGTGCAGAAACACCGAAATCGCTGTTTTCATGCTTTTGAATGCGAAAAACACGTTTTCTGGTGTTTTCAGCACTCCACAGTGCGTTTGATATGCGGAAACTGCGATATCCTCGGTATCGTTGTTGTTTCCAGCTGAGATATGCATTTTCAGTGATAATCTTCATGATTCTGCTGTTACAAGTGTGCAGAATCACCGAAATCGCTGTTTTCGTGCTATTATATTCGAAAAACACGTTTTCTGGTGTATTCAGCACTCCACAGTGCGTTGATATGCGGAAACAGCCACATCTTCGGTATCGTTGATGTTTCCAGCTGAGATATGTATTTTCAGTGATAATCTTCATGATTCTGCTGTTACAAATGTGCAGAATCACCGAAATCGCTGTTTTCGTGCTTTTCAATGCGAAAAACATGTTTTCTGGTGTATTCAGCACTCCACAGTGCGTTGATATGCGGAAACAGCCATATCTTCGGTATCGTTGATGTTTCCAGCTGAGATATGTATTTTCAGTGATAATCTTCATGATTCTGCTGTTACAAATGTGCAGAATCACCGAGATCGCTGTTTTCGTGCTTTTCAATACGAAAAACACGTTTTCTGGTGTTTTCAGCACGCCACAGAGCGTTCGACATACGGAAACTGCGATATCTTCGGTATCGTTGTTGTTTCCAGCTGAGATATGCATTTTCAGTGATAATCTTCACGATTCTGCTGTTACAAGTGTGCAGAAACACCGAAATCGCTGTTTTCATGCTTTTGAATGCGAAAAACACGTTTTCTGGTGTTTTCAGCACTCCACAGTGCGTTTGATATGCGGAAACTGCGATATCCTCGGTATCGTTGTTGTTTCCAGCTGAGATATGCATTTTCAGTGATAATCTTCATGATTCTGCTGTGACAAGTGTGCAGAATCACCGTTATCGCTGTTTTCGTGCTATTGAATGCGAAAAACACGTTTTCTGGTGTTTTCAGCACGCGTCAGAGCGTTTAACATGCGGAAACTGCGATAACTTCGGTATCGTTGTTGTTTCCAGCTGAGATATGCATTTTCTACGATAATCTTCGAGTTTCTGCTGTGACAAGTGTGCAGAATCACCGTTATCGCTGTTTTCGTGCTATTGAATGCGAAAAACACGTTTTCTGGTGTTTTCAGCACGCCACAGAGCGTTTAACATGCGGAAACTGCGATATCTTCGGTATCGTTGTTGTTTCCAGCTGAGATATGCATTTTCAGTGATAATCTTCATGATTCTGCTGTTACAAGTGTGCAGAATCACCGAAATCGCTGTTTTCGTGCTATTATATTCGAAAAACACGTTTTCTGGTGTATTCAGCACTCCACAGTGCGTTTGATATGCGGAAACTGCGATATCTTCGGTATCGTTGTTGTTTCCAGCTGAGATATGCATTTTCAGTGATAATCTTCATGATTCTGCTGTTACAAATGTGCAGAATCACCGAAATCGCTGTTTTCGTGCTTTTGAATGCGAAAAACATGTTTTCTGGTGTTTTCAGCACTCCACAGTGCGTTTGACATGCGGAAACTGCCATATCTTCGGTATCGTTGTTGTTTCCAGCAGAGATATGCATTTTCTACGATAATCTTCGAGTTTCTTCTGTGACAAGTGTGCAGAATCACCGAAATCGCTGTTTTCGTGCTATTGAATGCGAAAAACACGTTTTCTGGTGATTTCAGCACGCCACAGAGCGTTCGACATACGGAAACTGCGATATCTTCGGTATCGTTGTTGTTTCCAGCTGAGATATGCATTTTCAGTGATAATCTTCACGATTCTGCTGTTACAAGTGTGCAGAAACACCGAAATCGCTGTTTTCATGCTTTTGAATGCGAAAAACACGTTTTCTGGTGTTTTCAGCACTCCACAGTGCGTTTGATATGCGGAAACTGCGATATCCTCGGTATCGTTGTTGTTTCCAGCTGAGATATGCATTTTCAGTGATAATCTTCATGATTCTGCTGTTACAAGTGTGCAGAATCACCGAAATCGCTGTTTTCGTGCTATTATATTCGAAAAACACGTTTTCTGGTGTATTCAGCACTCCACAGTGCGTTGATATGCGGAAACAGCCACATCTTCGGTATCGTTGATGTTTCCAGCTGAGATATGTATTTTCAGTGATAATCTTCATGATTCTGCTGTTAC
Source organism: Anthophora plumipes (assembly GCA_951804975.1). Classification (NCBI taxonomy): domain Eukaryota; kingdom Metazoa; phylum Arthropoda; class Insecta; order Hymenoptera; family Apidae; genus Anthophora; species Anthophora plumipes. The sequence continues at coordinate 791,793 of CATORF010000158.1, read as the reverse complement.
AAATGTGCAGAATCACCGAAATCGCTGTTTTCGTGCTTTTCAATGCGAAAAACACGTTTTCTGGTGTATTCAGCACTCCACAGTGCGTTGATATGCGGAAACAGCCATATCTTCGGTATCGTTGATGTTTCCAGCTGAGATATGTATTTTCAGTGATAATCTTCATGATTCTGCTGTTACAAATGTGCAGAATCACCGAGATCGCTGTTTTCGTGCTTTTCAATGCGAAAAACACGTTTTCTGGTGTTTTCAGCACGCCACAGAGCGTTCGACATACGGAAACTGCGATATCTTCGGTATCGTTGTTGTTTCCAGCTGAGATATGCATTTTCAGTGATAATCTTCACGATTCTGCTGTTACAAGTGTGCAGAATCACCGAAATCGCTGTTTTCGTGCTATTGAATGCGAAAAACACGTTTTCTGGTGTTTTCAGCACGCCACAAAGCGTTTGACATGCGGAAACTGCGATATGTTCGGTATCGTTGTTGCTTCCAGCTGAGATATGCATTTTCAGTGATAATCTTCATGATTCTGCTGTTACAAGTGTGCAGAATCACCGAAATCGCTGTTTTCGTGCTTTTGAATGCGAAAAACATGTTTTCTGGTGTTTTCAGCACTCCACAGTGCGTTTGACATGCGGAAACTGCCATATCTTCGGTATCGTTGTTGTTTCCAGCAGAGATATGCATTTTCTACGATAATCTTCGAGTTTCTTCTGTGACAAGTGTGCAGAATCACCGAAATCGCTGTTTTCGTGCTATTGAATGCGAAAAACACGTTTTCTGGTGATTTCAGCACGCCACAGAGCGTTCGACATACGGAAACTGCGATATCTTCGGTATCGTTGTTGTTTCCAGCTGAGATATGCATTTTCAGTGATAATCTTCATGATTCTGCTGTTACAAATGTGCAGAATCACCGAAATCGCTGTTTTCGTGCTTTTGAATGCGAAAAACATGTTTTCTGGTGTTTTCAGCACTCCACAGTGCGTTTGATATGCGGAAACTGCGATATCCTCGGTATCGTTGTTGTTTCCAGCTGAGATATGCATTTTCAGTGATAATCTTCATGATTCTGCTGTTACAAGTGTGCAGAATCACCGAAATCGCTGTTTTCGTGCTATTATATTCGAAAAACACGTTTTCTGGTGTATTCAGCACTCCACAGTGCGTTGATATGCGGAAACAGCCACATCTTCGGTATCGTTGATGTTTCCAGCTGAGATATGTATTTTCAGTGATAATCTTCATGATTCTGCTGTTACAAATGTGCAGAATCACCGAAATCGCTGTTTTCGTGCTTTTCAATGCGAAAAACACGTTTTCTGGTGTATTCAGCACTCCACAGTGCGTTGATATGCGGAAACAGCCATATCTTCGGTATCGTTGTTGTTTCCAGCTCAGATATGCATTTTCAGTGATAATCTTCATGATTCTGCTGTGACAAGTGTGCAAAATCACCGTTATCGCTGTTTTCGTGCTATTGAATGCGAAAAACACGTTTTCTGGTGATTTCAGCACGCCACAGAGCGTTCGACATACGGAAACTGCGATATCTTCGGTATCGTTGTTGTTTCCAGCTGTGATATGCATTTTCAGTGATAATCTTCACGATTCTGCTGTTACAAGTGTGCAGAAACACCGAAATCGCTGTTTTCATGCTTTTGAATGCGAAAAACACGTTTTCTGGTGTTTTCAGCACTCCACAGTGCGTTTGATATGCGGAAACTGCGATATCCTCGGTATCGTTGTTGTTTCCAGCTGAGATATGCATTTTCAGTGATAATCTTCATGATTCTGCTGTTACAAGTGTGCAGAATCACCGAAATCGCTGTTTTCGTGCTATTATATTCGAAAAACACGTTTTCTGGTGTATTCAGCACTCCACAGTGCGTTGATATGCGGAAACAGCCACATCTTCGGTATCGTTGATGTTTCCAGCTGAGATATGTATTTTCAGTGATAATCTTCATGATTCTGCTGTTACAAATGTGCAGAATCACCGAAATCGCTGTTTTCGTGCTTTTCAATGCGAAAAACATGTTTTCTGGTGTATTCAGCACTCCACAGTGCGTTGATATGCGGAAACAGCCATATCTTCGGTATCGTTGATGTTTCCAGCTGAGATATGTATTTTCAGTGATAATCTTCATGATTCTGCTGTTACAAATGTGCAGAATCACCGAGATCGCTGTTTTCGTGCTTTTCAATGCGAAAAACACGTTTTCTGGTGTTTTCAGCACGCCACAGAGCGTTCGACATACGGAAACTGCGATATCTTCGGTATCGTTGTTGTTTCCAGCTGAGATATGCATTTTCAGTGATAATCTTCACGATTCTGCTGTTACAAGTGTGCAGAAACACCGAAATCGCTGTTTTCATGCTTTTGAATGCGAAAAACACGTTTTCTGGTGTTTTCAGCACTCCACAGTGCGTTTGATATGCGGAAACTGCGATATCCTCGGTATCGTTGTTGTTTCCAGCTGAGATATGCATTTTCAGTGATAATCTTCATGATTCTGCTGTGACAAGTGTGCAGAATCACCGTTATCGCTGTTTTCGTGCTATTGAATGCGAAAAACACGTTTTCTGGTGTTTTCAGCACGCGTCAGAGCGTTTAACATGCGGAAACTGCGATAACTTCGGTATCGTTGTTGTTTCCAGCTGAGATATGCATTTTCTACGATAATCTTCGAGTTTCTGCTGTGACAAGTGTGCAGAATCACCGTTATCGCTGTTTTCGTGCTATTGAATGCGAAAAACACGTTTTCTGGTGTTTTCAGCACGCCACAGAGCGTTTAACATGCGGAAACTGCGATATCTTCGGTATCGTTGTTGTTTCCAGCTGAGATATGCATTTTCAGTGATAATCTTCATGATTCTGCTGTTACAAGTGTGCAGAATCACCGAAATCGCTGTTTTCGTGCTATTATATTCGAAAAACACGTTTTCTGGTGTATTCAGCACTCCACAGTGCGTTGATATGCGGAAACAGCCACATCTTCGGTATCGTTGATGTTTCCAGCTGAGATATGCATTTTCAGTGATAATCTTCATGATTCTGCTGTTACAAGTGTGCAGAATCACCGAAATCGCTGTTTTCGTGCTATTATATTCGAAAAACACGTTTTCTGGTGTATTCAGCACTCCACAGTGCGTTTGATATGCGGAAACTGCGATATCTTCGGTATCGTTGTTGTTTCCAGCTGAGATATGCATTTTCAGTGATAATCTTCATGATTCTGCTGTTACAAGTGTGCAGAATCACCGAAATCGCTGTTTTCGTGCTATTATATTCGAAAAACACGTTTTCTGGTGTATTCAGCACTCCACAGTGCGTTTGATATGCGGAAACTGCGATATCTTCGGTATCGTTGTTGTTTCCAGCTGAGATATGCATTTTCAGTGATAATCTTCATGATTCTGCTGTTACAAATGTGCAGAATCACCGAAATCGCTGTTTTCGTGCTTTTGAATGCGAAAAACATGTTTTCTGGTGTTTTCAGCACTCCACAGTGCGTTTGACATGCGGAAACTGCCATATCTTCGGTATCGTTGTTGTTTCCAGCAGAGATATGCATTTTCTACGATAATCTTCGAGTTTCTTCTGTGACAAGTGTGCAGAATCACCGAAATCGCTGTTTTCGTGCTATTGAATGCGAAAAACACGTTTTCTGGTGATTTCAGCACGCCACAGAGCGTTCGACATACGGAAACTGCGATATCTTCGGTATCGTTGTTGTTTCCAGCTGAGATATGCATTTTCAGTGATAATCTTCACGATTCTGCTGTTACAAGTGTGCAGAAACACCGAAATCGCTGTTTTCATGCTTTTGAATGCGAAAAACACGTTTTCTGGTGTTTTCAGCACTCCACAGTGCGTTTGATATGCGGAAACTGCGATATCCTCGGTATCGTTGTTGTTTCCAGCTGAGATATGCATTTTCAGTGATAATCTTCATGATTCTGCTGTTACAAGTGTGCAGAATCACCGAAATCGCTGTTTTCGTGCTATTATATTCGAAAAACACGTTTTCTGGTGTATTCAGCACTCCACAGTGCGTTGATATGCGGAAACAGCCACATCTTCGGTATCGTTGATGTTTCCAGCTGAGATATGTATTTTCAGTGATAATCTTCATGATTCTGCTGTTACAAATGTGCAGAATCACCGAAATCGCTGTTTTCGTGCTTTTCAATGCGAAAAACACGTTTTCTGGTGTATTCAGCACTCCACAGTGCGTTGATATGCGGAAACAGCCATATCTTCGGTATCGTTGATGTTTCCAGCTGAGATATGTATTTTCAGTGATAATCTTCATGATTCTGCTGTTACAAATGTGCAGAATCACCGAGATCGCTGTTTTCGTGCTTTTCAATGCGAAAAACACGTTTTCTGGTGTTTTCAGCACGCCACAGAGCGTTCGACATACGGAAACTGCGATATCTTCGGTATCGTTGTTGTTTCCAGCTGAGATATGCATTTTCAGTGATAATCTTCACGATTCTGCTGTTACAAGTGTGCAGAATCACCGAAATCGCTGTTTTCGTGCTATTGAATGCGAAAAACACGTTTTCTGGTGTTTTCAGCACGCCACAAAGCGTTTGACATGCGGAAACTGCGATATGTTCGGTATCGTTGTTGCTTCCAGCTGAGATATGCATTTTCAGTGATAATCTTCATGATTCTGCTGTTACAAGTGTGCAGAATCACCGAAATCGCTGTTTTCGTGCTTTTGAATGCGAAAAACATGTTTTCTGGTGTTTTCAGCACTCCACAGTGCGTTTGACATGCGGAAACTGCCATATCTTCGGTATCGTTGTTGTTTCCAGCAGAGATATGCATTTTCTACGATAATCTTCGAGTTTCTTCTGTGACAAGTGTGCAGAATCACCGAAATCGCTGTTTTCGTGCTATTGAATGCGAAAAACACGTTTTCTGGTGATTTCAGCACGCCACAGAGCGTTCGACATACGGAAACTGCGATATCTTCGGTATCGTTGTTGTTTCCAGCTGAGATATGCATTTTCAGTGATAATCTTCACGATTCTGCTGTTACAAGTGTGCAGAAACACCGAAATCGCTGTTTTCATGCTTTTGAATGCGAAAAACACGTTTTCTGGTGTTTTCAGCACTCCACAGTGCGTTTGATATGCGGAAACTGCGATATCCTCGGTATCGTTGTTGTTTCCAGCTGAGATATGTATTTTCAGTGATAATCTTCATGATTCTGCTGTTACAAATGTGCAGAATCACCGAAATCGCTGTTTTCGTGCTTTTCAATGCGAAAAACACGTTTTCTGGTGTATTCAGCACTCCACAGTGCGTTGATATGCGGAAACAGCCATATCTTCGGTATCGTTGTTGTTTCCAGCTCAGATATGCATTTTCAGTGATAATCTTCATGATTCTGCTGTGACAAGTGTGCAGAATCACCGTTATCGCTGTTTTCGTGCTATTGAATGCGAAAAACACGTTTTCTGGTGATTTCAGCACGCCACAGAGCGTTCGACATACGGAAACTGCGATATCTTCGGTATCGTTGTTGTTTCCAGCTGAGATATGCATTTTCAGTGATAATCTTCACGATTCTGCTGTTACAAGTGTGCAGAAACACCGAAATCGCTGTTTTCATGCTTTTGAATGCGAAAAACACGTTTTCTGGTGTTTTCAGCACTCCACAGTGCGTTTGATATGCGGAAACTGCGATATCCTCGGTATCGTTGTTGTTTCCAGCTGAGATATGCATTTTCAGTGATAATCTTCATGATTCTGCTGTTACAAGTGTGCAGAATCACCGAAATCGCTGTTTTCGTGCTATTATATTCGAAAAACACGTTTTCTGGTGTATTCAGCACTCCACAGTGCGTTGATATGCGGAAACAGCCACATCTTCGGTATCGTTGATGTTTCCAGCTGAGATATGTATTTTCAGTGATAATCTTCATGATTCTGCTGTTACAAATGTGCAGAATCACCGAAATCGCTGTTTTCGTGCTTTTCAATGCGAAAAACATGTTTTCTGGTGTATTCAGCACTCCACAGTGCGTTGATATGCGGAAACAGCCATATCTTCGGTATCGTTGATGTTTCCAGCTGAGATATGTATTTTCAGTGATAATCTTCATGATTCTGCTGTTACAAATGTGCAGAATCACCGAGATCGCTGTTTTCGTGCTTTTCAATGCGAAAAACACGTTTTCTGGTGTTTTCAGCACGCCACAGAGCGTTCGACATACGGAAACTGCGATATCTTCGGTATCGTTGTTGTTTCCAGCTGAGATATGCATTTTCAGTGATAATCTTCACGATTCTGCTGTTACAAGTGTGCAGAAACACCGAAATCGCTGTTTTCATGCTTTTGAATGCGAAAAACACGTTTTCTGGTGTTTTCAGCACTCCACAGTGCGTTTGATATGCGGAAACTGCGATATCCTCGGTATCGTTGTTGTTTCCAGCTGAGATATGCATTTTCAGTGATAATCTTCATGATTCTGCTGTGACAAGTGTGCAGAATCACCGTTATCGCTGTTTTCGTGCTATTGAATGCGAAAAACACGTTTTCTGGTGTTTTCAGCACGCGTCAGAGCGTTTAACATGCGGAAACTGCGATAACTTCGGTATCGTTGTTGTTTCCAGCTGAGATATGCATTTTCTACGATAATCTTCGAGTTTCTGCTGTGACAAGTGTGCAGAATCACCGTTATCGCTGTTTTCGTGCTATTGAATGCGAAAAACACGTTTTCTGGTGTTTTCAGCACGCCACAGAGCGTTTAACATGCGGAAACTGCGATATCTTCGGTATCGTTGTTGTTTCCAGCTGAGATATGCATTTTCAGTGATAATCTTCATGATTCTGCTGTTACAAGTGTGCAGAATCACCGAAATCGCTGTTTTCGTGCTATTATATTCGAAAAACACGTTTTCTGGTGTATTCAGCACTCCACAGTGCGTTGATATGCGGAAACAGCCACATCTTCGGTATCGTTGATGTTTCCAGCTGAGATATGTATTTTCAGTGATAATCTTCATGATTCTGCTGTTACAAGTGTGCAGAATCACCGAAATCGCAGTTTTCGTGCTATTGAATGCGAAAAACACGTTTTCTGGTGTTTTCAGCACGCCGCAGAGCGTTTGACATGCGGAAACTGCGATATCTTCGGTATCGTTGTTGATTCCAGCTGAGATATGCATTTTCAGTGATAATCTTCATGATTCTGATGTTACAAAATGCAGAATCATCGAAATCGCTGTTTTCGTGCTTTTGAATGCGAAAAACACGTTTTCTGGTGTTTTCAGCACGCCACAGAGCGTTTGACAAGCGGAAACTGCGATAACTTCGGTATCGTTATTGTTTCCAGCTGAGATATGCATTTTCAGTGATAATCTTCATGATTCTGCTGTTACAAATGTGCAGAATCACCGAAATCGCTGTTTTCGTGCTTTTGAATGCGAAAAACACGTTTTCTGGTGTTTTCAGCACGCCACAGAGCGTTTGACATGCGGAAACTGCGATATCTTCGGTATCGTTGTTGCTTCCAGCTGAGATATGCATTTTCAGTGATAATCTTCATGATTCTGCTGTTACAAGTGTGCAGAATCACCGAAATCGCTGTTTTCGTGCTATTGAATGCGAAAAACACGTTTTCTGGTGTTTTCAGCACGCCACAAAGCGTTTGACATGCGGAAACTGCGACATCTTCGGTATCGTTGTTGCTTCCAGCTGTGATATGCATTTTCAGTGATAATCTTCATGATTCTGCTGTTACAAGTGTGCAGAATCACCGAAATCGCTGTTTTCGTGCTATTGAATGCGAAAAACATTTTCTGGTGTTTTCTGCACTCCACAGTGCGTTTGATTTACGGAAACTGCGATAACTTCGGTATCGTTGTTGTTTCCAGCTGAGATATGCATTTTCTACGATAATCTTCGAGTTTCTTCTGTGACAAGTGTGCAGAATCACCGAAATCGCTGTTTTCGTGCTTTTGAATGCGAAAAACACGTTTTCTGGAGTTTTCAGCACGCCACAGAGCGTTTGACATGCGGAAACTGCGATATCTTCGGTATCGTTGTTGTTTCCAGCTGAGATATGCATTTTCAGTGATAATCTACATGATTCTGCTGTTACAAGTGTGCAGAATCACCGAATTCGCTGTTTTCGTGCTTTTGAATGCGAAAAACACGTTTTCTGGTGTTTTCAGCACTCCACAGTGCGTTTGATATGCGGAAACTACGATATCTTCGGTATCGTTGTTGTTTCCAGCTCAGATATGCATTTTCAGTGATAATCTTCATGATTCTGCTGTGACAAGTGTGCAGAATCACCGTTATCGCTGTTTTCGTGCTATTGAATGCGAAAAACACGTTTTCTGGTGATTTCAGCACACCACAGTGCGTTTGATATGCGGAAACTGCCATATGTTCGGTATCGTTGTTGTTTCCAGCTGGATATGCATTTTCAGTAATAATCTTCATGATTCTGCTGTTACAAGTGAGCAGAATAACCGAAATAGCTGTTTTCGTGCTATTGAATGCGAAAAACACGTTTTCTGGTGTTTTCAGCACTCCACAGTGCGTTTGATATGCGGAAACTGCCATATCTTCGGTATCGTTGTTGTTTCCAGCTGAGATATGCATTTTCAGTGATAATCTTCATGATTCTGCTGTGACAAGTGTGCAGAATCACCGAAATCGCTGTTTTCGTGCTATTGAATGCGAAACACACGTGTTCTGGTGTTTTCAGCACTCCACAGTGCGTTTGATATGCGGAAACTGCCATATCTTCGGTATCGTTGTTGTTTCCAGCTGAGATATGCATTTTCAGTGATAATCTTCATGATTCTGCTGTGACAAGTGTGCAGAATCACCGTAATCGCTGTTGTCGTGCTATTGAATGCGAAAAACACGTTTTCTGGTGTTTTCAGCACACCATAGTGCGTTTGATATGCGGAAACTACGATATCTTCGGTATCGTTGTTGTTTCCAGCTGAGATATGCATTTTCAGTGATAATCTTCATGATTCTGCTGTTACAAGTGTGCAGAATCACCGAAACCGCTGTTTTCGTGCTATTGGATTCGAAAAACACGTTTTCTGGTGTTTTCAGCACTCCACAGTGCGTTTGATATGCGGAAACTGCGATAACTTCGGTATCGTTGTTGTTTCCAGCTGAGATATGCATTTTCTACGATAATCTTCGAGTTTCTTCTGTGACAAGTGTGCAGAATCACCGAAATCGCTGTTTTCGTGCTATTGAATGCGAAAAACACGTTTTCTGGTGTTTTCAGCACTCCACAGTGCGTTTGATATGCGGAAACTGCCATATCTTCGGTATCGTTGTTGTTTCTAGCTGAGATATGCATTTTCATTGATAATCTTCGAGTTTCTTCTGTGACAAGTGTGCAGAATCACCGAAATCGCTGTTTTCGTGCTATTGAATGCGAAAAACACGTTTTCTGGTGTTTTCAGCACTCCACAGTGCGTTTGATATGCGGAAACTACGATATCTTCGGTATCGTTGTTGTTTCCAGCTGAGATATGCATTTTCAGTGATAATCTTCATGATTCTGCTGTTACAAGTGTGCAGAATCACCGAATTCGCTGTTTTCGTGCTTTTGAATGCGAAAAACACGTTTTCTGGTGTTTTCAGCACTCCACAGTGCGTTTGATATGCGGAAACTACGATATCTTCGGTATCGTTGTTGTTTCCAGCTCAGATATGCATTTTCAGTGATAATCTTCATGATTCTGCTGTGACAAGTGTGCAGAATCACCGTTATCGCTGTTTTCGTGCTATTGAATGCGAAAAACACGTTTTCTGGTGATTTCAGCACACCACAGTGCGTTTGATATGCGGAAACTGCCATATGTTCGGTATCGTTGTTGTTTCCAGCTGAGATATGCATTATCAGTGATAATCTTCATGATTCTGCTGTTACAAGTGTGCAGAATCACCGAAATCGCTGTTTTCGTGCTTTTGAATGCGAAAAACACGTTTTCTGGTGTTTTCAGCACTCCACAGTGCGTTTGACATGCGGAAACTGCCATATCTTCGGTATCGTTGTTGTTTCCAGCTGGATATGCATTTTCAGTGATAATCTTCATGATTCTGCTGTTACAAGTGAGCAGAATCACCGAAATGGCTGTTTTCGTGCTATTGAATGCGAAAAACACGTTTTCTGGTGTTTTCAGCACTCCACAGTGCGTTTGATATGCGGAAACTGCGATAACTTCGGTATCGTTGTTGTTTCCAGCTGAGATATGCATTTTCTACGATAATCTTCAAGTTTCTTCTGTGACAAGTGTGCAGAATCACCGAAATCGCTGTTGTCGTGCTATTGAATGCGAAAAACACGTTTTCTGGTGTTTTGAGCACTCCATAGTGCGTTTGATATGCGGAAACTGCGATAACTTCGGTATCGTTGTTGTTTCCAGCTGAGATATGCATTTTCAGTGATAATCTTCATGATTCTGCTGTTACAAGTGTGCAGAATCACCGAAATCGCTGTTTTCGTGCTATTGAATGCGAAAAACACGTTTTCTGGTGTTTTCAGCACTCCACAGTGCGTTTGATATGCGGAAACTGCCATATCTTCGGTATCGTTATTGTTTCCAGCTGGATATGCATTTTCAGTAATAATCTTCATGATTCTGCTGTTACAAGTGAGCAGAATAACCGAAATAGCTGTTTTCGTGCTATTGAATGCGAAAAACACGTTTTCTGGTGTTTTCAGCACTCCACAGTGCGTTTGATATGCGGAAACTGCCATATCTTCGGTATCGTTGTTGTTTCCAGCTGAGATATGCATTTTCAGTGATAATCTTCATGATTCTGCTGTGACAAGTGTGCAGAATCACCGAAATCGCTGTTTTCGTGCTATTGAATGCGAAACACACGTGTTCTGGTGTTTTCAGCACTCCACAGTGCGTTTGATATGCGGAAACTGCCATATCTTCGGTATCGTTGTTGTTTCCAGCTGAGATATGCATTTTCAGTGATAATCTTCATGATTCTGCTGTGACAAGTGTGCAGAATCACCGTAATCGCTGTTGTCGTGCTATTGAATGCGAAAAACACGTTTTCTGGTGTTTTCAGCACACCATAGTGCGTTTGATATGCGGAAACTACGATATCTTCGGTATCGTTGTTGTTTCCAGCTGAGATATGCATTTTCAGTGATAATCTTCATGATTCTGCTGTTACAACCGTGCAGAATCACCGAAACCGCTGTTTTCGTGCTATTGGATTCGAAAAACACGTTTTCTGGTGTTTTCAGCACTCCACAGTGCGTTTGATATGCGGAAACTGCGATAACTTCGGTATCGTTGTTGTTTCCAGCTGAGATATGCATTTTCTACGATAATCTTCGAGTTTCTTCTGTGACAAGTGTGCAGAATCACCGAAATCGCTGTTTTCGTGCTATTGAATGCGAATAACACGTTTTCTGGTGTTTTCAGCACTCCACAGTGCGTTTGATATGCGGAAACTACGATATCTTCGGTATCGTTGTTGTTTCCAGCTGAGATATGCATTTTCAGTGATAATCTTCATGATTCTGGTGTTACAAATGTGCAGAATCAGCGAAATCGCTGTTTTCGTGCTATTGAATGCGAAAAACACGTTTTCTGGTGTTTTCAGCACTCCACCGTGCGTTTGATATGCGGAAACTGCCATATCTTCGGTATCGTTGATGTTTCCAGCTGAGATATGCATTTTCAGTGATAATCTTCATGATTCTGCTGTTACAAATGTGCAGAATCACCGAAATCGCTGTTTTCGTGCTTTTGAATGCGAAAAACACGTTTTCTGGTGTTTTCAGCACGCCACAGAGCGTTTGACATGCGGAAACTGCGATATCTTCGGTATCGTTGTTGCTTCCAGCTGAGATATGCATTTTCAGTGATAATCTTCATGATTCTGCTGTTACAAGTGTGCAGAATCACCGAAATCGCTGTTTTCGTGCTATTGAATGCGAAAAACACGTTTTCTGGTGTTTTCAGCACTCCACAGTGCGTTTGATATGTGGAAACTGCCATATCTTCGGTATCGTTGTTGTTTCCAGCTGAGAAATGCATTATCAGTGATAATCTTCATGATTCTGTTGTTACAAGTGTGCAAAATCACCGAAATCGCTGTTTTCGTGCTATTGACTGCGAAAAACACGTTTTCTGGTGTTTTCAGCACTCCACAGTGCGTTTGATATGCGGAAACTACGATATCTTCGGTATCGTTGTTGTTTCCAGCTGAGATATGCATTTTCAGTGATAATCTTCATGATGTTGCTGTTCCAAGTGTGCAGAATCACCGAAATCGCTGTTTTCGTGCTATTGGATGCGAAAAACACGTTTTCTGGTGTTTTCAGCACTCCACAGTGCGTTTGATTTACGGAAACTGCGATAACTTCGGTATCGTTGTTGTTTCCAGCTGAGATATGCATTTTCTACGATAATCTTCGAGTTTCTGCTGTGACAAGTGTGCAGAATCACCGTTATCGCTGTTTTCGTGCTACTGAATGCGAAAAACACGTTTTCTGGTGTTTTCAGCACTCCACAGTGCGTTTGATATGCGGAAACTACGATATCTTCGGTATCGTTGTTGTTTCCAGCTGAGATATGCATTTTCAGTGATAATCTTCATGATTCTGCTGTTACAAGTGTGCAGAATCACCGAAATCGCTGTTTTCGTGCTATTGAATGCGAAAAACACGTGTTCTGGTGTTTTCAGCACTCCACAGTGCGTTTGATATGCGGAAACTGCCATATCTTCGGTATCGTTGTTGTTTCCAGCTGAGATATGCATTTTCAGTGATAATCTTCATGATTCTGCTGTTACAAGTGTGCAGAATCACCGAAATCGCTGTTTTCGTGCTTTTGAATGCGAAAAACACGTTTTCTGGTGTTTTCAGCACTCCACAGTGCGTTTGATATGCGGAAACTGCGATATCTTCGGTATGGTTGTTGTTTCCAGCTGAGATATGCATTTTCAGTGATAATCTTCATGATTCTGCTGTTACAAGTGTGCAGAATCACCGAAATCGCTGTTTTCGTGCTATTGAATGCGAAAAACACGTTTTCTGGTGTGTTCAGCACGCCACAGAGCGTTTGACATGCGGAAACTGCGATATCTTCGGTATCGTTGTTGCTTCCAGCTGAGATATGCATTTTCAGTGATAATCTTCATGATTCTGCTGTTACAAGTATGCAGAATCACCGAAATCGCTGTTTTCGTGCTATTGAATGCGAAAAACACATTTTCTGGTGTTTTCAGCACTCCACAGTGCGTTTGATATGCGGAAACTGCCATATCTTCAGTATCGTTATTGTTTCCAGCTGGATATGCATTTTCAGTGATAATCTTCATGATTCTGCTGTTACAAGTGTGCAGAATCACCGAAATCGCTGTTTTCGTGCTTTTGAATGCGAAAAACACGTTTTCTGGTGTTTTCAGCACTCCACAGTGCGTTTGATATGCGGTAACTGCCATATCTTCGGTATCGTTGTTGTTTCCAGCTGAGAAATGCATTATCAGTGATAATCTTCATGATTCTGTTGTTACAAGTGTGCAAAATCACCGAAATCGCTGTTTTCGTGCTATTGACTGCGAAAAACACGTTTTCTGGTGTTTTCAGCACTCCACAGTGCGTTTGATATGCGGAAACTACGATATCTTCGGTATCGTTGTTGTTTCCAGCTGAGATATGCATTTTCAGTGATAATCTTCATGATTTTGCTGTTACAAGTGTGCAGAATCACCGAAATCGCTGTTTTCGTGCTATTGGATGCGAAAAACACGTTTTCTGGTGTTTTCAGCACTCCACAGTGCGTTTGATTTACGGAAACTGCGATAACTTCGGTATCGTTGTTGTTTCCAGCTGAGATATGCATTTTCTACGATAATCTTCGAGTTTCTGCTGTGACAAGTGTGCAGAATCACCGTTATCGCTGTTTTCGTGCTACTGAATGCGAAAAACACGTTTTCTGGTGTTTTCAGCACTCCACAGTGCGTTTGATATGCGGAAACTACGATATCTTCGGTATCGTTGTTGTTTCCAGCTGAGATATGCATTTTCAGTGATAATCTTCATGATTCTGCTGTTACAAGTGTGCAGAATCACCGAAATCGCTGTTTTCGTGCTATTGAATGCGAAAAACACGTGTTCTGGTGTTTTCAGCACTCCACAGTGCGTTTGATATGCGGAAACTGCCATATCTTCGGTATCGTTGTTGTTTCCAGCTGAGATATGCATTTTCAGTGATAATCTTCATGATTCTGCTGTTACAAGTGTGCAGAATCACCGAAATCGCTGTTTTCGTGCTTTTGAATGCGAAAAACACGTTTTCTGGTGTTTTCAGCACTCCACAGTGCGTTTGATATGCGGAAACTGCGATATCTTCGGTATGGTTGTTGTTTCCAGCTGAGATATGCATTTTCAGTGATAATCTTCATGATTCTGCTGTTACAAGTGTGCAGAATCACCGAAATCGCTGTTTTCGTGCTATTGAATGCGAAAAACACGTTTTCTGGTGTGTTCAGCACGCCACAGAGCGTTTGACATGCGGAAACTGCGATATCTTCGGTATCGTTGTTGCTTCCAGCTGAGATATGCATTTTCAGTGATAATCTTCATGATTCTGCTGTTACAAGTATGCAGAATCACCGAAATCGCTGTTTTCGTGCTATTGAATGCGAAAAACACATTTTCTGGTGTTTTCAGCACTCCACAGTGCGTTTGATATGCGGAAACTGCCATATCTTCAGTATCGTTATTGTTTCCAGCTGGATATGCATTTTCAGTGATAATCTTCATGATTCTGCTGTTACAAGTGTGCAGAATCACCGAAATCGCTGTTTTCGTGCTTTTGAATGCGAAAAACACGTTTTCTGGTGTTTTCAGCACTCCACAGTGCGTTTGATATGCGGAAACTGCGATATCTTCGGTATCGCTGTTGTTTCCAGCTGAGATATGCATTTTCAGTGATAATCTTCATGATTCTGGTGTTACAAATGTGCAGAATCAGCGAAATCGCTGTTTTCGTGCTATTGAATGCGAAAAACACGTTTTCTGGTGTTTTCAGCACTCCACCTTGCGTTTGATATGCGGAAACTGCCATATCTTCGGTATCGTTGATGTTTCCAGCTGAGATATGCATTTTCAGTGATAATCTTCATGATTCTGCTGTTACAAATGTGCAGAATCTCCGAAATCGCTGTTTTCGTGCTTTTGAATGCGAAAAACACGTTTTCTGGTGTTTTCAGCACGCCACAGAGCGTTTGACATGCGGAAACTGCGATATCTTCGGTATCGTTGTTGCTTCCAGCTGAGATATGCATTTTCAGTGATAATCTTCATGATTCTGCTGTTACAAGTGTGCAGAATCACCGAAATCGCTGTTTTCGTGCTATTGAATGCGAAAAACACGTTTTCTGGTGTGTTCAGCACGCCACAGAGCGTTTGACATGCGGAAACTGCGATATCTTCGGTATCGTTGTTGCTTCCAGCTGTGATATGCATTTGCAGTGATAATCTTCATGATTCTGCTGTTACAAGTATGCAGAATCACCGAAATCGCTGTTTTCGTGCTATTGAATGCGAAAAACACATTTTCTGGTGTTTTCAGCACTCCACAGTGCGTTTGATATGCGGAAACTGCCATATCTTCGGTATCGTTGATGTTTCCAGCTGATATATGCATTTTCAGTGATAATCTTCATCATTGTGCTGTTACAAATGTGCAGAATCACCGAAATCGCTGTTTTCGTGCTTTTGAATGCGAAAAACACGTTGTCAGGTGTTTTCAGCACGCCACAGAGCGTTTGACATGCGGAAACTGCGATAACTTCGGTATCGTTGTTGTTTCCAGCTGAGATATGCATTTTCTACGATAATCTTCGAGTTTCTTCTGTGAGAAGTGTGCAGAATCACCGAAATCGCTGTTTTCGTGCTATTGAATCCGAAAAACACGTTTTCTGGTGTTTTCAGCACTCCACAGTGCGTTTGATATGTGGAAACTGCCATATCTTCGGTATCGTTGTTGTTTCCAGCTGAGATATGCATTTTCTACAATAATCTTCGAGTGTCTTCCGTGACAAGTGTGCAGAATCACCGAAATCGCTGTTTTTGTGCTATTGAATGCGAAAAACACGTTTTCTGGTGTTTTCAGCACGCCACAGAGCGTTTGACATGCGGAAACTGCGATATCTTCGGTATCGTTGTTGCTTCCAGCTGAGATATGCATTTTCAGTGATAATCTTCATGATTCTGCTGTTACAAATGTGCAGAATCACCGAAATCGCTGTTTTCGTGCTTTTGAATGCGAAAAACATGTTTTCTGGTGTTTTCAGCACTCCACAGTGCGTTTGACATGCGGAAACTGCCATATCTTCGGTATCGTTGTTGTTTCCAGCAGAGATATGCATTTTCTACGATAATCTTCGAGTTTCTTCTGTGACAAGTGTGCAGAATCACCGAAATCGCTGTTGTCGTGCTATTGAATGCGAAAAACACGTTTTCTGGTGTTTTCAGCACTCCACAGTGCGTTTGATATGCGGAAACTGCCATATCTTCGGTATCGTTGTTGTTTCCAGCTGAGATATGCATTATCAGTGATAATCTTCATGATTCTGCTGTTACAAGTGTGCAGAATCACCGAAATCGCTGTTTTCGTGCTATTGAATGCGAAAAACACGTTTTCTGGTGTTTTCAGCACTCCACAGTGCGTTTGATATGCGGAAACTGCCATATCTTCGGTATCGTTATTGTTTCCAGCTGGATATGCATTTTCAGTGATAATCTTCATGATTCTGCTGTTACAAGTGTGCAGAATCACCGAAATCGCTGTTTTCGTGCTATTGAATGCGAAAAACACGTTTTCTGGTGTTTTCAGCACTCCACAGTGCGTTTGATATGCGGAAACTGCCATATCTTCGGTATCGTTATTGTTTCCAGCTGGATATGCATTTTCAGTGATAATCTTCATGATTCTGCTGTTACAAGTGTGCAGAATCACTGAAATCGCTGATTTCCTGCTATTGGATGCGAAAAACACGTTTTCTGGTGTTTTCAGCACTCCACAGTGCGTTTGATATGCGGAAACTGCGATAACTTCGGTATCGTTGTTGTTTCCAGCTGAGATATGCATTTTCTACGATAATCTTCGAGTTTCTTCTGTGACAAGTCTGCAGACTCACCGAAATCGCTGTTTTCGTGCTATTGAATGCGAAAAACACGTTTTCTGGTGTTTTCAGCACTCCACAGTGCGTTTGATATGCGGAAACTGCCATATCTTCGGTATCGTTGATGTTTCCAGCTGAGATATGCATTTTCAGTGATAATCTTCATGATTCTGCTGTTACAAATGTGCAGAATCACCGAAATCGCTGTTTTCGTGCTTTTGAATGCGAAAAACACGTTTTCTGGTGTTTTCAGCACGCCACAGAGCGTTTGACATGCGGAAACTGCGATATCTTCGGTATCGTTGTTGCTTCCAGCTGAGATATGCATTTTCAGTGATAATCTTCATGATTCTGCTGTTACAAGTGTGCAGAATCACCGAAATCGCTGTTTTCGTGCTATTGAATGCGAAAAACACGTGTTCTGGTGTTTTCAGCAATCCACAGTGCGTTTGATATGCGGAAACTGCCATATCTTCGGTATCGTTGTTGTTTCCAGCTGAGATATGCATTTTCTACGATAATCTTCGAGTTTCTTCTGTGACAAGTCTGCAGACTCACCGAAATCGCTGTTTTCGTGCTATTGAATGCGAAAAACACGTTTTCTGGTGTTTTCAGCACTCCACAGTGCGTTTGATATGCGGAAACTGCCATATCATCGGTATCGTTGATGTTTCCAGCTGAGATATGCATTTTCAGTGATAATCTTCATGATTCTGCTGTTACAAATGTGCAGAATCACCGAAATCGCTGTTTTCGTGCTTTTGAATGCGAAAAACACGTTTTCTGGTGTTTTCAGCACGCCACAGAGCGTTTGACATGCGGAAACTGCGATATCTTCGGTATCGTTGTTGCTTCCAGCTGAGATATGCATTTTCAGTGATAATCTTCATGATTCTGCTGTTACAAGTGTGCAGAATCACCGAAATCCCTGTTTTCGTGCTATTGAATGCGAAAAACACGTTTTCTGGTGTTTTCAGCACGCCACAAAGCGTTTGACATGCGGAAACTGCGATATCTTCGGTATCGTTGTTGCTTCCAGCTGAGATATGCATTTTCAGTGATAATCTTCATGATTCTGCTGTTACAAGTGTGCAGAATCACCGAAATCGCTGTTTTCGTGCTATTGAATGCGAAAAACATTTTCTGGTGTTTTCTGCACTCCACAGTGCGTTTGATTTACGGAAACTGCGATAACTTCGGTATCGTTGTTGTTTCCAGCTGAGATATGCATTTTCTACGATAATCTTCGAGTTTCTTCTGTGACAAGTGTGCAGAATCACCGAAATCGCTGTTTTCGTGCTTTTGAATGCGAAAAACACGTTTTCTGGAGATTTCAGCACGCCACAGAGCGTTTGACATGCGGAAACTGCGATATCTTCGGTATCGTTGTTGTTTCCAGCTGAGATATGCATTTTCAGTGATAATCTTCATGATTCTGCTGTTACAAGTGTGCAGAATCACCGAATTCGCTGTTTTCGTGCTTTTGAATGCGAAAAACACGTTTTCTGGTGTTTTCAGCACTCCACAGTGCGTTTGATATGCGGAAACTACGATATCTTCGGTATCGTTGTTGTTTCCAGCTCAGATATGCATTTTCAGTGATAATCTTCATGATTCTGCTGTGACAAGTGTGCAGAATCACCGTTATCGCTGTTTTCGTGCTATTGAATGCGAAAAACACGTTTTCTGGTGATTTCAGCACACCACAGTGCGTTTGACATGCGGAAACTGCCATATCTTCGGTATCGTTGTTGTTTCCAGCTGAGATATGCATTATCAGTGATAATCTTCATGATTCTGCTGTTACAAGTGTGAAGAATCACCGTAATCGCTGTTGTCGTGCTATTGAATGCGAAAAACACGTTTTCTGGTGTTTTCAGCACTCCACAGTGCGTTTGATATGCGGAAACTACGATATCTTCGGTATCGTTGTTGTTTCTAGCTGAGATATGCATTTTCAGTGATAATCTTCATGATTCTGCTGTTACAAGTGTGCAGAATCACCGAAATCGCTGTTTTCGTGCTATTGAATGCGAAAAACACGTTTTCTGGTGTTTTCAGCACACCATAGTGCGTTTGATATGCGGAAACTGCGATAACTTCGGTATCGTTATTGTTTCCAGCTGGATATGCATTTTCAGTGATAATCTTCATGATTCTGCTGTTACAAGTGAGCAGAATCACCGAAATGGCTGTTTTCGTGCTATTGAATGCGAAAAACACGTTTTCTGGTGTTTTCAGCACTCCACAGTGCGTTTGATATGCGGAAACTGCGATAACTTCGGTATCGTTGTTGTTTCCAGCTGAGATATGCATTTTCTACGATAATCTTCAAGTTTCTTCTGTGACAAGTGTGCAGAATCACCGAAATCGCTGTTGTCGTGCTATTGAATGCGAAAAACACGTTTTCTGGTGTTTTCAGCACTCCATAGTGCGTTTGATATGCGGAAACTGCGATAACTTCGGTATCGTTGTTGTTTCCAGCTGAGATATGCATTTTCAGTGATAATCTTCATGATTCTGCTGTTACAAGTGTGCAGAATCACCGAAATCGCTGTTTTCGTGCTATTGAATGCGAAAAACACGTTTTCTGGTGTTTTCAGCACTCCACAGTGCGTTTGATATGCGGAAACTGCCATATCTTCGGTATCGTTATTGTTTCCAGCTGGATATGCATTTTCAGTAATAATCTTCATGATTCTGCTGTTACAAGTGAGCAGAATCACCGAAATAGCTGTTTTCGTGCTATTGAATGCGAAAAACACGTTTTCTGGTGTTTTCAGCACTCCACAGTGCGTTTGATATGCGGAAACTGCCATATCTTCGGTATCGTTGTTGTTTCCAGCTGAGATATGCATTTTCAGTGATAATCTTCATGATTCTGCTGTGACAAGTGTGCAGAATCACCGAAATCGCTGTTTTCGTGCTATTGAATGCGAAACACACGTGTTCTGGTGTTTTCAGCACTCCACAGTGCGTTTGATATGCGGAAACTGCCATATCTTCGGTATCGTTGTTGTTTCCAGCTGAGATATGCATTTTCAGTGATAATCTTCATGATTCTGCTGTGACAAGTGTGCAGAATCACCGTAATCGCTGTTGTCGTGCTATTGAATGCGAAAAACACGTTTTCTGGTGTTTTCAGCACACCATAGTGCGTTTGATATGCGGAAACTACGATATCTTCGGTATCGTTGTTGTTTCCAGCTGAGATATGCATTTTCAGTGATAATCTTCATGATTCTGCTGTTACAAGTGTGCAGAATCACCGAAATCGCTGTTTTCGTGCTATTGGATTCGAAAAACACGTTTTCTGGTGTTTTCAGCACTCCACAGTGCGTTTGATATGCGGAAACTGCGATAACTTCGGTATCGTTGTTGTTTCCAGCTGAGATATGCATTTTCTACGATAATCTTCGAGTTTCTTCTGTGACAAGTGTGCAGAATCACCGAAATCGCTGTTTTCGTGCTATTGAATGCGAAAAACACGTTTTCTGGTGTTTTCAGCACTCCACAGTGCGTTTGATATGCGGAAACTGCCATATCTTCGGTATCGTTGTTGTTTCTAGCTGAGATATGCATTTTCAGTGATAATCTTCGAGTTTCTTCTGTGACAAGTGTGCAGAATCACCGAAATCGCTGTTTTCGTGCTATTGAATGCGAAAAACACGTTTTCTGGTGTTTTCAGCACTCCACAGTGCGTTTGACATGCGGAAACTGCCATATCTTCGGTATCGTTGTTGTTTCCAGCTGAGATATGCATTATCAGTGATAATCTTCATGATTCTGCTGTTACAAGTGTGAAGAATCACCGAAATCGCTGTTTTCGTGCTATTGAATGCGAAAAACACGTTTTCTGGTGTTTTCAGCACACCATAGTGCGTTTGATATGCGGAAACTGCGATAACTTCGGTATCGTTATTGTTTCCAGCTGGATATGCATTTTCAGTGATAATCTTCATGATTCTGCTGTTACAAGTGAGCAGAATCACCGAAATGGCTGTTTTCGTGCTATTGAATGCGAAAAACACGTTTTCTGGTGTTTTCAGCACTCCACAGTGCGTTTGATATGCGGAAACTGCGATAACTTCGGTATCGTTGTTGTTTCCAGCTGAGATATGCATTTTCTACGATAATCTTCAAGTTTCTTCTGTGACAAGTGTGCAGAATCACCGAAATCGCTGTTGTCGTGCTATTGAATGCGAAAAACACGTTTTCTGGTGTTTTCAGCACTCCATAGTGCGTTTGATATGCGGAAACTGCGATAACTTCGGTATCGTTGTTGTTTCCAGCTGAGATATGCATTTTCAGTGATAATCTTCATGATTCTGCTGTTACAAGTGTGCAGAATCACCGAAATCGCTGTTTTCGTGCTATTGAATGCGAAAAACACGTTTTCTGGTGTTTTCAGCACTCCACAGTGCGTTTGATATGCGGAAACTGCCATATCTTCGGTATCGTTATTGTTTCCAGCTGGATATGCATTTTCAGTAATAATCTTCATGATTCTGCTGTTACAAGTGAGCAGAATCACCGAAATAGCTGTTTTCGTGCTATTGAATGCGAAAAACACGTTTTCTGGTGTTTTCAGCACTCCACAGTGCGTTTGATATGCGGAAACTGCCATATCTTCGGTATCGTTGTTGTTTCCAGCTGAGATATGCATTTTCAGTGATAATCTTCATGATTCTGCTGTGACAAGTGTGCAGAATCACCGAAATCGCTGTTTTCGTGCTATTGAATGCGAAACACACGTGTTCTGGTGTTTTCAGCACTCCACAGTGCGTTTGATATGCGGAAACTGCCATATCTTCGGTATCGTTGTTGTTTCCAGCTGAGATATGCATTTTCAGTGATAATCTTCATGATTCTGCTGTGACAAGTGTGCAGAATCACCGTAATCGCTGTTGTCGTGCTATTGAATGCGAAAAACACGTTTTCTGGTGTTTTCAGCACACCATAGTGCGTTTGATATGCGGAAACTACGATATCTTCGGTATCGTTGTTGTTTCCAGCTGAGATATGCATTTTCAGTGATAATCTTCATGATTCTGCTGTTACAAGTGTGCAGAATCACCGAAATCGCTGTTTTCGTGCTATTGGATTCGAAAAACACGTTTTCTGGTGTTTTCAGCACTCCACAGTGCGTTTGATATGCGGAAACTGCGATAACTTCGGTATCGTTGTTGTTTCCAGCTGAGATATGCATTTTCTACGATAATCTTCGAGTTTCTTCTGTGACAAGTGTGCAGAATCACCGAAATCGCTGTTTTCGTGCTATTGAATGCGAAAAACACGTTTTCTGGTGTTTTCAGCACTCCACAGTGCGTTTGATATGCGGAAACTGCCATATCTTCGGTATCGTTGTTGTTTCTAGCTGAGATATGCATTTTCAGTGATAATCTTCGAGTTTCTTCTGTGACAAGTGTGCAGAATCACCGAAATCGCTGTTTTCGTGCTATTGAATGCGAAAAACACGTTTTCTGGTGTTTTCAGCACTCCACAGTGCGTTTGATATGCGGAAACTACGATATCTTCGGTATCGTTGTTGTTTCCAGCTGAGATATGCATTTTCAGTGATAATCTTCATGATTCTGCTGTTACAAGTGTGCAGAATCACCGAAATCGCTGTTTTCGTGCTATTGAATGCGAAAAACACGTGTTCTGGTGTTTTCAGCACTCCACAGTGCGTTTGATATGCGGAAACTGCCATATCATCGGTATCGTTGATGTTTCCAGCTGAGATATGCATTTTCAGTGATAATCTTCATGATTCTGCTGTTACAAATGTGCAGAATCACCGAAATCGCTGTTTTCGTGCTTTTGAATGCGAAAAACACGTTTTCTGGTGTTTTCAGCACGCCACAGAGCGTTTGACATGCGGAAACTGCGATATCTTCGGTATCGTTGTTGCTTCCAGCTGAGATATGCATTTTCAGTGATAATCTTCATGATTCTGCTGTTACAAGTGTGCAGAATCACCGAAATCGCTGTTTTCGTGCTATTGAATGCGAAAAACACGTTTTCTGGTGTTTTCAGCACTCCACAGTGCGTTTGATATGTGGAAACTGCCATATCTTCGGTATCGTTGTTGTTTCCAGCTGAGAAATGCATTATCAGTGATAATCTTCATGATTCTGTTGTTACAAGTGTGCAAAATCACCGAAATCGCTGTTTTCGTGCTATTGACTGCGAAAAACACGTTTTCTGGTGTTTTCAGCACTCCACAGTGCGTTTGATATGCGGAAACTACGATATCTTCGGTATCGTTGTTGTTTCCAGCTGAGATATGCATTTTCAGTGATAATCTTCATGATTTTGCTGTTACAAGTGTGCAGAATCACCGAAATCGCTGTTTTCGTGCTATTGGATGCGAAAAACACGTTTTCTGGTGTTTTCAGCACTCCACAGTGCGTTTGATTTACGGAAACTGCGATAACTTCGGTATCGTTGTTGTTTCCAGCTGAGATATGCATTTTCTACGATAATCTTCGAGTTTCTGCTGTGACAAGTGTGCAGAATCACCGTTATCGCTGTTTTCGTGCTATTGAATGCGAAAAACACGTTTTCTGGTGTTTTCTGCACTCCACAGTGCGTTTGATATGCGGAAACTACCATATCTTCGGTATCGTTGTTGTTTCCAGCTGAGATATGCATTTTCAGTGATAATCTTCATGATTCTGCTGTTACAAGTGTGCAGAATCACCGAAATCGCTGTTTTCGTGCTTTTGAATGCGAAAAACACGTTTTCTGGTGTTTTCAGCACTCCACAGTGCGTTTGATATGCGGAAACTGCGATATCTTCGGTATGGTTGTTGTTTCCAGCTGAGATATGCATTTTCAGTGATAATCTTCATGATTCTGCTGTTACAAGTGTGCAGAATCACCGAAATCGCTGTTTTCGTGCTATTGAATGCGAAAAACACGTTTTCTGGTGTTTTCAGCACTCCACAGTGCGTTTGATATGTGGAAACTGCCATATCTTCGGTATCGTTGTTGTTTCCAGCTGAGAAATGCATTATCAGTGATAATCTTCATGATTCTGTTGTTACAAGTGTGCAAAATCACCGAAATCGCTGTTTTCGTGCTATTGACTGCGAAAAACACGTTTTCTGGTTTTTTCAGCACTCCACAGTGCGTTTGATATGCGGAAACTACGATATCTTCGGTATCGTTGTTGTTTCCAGCTGAGATATGCATTTTCAGTGATAATCTTCATGATTTTGCTGTTACAAGTGTGCAGAATCACCGAAATCGCTGTTTTCGTGCTATTGGATGCGAAAAACACGTTTTCTGGTGTTTTCAGCACTCCACAGTGCGTTTGATTTACGGAAACTGCGATAACTTCGGTATCGTTGTTGTTTCCAGCTGAGATATGCATTTTCTACGATAATCTTCGAGTTTCTGCTGTGACAAGTGTGCAGAATCACCGTTATCGCTGTTTTCGTGCTATTGAATGCGAAAAACACGTTTTCTGGTGTTTTCTGCACTCCACAGTGCGTTTGATATGCGGAAACTACCATATCTTCGGTATCGTTGTTGTTTCCAGCTGAGATATGCATTTTCAGTGATAATCTTCATGATTCTGCTGTTACAAGTGTGCAGAATCACCGAAATCGCTGTTTTCGTGCTATTGAATGCGAAAAACACGTTTTCTGGTGTTTTCTGCACTCCACAGTGCGTTTGATATGCGGAAACTACCATATCTTCGGTATCGTTGTTGTTTCCAGCTGAGATATGCATTTTCAGTGATAATCTTCATGATTCTGCTGTTACAAGTGTGCAGAATCACCGAAATCGCTGTTTTCGTGCTTTTGAATGCGAAAAACACGTTTTCTGGTGTTTTCAGCACTCCACAGTGCGTTTGATATGCGGAAACTGCGATATCTTCGGTATGGTTGTTGTTTCCAGCTGAGATATGCATTTTCAGTGATAATCTTCATGATTCTGCTGTTACAAGTGTGCAGAATCACCGAAATCGCTGTTTTCGTGCTATTGAATGCGAAAAACACGTTTTCTGGTGTTTTCAGCACTCCACAGTGCGTTTGATATGTGGAAACTGCCATATCTTCGGTATCGTTGTTGTTTCCAGCTGAGAAATGCATTATCAGTGATAATCTTCATGATTCTGTTGTTACAAGTGTGCAAAATCACCGAAATCGCTGTTTTCGTGCTATTGACTGCGAAAAACACGTTTTCTGGTTTTTTCAGCACTCCACAGTGCGTTTGATATGCGGAAACTACGATATCTTCGGTATCGTTGTTGTTTCCAGCTGAGATATGCATTTTCAGTGATAATCTTCATGATTTTGCTGTTACAAGTGTGCAGAATCACCGAAATCGCTGTTTTCGTGCTATTGGATGCGAAAAACACGTTTTCTGGTGTTTTCAGCACTCCACAGTGCGTTTGATTTACGGAAACTGCGATAACTTCGGTATCGTTGTTGTTTCCAGCTGAGATATGCATTTTCTACGATAATCTTCGAGTTTCTGCTGTGACAAGTGTGCAGAATCACCGTTATCGCTGTTTTCGTGCTATTGAATGCGAAAAACACGTTTTCTGGTGTTTTCTGCACTCCACAGTGCGTTTGATATGCGGAAACTACCATATCTTCGGTATCGTTGTTGTTTCCAGCTGAGATATGCATTTTCAGTGATAATCTTCATGATTCTGCTGTTACAAGTGTGCAGAATCACCGAAATCGCTGTTTTCGTGCTTTTGAATGCGAAAAACACGTTTTCTGGTGTTTTCAGCACTCCACAGTGCGTTTGATATGCGGAAACTGCGATATCTTCGGTATGGTTGTTGTTTCCAGCTGAGATATGCATTTTCAGTGATAATCTTCATGATTCTGCTGTTACAAGTGTGCAGAATCACCGAAATCGCTGTTTTCGTGCTATTGAATGCGAAAAACACGTTTTCTGGTGTGTTCAGCACGCCACAGAGCGTTTGACATGCGGAAACTGCGATATCTTCGGTATCGTTGTTGCTTCCAGCTGAGATATGCATTTTCAGTGATAATCTTCATGATTCTGCTGTTACAAGTATGCAGAATCACCGAAATCGCTGTTTTCGTGCTATTGAATGCGAGAAACACATTTTCTGGTGTTTTCAGCACTCCACAGTGCGTTTGATATGCGGAAACTGCCATATCTTCAGTATCGTTATTGTTTCCAGCTGGATATGCATTTTCAGTGATAATCTTCATGATTCTGCTGTTACAAGTGTGCAGAATCACCGAAATCGCTGTTTTCGTGCTTTTGAATGCGAAAAACACGTTTTCTGGTGTTTTCAGCACTCCACAGTGCGTTTGATATGCGGAAACTGCCATATCTTCAGTATCGTTATTGTTTCCAGCTGGATATGCATTTTCAGTGATAATCTTCATGATTCTGCTGTTACAAGTGTGCAGAATCACCGAAATCGCTGTTTTCGTGCTATTGAATGCGAAAAACACGTTTTCTGGTGTTTTCAGCACGCCACAGTGCGTTTGATATGCGGAAACTGCGATATCTTCGGTATCGCTGTTGTTTCTAGCTGAGATATGCATTTTCAGTGATAATCTTCATGATTCTGGTGTTACAAATGTGCAGAATCAGCGAAATCGCTGTTTTCGTGCTATTGAATGCGAAAAACACGTTTTCTGGTGTTTTCAGCACTCCACCGTGCGTTTGATATGCGGAAACTGCCATATCTTCGGTATCGTTGATGTTTCCAGCTGAGATATGCATTTTCAGTGATAATCTTCATGATTCTGCTGTTACAAATGTGCAGAATCTCCGAAATCGCTGTTTTCGTGCTTTTGAATGCGAAAAACACGTTTTCTGGTGTTTTCAGCACGCCACAGAGCGTTTGACATGCGGAAACTGCGATATCTTCGGTATCGTTGTTGCTTCCAGCTGAGATATGCATTTTCAGTGATAATCTTCATGATTCTGCTGTTACAAGTGTGCAGAATCACCGAAATCGCTGTTTTCGTGCTATTGAATGCGAAAAACACGTTTTCTGGTGTGTTCAGCACGCCACAGAGCGTTTGACATGCGGAAACTGCGATATCTTCGGTATCGTTGTTGCTTCCAGCTGAGATATGCATTTTCAGTGATAATCTTCATGATTCTGCTGTTACAAGTATGCAGAATCACCGAAATCGCTGTTTTCGTGCTATTGAATGCGAGAAACACATTTTCTGGTGTTTTCAGCACTCCACAGTGCGTTTGATATGCGGAAACTGCCATATCTTCAGTATCGTTATTGTTTCCAGCTGGATATGCATTTTCAGTGATAATCTTCATGATTCTGCTGTTACAAGTGTGCAGAATCACCGAAATCGCTGTTTTCGTGCTTTTGAATGCGAAAAACACGTTTTCTGGTGTTTTCAGCACTCCACAGTGCGTTTGATATGCGGAAACTGCCATATCTTCAGTATCGTTATTGTTTCCAGCTGGATATGCATTTTCAGTGATAATCTTCATGATTCTGCTGTTACAAGTGTGCAGAATCACCGAAATCGCTGTTTTCGTGCTATTGAATGCGAAAAACACGTTTTCTGGTGTTTTCAGCACGCCACAGTGCGTTTGATATGCGGAAACTGCGATATCTTCGGTATCGCTGTTGTTTCTAGCTGAGATATGCATTTTCAGTGATAATCTTCATGATTCTGGTGTTACAAATGTGCAGAATCAGCGAAATCGCTGTTTTCGTGCTATTGAATGCGAAAAACACGTTTTCTGGTGTTTTCAGCACTCCACCGTGCGTTTGATATGCGGAAACTGCCATATCTTCGGTATCGTTGATGTTTCCAGCTGAGATATGCATTTTCAGTGATAATCTTCA
This sequence comes from Anthophora plumipes, assembly GCA_951804975.1. Taxonomy (NCBI): domain Eukaryota; kingdom Metazoa; phylum Arthropoda; class Insecta; order Hymenoptera; family Apidae; genus Anthophora; species Anthophora plumipes. Next base: position 763,785 of record CATORF010000158.1, on the reverse strand, counting down.
TGATTCTGCTGTTACAAATGTGCAGAATCTCCGAAATCGCTGTTTTCGTGCTTTTGAATGCGAAAAACACGTTTTCTGGTGTTTTCAGCACGCCACAGAGCGTTTGACATGCGGAAACTGCGATATCTTCGGTATCGTTGTTGCTTCCAGCTGAGATATGCATTTTCAGTGATAATCTTCATGATTCTGCTGTTACAAGTATGCAGAATCACCGAAATCGCTGTTTTCGTGCTTTTGAATGCGAAAAACACGTTGTCAGGTGTTTTCAGCACGCCACAGAGCGTTTGACATGCGGAAACTGCGATAACTTCGGTATCGTTGTTGTTTCCAGCTGAGATATGCATTTTCTACGATAATCTTCGAGTTTCTTCTGTGAGAAGTGTGCAGAATCACCGAAATCGCTGTTTTCGTGCTATTGAATCCGAAAAACACGTTTTCTGGTGTTTTCAGCACTCCACAGTGCGTTTGATATGTGGAAACTGCCATATCTTCGGTATCGTTGTTGTTTCCAGCTGAGATATGCATTTTCTACGATAATCTTCGAGTTTCTTCCGTGACAAGTGTGCAGAATCACCGAAATCGCTGTTTTTGTGCTATTGAATGCGAAAAACACGTTTTCTGGTGTTTTCAGCACGCCACAGAGCGTTTGACATGCGGAAACTGCGATATCTTCGGTATCGTTGTTGCTTCCAGCTGAGATATGCATTTTCAGTGATAATCTTCATGATTCTGCTGTTACAAGTGTGCAGAATCACCGAAATCGCTGTTTTCGTGCTATTGAATGCGAAAAACACGTTTTCTGGTGTTTTCAGCACGCCACAGAGCGTTTGACATGCGGAAACTTCGATATCTTCGGTATCGTTGTTGTTTCCAGCTGAGAAATGCATTATCAGTGATAATCTTCATGATTCTGTTGTTACAAGTGTGCAAAATCACCGAAATCGCTGTTTTCGTGCTATTGACTGCGAAAAACACGTTTTCTGGTGTTTTCAGCACTCCACAGTGCGTTTGATATGCGGACACTGCGATATCTTCGGTATCGTTGTTGTTTCCAGCTGAGATATGCATTTTCAGTGATAATCTTCATGATTCTGCTGTTACAAGTGTGCAGAATCACCGAAATCGGTGTTTTCGTGCTATTTGATGCGAAAAACACGTTTTCTGGTGTTTTCAGCACTCCACAGTGCGTTTGATATGCGCAAACTGCGATAACTTCGGTATCGTTGTTGTTTCCAGCTGAGATATGCATTTTCTACGATAATCTTCGAGTTTCTGCTGTGACAAGTGTGCAGAATCACCGTTATCGCTGTTTTCGTGCTATTGAATGCGAAAAACACGTTTTCTGGTGTTTTCAGCACTCCACAGTGCGTTTGATATGTGGAAACTGCCATATCTTCGGTATCGTTGTTGTTTCCAGCTGAGAAATGCATTTTCTACGATAATCTTCGAGTTTCTTCTGTGACAAGTGTGCAGAATCACCGAAATCGCTGTTTTCGTGCTATTGACTGCAAAAACACGTTTTCTGGTGTTTTCAGCACTCCACAGTGCGTTTGATATGCGGAAACTACGATATCTTCGGTATCGTTGTTGTTTCCAGCTGAGATATGCATTTTCAGTGATAATCTTCATGATTTTGCTGTTACAAGTGTGCAGAATCACCGAAATCGCTGTTTTCGTGCTATTGGATGCGAAAAACACGTTTTCTGGTGTTTTCAGCCCTCCACAGTGCGTTTGATTTACGGAAACTGCGATAACTTCGGTATCGTTGTTGTTTCCAGCTGAGATATGCATTTTCTACGATAATCTTCGAGTTTCTGCTGTGACAAGTGTGCAGAATCACCGTTATCGCTGTTTTCGTGCTATTGAATGCGAAAAACACGTTTTCTGGTGTTTTCTGCACTCCACAGTGCGTTTGATATGCGGAAACTACCATATCTTCGGTATCGTTGTTGTTTCCAGCTGGATATGCATTTTCAGTGATAATCTTCATGATTCTGCTGTTACAAGTGTGCAGAATCACCGAAATCGCTGTTTTCGTGCTATTGAATGCGAAAAACACGTTTTCTGGTGTGTTCAGCACGCCACAGAGCGTTTGACATGCGGAAACTGCGATATCTTCGGTATCGTTGTTGCTTCCAGCTGAGATATGCATTTTCAGTGATAATCTTCATGATTCTGCTGTTACAAGTTTGCAGAATCACCGAAATCGCTGTTTTCGTGCTATTGAATGCGAAAAACACATTTTCTGGTGTTTTCAGCACTCCACAGTGCGTTTGATATGCGGAAACTGCCATATCTTCAGTATCGTTATTGTTTCCAGCTGGATATGCATTTTCAGTGATAATCTTCATGATTCTGCTGTTACAAGTGTGCAGAATCACCGAAATCGCTGTTTTCGTGCTTTTGAATGCGAAAAACACGTTTTCTGGTGTTTTCAGCACTCCACAGTGCGTTTGATATGCGGAAACTGCCATATCTTCAGTATCGTTATTGTTTCCAGCTGGATATGCATTTTCAGTGATAATCTTCATGATTCTGCTGTTACAAGTGTGCAGAATCACCGAAATCGCTGTTTTCGTGCTATTGAATGCGAAAAACACGTTTTCTGGTGTTTTCAGCACGCCACAGTGCGTTTGATATGCGGAAACTGCGATATCTTCGGTATCGCTGTTGTTTCCAGCTGAGATATGCATTTTCAGTGATAATCTTCATGATTCTGGTGTTACAAATGTGCAGAATCAGCGAAATCGCTGTTTTCGTGCTATTGAATGCGAAAAACACGTTTTCTGGTGTTTTCAGCACTCCACCGTGCGTTTGATATGCGGAAACTGCCATATCTTCGGTATCGTTGATGTTTCCAGCTGAGATATGCATTTTCAGTGATAATCTTCATGATTCTGCTGTTACAAATGTGCAGAATCTCCGAAATCGCTGTTTTCGTGCTTTTGAATGCGAAAAACACGTTTTCTGGTGTTTTCAGCACGCCACAGAGCGTTTGACATGCGGAAACTGCGATATCTTCGGTATCGTTGTTGCTTCCAGCTGAGATATGCATTTTCAGTGATAATCTTCGAGTTTCTTCTGTGAGAAGTGTGCAGAATCACCGAAATCGCTGTTTTCGTGCTATTGAATCCGAAAAACACGTTTTCTGGTGTTTTCAGCACTCCACAGTACGTTTGATATGTGGAAACTGCCATATCTTCGGTATCGTTGTTGTTTCCAGCTGAGATATGCATTTTCTACGATAATCTTCGAGTTTCTTCCGTGACAAGTGTGCAGAATCACCGAAATCGCTGTTTTTGTGCTATTGAATGCGAAAAACACGTTTTCTGGTGTTTTCAGCACGCCACAGAGCGTTTGACATGCGGAAACTGCGATATCTTCGGTATCGTTGTTGCTTCCAGCTGAGATATGCATTTTCAGTGATAATCTTCATGATTCTGCTGTTACAAGTGTGCAGAATCACCGAAATCGCTGTTTTCGTGCTATTGAATGCGAAAAACACGTTTTCTGGTGTTTTCAGCACGCCACAGAGCGTTTGACATGCGGAAACTTCGATATCTTCGGTATCGTTGTTGTTTCCAGCTGAGAAATGCATTATCAGTGATAATCTTCATGATTCTGTTGTTACAAGTGTGCAAAATCACCGAAATCGCTGTTTTCGTGCTATTGACTGCGAAAAACACGTTTTCTGGTGTTTTCAGCACTCCACAGTGCGTTTGATATGCGGACACTGCGATATCTTCGGTATCGTTGTTGTTTCCAGCTGAGATATGCATTTTCAGTGATAATCTTCATGATTCTGCTGTTACAAGTGTGCAGAATCACCGAAATCGCTGTTTTCGTGCTATTGGATGCGAAAAACACGTTTTCTGGTGTTTTCAGCACTCCACAGTGCGTTTGATATGCGGAAACTGCGATAACTTCGGTATCGTTGTTGTTTCCAGCTGAGATATGCATTTTCTACGATAATATTCGAGTTTCTGCTGTGACAAGTGTGCAGAATCACCGTTATCGCTGTTTTCGTGCTATTGAATGCGAAAAACACGTTTTCTGGTGTTTTCAGCACTCCACAGTGCGTTTGATATGTGGAAACTGCCATATCTTCGGTATCGTTGTTGTTTCCAGCTGAAAAATGCATTTTCTACGATAATCTTCGAGTTTCTTCTGTGACAAGTGTGCAGAATCACCGAAATCGCTGTTTTCGTGCTATTGAATGCGAAAAACAAGTTTTCTGGTGTTTTCAGCACTCCACAGTGCGTTTGATATGCGGAAACTACCATATCTTCGGTATCGTTGTTGTTTCCAGCTGAGATATGCATTTTCAGTGATAATCTTCATGATCCTGCTGTTACAAGTGTGCAGAATCACCGAAATCGCTGTTTTCGTGCTTTTGAATGCGAAAAACACGTTTTCTGGTGTTTTCAGCACTCCACAGTGCGTTTGATATGCGGAAACTGCGATATCTTCGGTATGGTTGTTGTTTCCAGCTGAGATATGCATTTTCAGTGATAATCTTCATGATTCTGCTGTTACAAGTGTGCAGAATCACCGTTATCGCTGTTTTCGTGCTATTGAATGCGAAAAACACGTTTTCTGGTGTTTTCAGCACTCCACAGTGCGTTTGATATGTGGAAACTGCCATATCTTCGGTATCGTTGTTGTTTCCAGCTGAGATATGCATTTTCAGTGATAATCTTCATGATTCTGCTGTTACAAATGTGCAGAATCACCGAAATCGCTGTTTTCGTGCTATTGGATGCGAAAAACACGTTTTCTGGTGTTTTCAGCACTCCACAGTGCGTTTGATATGCGGAAACTGCGATATCTTCGGTATCGTTGTTGTTTCCAGCTGAGATATGCATTTTCAGCGATAATCTTCATGATTCTGCTGTTACAAGTGTGCAGAATCACCGAAATCGCTGTTTTCGTGCTATTGGATGCGAAAAACACGTTTTCTGGTGTTTTCAGCACTCCACAGTGCGTTTGATATGCGGAAACTGCGATAACTTCGGTATCGTTGTTGTTTCCAGCTGAGATATGCATTTTCTACGATAATCTTCGAGTTTCTGCTGTGACAAGTGTGCAGAATCACCGTTATCGCTGTTTTCGTGCTATTGAATGCGAAAAACACGTTTTCTGGTGTTTTCCGCACTCCACAGTGCGTTTGATATGTGGAAACTGCCATATCTTCGGTATCGTTGTTGTTTCCAGCTGAGAAATGCATTATCAGTGATAATCTTCATGATTCCGTTGTTACAAGTGTGCAAAATCACCGAAATCGCTGTTTTCGTGGTATTGACTGCGAAAAACACGTTTTCTGGTGTTTTCAGCACGCCACAGTGCGTTTGATATGCGGAAACTGCGATATCTTCGGTATCGTTGTTGTTTCCAGCTGAGATATGCATTTTCAGTGATAATCTTCATGATTCTGGTGTTACAAATGTGCAGAATCAGCGAAATCGCTGTTTTCGTGCTATTGAATGCGAAAAACACGTTTTCTGGTGTTTTCAGCACTCCACCGTGCGTTTGATATGCGGAAACTGCCATATCTTCGGTATCGTTGATGTTTCCAGCTGAGATATGCATTTTCAGTGATAATCTTCATGATTCTGCTGTTACAAATGTGCAGAATCACCGAAATCGCTGTTTTCGTGCTTTTGAATGCGAAAAACACGTTTTCTGGTGTTTTCAGCACGCCACAGAGCGTTTGACATGCGGAAACTGCGATATCTTCGGTATCGTTGTTGCTTCCAGCTGAGATATGCATTTTCAGTGATAATCTTCATGATTCTGTTGTTACAAGTGTGCAGAATCACCGAAATCGCTGTTTTCGTGCTATTGAATGCGAAAAACACGTTTTCTGGTGTTTTCAGCACTCCACAGTGCGTTTGATATGTGGAAACTGCCATATCTTCGGTATCGTTGTTGTTTCCAGCTGAGAAATGCATTATCAGTGATAATCTTCATGATTCTGTTGTTACAAGTGTGCAGAATCACCGAAATCGCTGTTTTCGTGCTATTGGATGCGAAAAACACGTTTTCTGGTGTTTTCAGCACTCCACAGTGCGTTTGATTTACGGAAACTGCGATAACTTCGGTATCGTTGTTGTTTCCAGCTGAGATATGCATTTTCTACGATAATCTTTGAGTTTCTGCTGTGACAAGTGTGCAGAATCACCGTTATCGCTGTTTTCGTGCTATTGAATGCGAAAAACACGTTTTCTGGTGTTTTCAGCACTCCACAGTGCGTTTGATATGCGGAAACTACCATATCTTCGGTATCGTTGTTGTTTCCAGCTGAGATATGCATTTTCTACGATAATCTTCGAGTTTCTGCTGTGACAAGTGTGCAGAATCACCGTTATCGCTGTTTTCGTGCTATTGAATGCGAAAAACACGTTTTCTGGTGTTTTCAGCACTCCACAGTGCGTTTGATATGCGGAAACTACCATATCTTCGGTATCGTTGTTGTTTCCAGCTGAGATATGCATTTTCAGTGATAATCTTCATGATTCTGCTGTTACAAGTGTGCAGAATCACCGAAATCGCTGTTTTCGTGCTTTTGAATGCGAAAAACACGTTTTCTGGTGTTTTCAGCACTCCACAGTGCGTTTGATATGCGGAAACTGCGATATCTTCGGTATCGTTGTTGTTTCCAGCTGAGATATGCATTTTCTACGATAATCTTCAAGTTTCTTCTGTGACAAGTGTGCAGAATCACCGAAATCGCTGTTGTCGTGCTATTGAATGCGAAAAACACGTTTTATGGTGTTTTCAGCACTCCATAGTGCGTTTGATATGCGGAAACTGCGATAATTTCGGTATCGTTGTTGTTTCCAGCTGAGATATGCATTTTCTACGATAATCTTCGAGTTTCTTCTGTGACAAGTGTGCAGAATCACCGAAATCGCTGTTTTCGTGCTTTTGAATGCGAAAAACACGTTTTCTGGTGTTTTCAGCACGCCACAGAGCGTTTGACATGCGGAAACTGCGATATCTTCGGTATCGTTGTTGTTTCCAGCTGAGATATGCATTTTCAGTGATAATCTTCATGATTCTGCTGTTACAAGTGTGCAGAACCACCGAAATCGCTGTTTTCGTGCTTTTGAATGCGAAAAACACGTTTTCTGGTGTTTTCAGCACTCCACAGTGCGTTTGATATGCGGAAACTACGATATCTTCGGTATCGTTGTTGTTTCCAGCTCAGATATGCATTTTCAGTGATAATCTTCATGATTCTGCTGTGACAAGTGTGCAGAATCACCGTTATCGCTGTTTTCGTGCTATTGAATGCGAAAAACACGTTTTCTGGTGTTTTCAGCACGCCACAGAGCGTTTAACATGCGGAAACTGCGATAACTTCGGTATCGTTGTTGTTTCCAGCTGAGATATGCATTTTCTACGATAATCTTCGAGTTTCTGCTGTGACAAGTGTGCAGAATCACCGTTATCGCTGTTTTCGTGCTATTGAATGCGAAAAACACGTTTTCTGGTGTTTTCAGCACGCCACAGAGCGGTTAACATGCGGAAACTGCGATATCTTCGGTATCGTTGTTGTTTCCAGCTGAGATATGCATTTTCAGTGATAATCTTCATGATTCTGCTGTTACAAGTGTGCAGAATCACCGTTATCGCTGTTTTCGTGCTATTGAATGCGAAAAACACGTTTTCTGGTGTTTTCAGCACTCCACAGTGCGTTTGATATGTGGAAACTGCCATATCTTCGGTATCGTTGTTGTTTCCAGCTGAGATATGCATTTTCAGTGATAATCTTCATGATTCTGCTGTTACAAATGTGCAGAATCACCGAAATCGCTGTTTTCGTGCTATTGGATGCGAAAAACACGTTTTCTGGTGTTTTCAGCACTCCACAGTGCGTTTGATATGCGGAAACTGCGATAACTTCGGTATCGTTGTTGTTTCCAGCTGAGATATGCATTTTCTACGATAATCTTCGAGTTTCTGCTGTGACAAGTGTGCAGAATCACCGTTATCGCTGTTTTCGTGCTATTGAATGCGAAAAACACGTTTTCTGGTGTTTTCCGCACTCCACAGTGCGTTTGATATGTGGAAACTGCCATATCTTCGGTATCGTTGTTGTTTCCAGCTGAGAAATGCATTATCAGTGATAATCTTCATGATTCTGTTGTTACAAGTGTGCAAAATCACCGAAATCGCTGTTTTCGTGGTATTGACTGCGAAAAACACGTTTTCTGGTGTTTTCAGCACGCCACAGTGCGTTTGATATGCGGAAACTGCGATATCTTCGGTATCGTTGTTGTTTCCAGCTGAGATATGCATTTTCAGTGATAATCTTCATGATTCTGGTGTTACAAATGTGCAGAATCAGCGAAATCGCTGTTTTCGTGCTATTGAATGCGAAAAACACGTTTTCTGGTGTTTTCAGCACTCCACCGTGCGTTTGATATGCGGAAACTGCCATATCTTCGGTATCGTTGATGTTTCCAGCTGAGATATGCATTTTCAGTGATAATCTTCATGATTCTGCTGTTACAAATGTGCAGAATCACCGAAATCGCTGTTTTCGTGCTTTTGAATGCGAAAAACACGTTTTCTGGTGTTTTCAGCACGCCACAGAGCGTTTGACATGCGGAAACTGCGATATCTTCGGTATCGTTGTTGCTTCCAGCTGAGATATGCATTTTCAGTGATAATCTTCATGATTCTGCTGTTACAAGTGTGCAGAATCACCGAAATCGCTGTTTTCGTGCTATTGAATGCGAAAAACACGTTTTCTGGTGTTTTCAGCACTCCACAGTGCGTTTGATATGTGGAAACTGCCATATCTTCGGTATCGTTGTTGTTTCCAGCTGAGAAATGCATTATCAGTGATAATCTTCATGATTCTGTTGTTACAAGTGTGCAGAATCACCGAAATCGCTGTTTTCGTGCTATTGGATGCGAAAAACACGTTTTCTGGTGTTTTCAGCACTCCACAGTGCGTTTGATATGCGGAAACTACCATATCTTCGGTATCGTTGTTGTTTCCAGCTGAGATATGCATTTTCAGTGATAATCTTCATGATTCTGCTGTTACAAGTGTGCAGAATCACCGAAATCGCTGTTTTCGTGCTTTTGAATGCGAAAAACCCGTTTTCTGGTGTTTTCAGCACTCCACAGTGCGTTTGATATGCGGAAACTGCGATATCTTCGGTATCGTTGTTGTTTCCAGCTGAGATATGCATTTTCTACGATAATCTTCAAGTTTCTTCTGTGACAAGTGTGCAGAATCACCGAAATCGCTGTTGTCGTGCTATTGAATGCGAAAAACACGTTTTATGGTGTTTTCAGCACTCCATAGTGCGTTTGATATGCGGAAACTGCGATAATTTCGGTATCGTTGTTGTTTCCAGCTGAGATATGCATTTTCTACGATAATCTTCGAGTTTCTTCTGTTACAAGTGTGCAGAATCACCGTTATCGCTGTTTTCGTGCTATTGAATGCGAAAAACACGTTTTCTGGTGTTTTCAGCACGCCACAGAGCGTTTAACATGCGGAAACTGCGATAACTTCGGTATCGTTGTTATTTCCAGCTGAGATATGCATTTTCTACGATAATCTTCGAGTTTCTGCTGTGACAAGTGTGCAGAATCACCGTTATCGCTGTTTTCGTGCTATTGAATGCGAAAAACACGTTTTCTGGTGTTTTCAGCACGCCACAGAGCGGTTAACATGCGGAAACTGCGATATCTTCGGTATCGTTGTTGTTTCCAGCTGAGATATGCATTTTCAGTGATAATCTTCATGATTCTGCTGTTACAAATGTGCAGAATCACCGAAATCGCTGTTTTCGTGCTATTGACTGCGAAAAACACGTTTTCTCGTGTTTTCAGCACTCCACAGTGCGTTTGATATGCGGAAACTGCGATATCTTCGGTATCGTTGTTGTTTCCAGCTGAGATATGCATTTTCAGTGATAATCTTCATGATTCTGCTGTTACAAGTGTGCAGAATCACCGAAATCGCTGTTTTCGTGCTATTGGATGCGAAAAACACGTTTTCTGGTGTTTTCAGCACTCCACAGTGCGTTTGATATGCGGAAACTGCGATAACTTCGGTATCGTTGTTGTTTCCAGCTGAGATATGCATTTTCTACGATAATCTTCAAGTTTCTTCCGTGACAAGTGTGCAGAATCACCGAAATCGCTGTTTTTGTGCTATTGAATGCGAAAAACACGTTTTCTGGTGTTTTCAGCACGCCACAGAGCGTTTGACATGCGGAAACTGCGATATCTTCGGTATCGTTGTTGCTTCCAGCTGAGATATGCATTTTCAGTGATAATTTTCATGATTCTGCTGTTACAAGTGTGCAGAATCACCGAAATCGCTGTTTTCGTGCTATTGAATGCGAAAAACACGTTTTCTGGTGTTTTCAGCACGCCACAGAGCGTTTGACATGCGGAAACTGCGATATCTTCGGTATCGTTGTTGTTTCCAGCTGAGAAATGCATTATCAGTGATAATCTTCATGATTCTGTTGTTACAAGTGTGCAAAATCACCGAAATCGCTGTTTTCGTGCTATTGACTGCGAAAAACACGTTTTCTGGTGTTTTCAGCACTCCACAGTGCGTTTGATATGCGGAAACTACGATATCTTCGGTATCGTTGTTGTTTCCAGCTGAGATATGCATTTTCAGTGATAATCTTCATGATCCTGCTGTTACAAGTGTGCAGAATCACCGAAATCGCTGTTTTCGTGCTTTTGAATGCGAAAAGCACGTTTTCTGGTGTTTTCAGCACTCCACAGTGCGTTTGATATGCGGAAACTACCATATCTTCGGTATGGTTGTTGTTTCCAGCTGAGATATGCATTTTCAGTGATAATCTTCACGATTCTGCTGTTACAAGTGTGCAGAATCACCGAAATCGCTGTTTTTGTGCTTTTGAATGCGAAAAACACGTTTTCTGGTGTTTTCAGCACTCCACAGTGCGTTTGATATGTGGAAACTGCCATATCTTCGGTATCGTTGTTGTTTCCAGCTGAGAAATGCATTTTCAGTGATAATCTTCATGATTCTGCTGTTACAAATGTGCAGAATCACCGAAATCGCTGTTTTCCTGCTATTGGATGCGAAAAACACGTTTTCTGGTGTTTTCAGCACTCCACAGTGCGTTTGATATGCGGAAACTGCGATATCTTCGGTATCGTTGTTGTTTCCAGCTGAGATATGCATTTTCAGTGATAATCTTCATGATTCTGCTGTTACTAGTGTGCAGAATCACCGAAATCGCTGTTTTCGTGCTATTGGATCCGAAAAACACGTTTTCTGGTGTTTTCAGCACTCCACAGTGCGTTTGATATGCGGAAACTGCGATAACTTCGGTATCGTTGTTGTTTCCAGCTGAGATATGCATTTTCTACGATAATCTTCGAGTTTCTTCCGTGACAAGTGTGCAGAATCACCGAAATCGCTGTTTTTGCGCTATTGAATGCGAAAAACACATTTTCTGGTGTTTTCAGCAATCCACAGTGCGTTTGATATGCGGAAACTACCATATCTTCGGTATGGTTGTTGTTTCCAGCTGAGATATGCATTTTCAGTGATAATCTTCACGATTCTGCTGTTACATGTGTGCAGAATCACCGAAATCGCTGTTTTTGTGCTTTTGAATGCGAAAAACACGTTTTCTGGTGTTTTCAGCACTCCACAGTGCGTTTGATATGCGGAAACTACCATATCTTCGGTATGGTTGTTGTTTCCAGCTGAGATATGCATTTTCAGTGATAATCTTCACGATTCTGCAGTTACAAGTGTGCAGAATCTCGAAATCGCTGTTTTTGTGCTTTTGAATGCGAAAAGCACGTTTTCTGGTGTTTTCAGCACTCCACAGTGCGTTTGATATGCGGAAACTACCATATCTTCGGTATGGTTGTTGTTTCCAGCTGAGATATGCATTTTCAGTGATAATCTTCACGATTCTGCTGTTACAAGTGTGCAGAATCACCGAAATCGCTGTTTTTGTGCTTTTGAATGCGAAAAACACGTTTTCTGGTGTTTTCAGCACTCCACAGTGCGTTTGATATGTGGAAACTGCCATATCTTCGGTATCGTTGTTGTTTCCAGCTGAGAAATGCATTATCAGTGATAATCTTCATGATTCTGTTGTTACAAGTGTGCAAAATCACCGAAATCGCTGTTTTCGTGCTATTGACTGCGAAAAACACGTTTTCTGGTGTTTTCAGAACTCCACAGTGCGTTTGATATGCGGAAACTGCGATATCTTCGGTATGGTTGTTGTTTCCAGCTGAGATATGCATTTTCAGTGATAATCTTCATGATTCTGCTGTTACAAGTGTGCAGAATCACCGAAATCGCTGTTTTCGTGCTATTGAATGCGAAAAACACGTTTTCTGGTGTTTTCAGCACTCCACAGTGCGTTTGATATGTGGAAACTGCCATATCTTCGGTATCGTTGTTGTTTCCAGCTGAGAAATGCATTATCAGTGATAATCTTCATGATTCTGTTGTTACAAGTGTGCAAAATCACCGAAATCGCTGTTTTCGTGCTATTGGATGCGAAAAACACGTTTTCTGGTGTTTTCAGCACTCCACAGTGCGTTTGATTTACGGAAACTGCGATAACTTCGGTATCGTTGTTGTTTCCAGCTGAGAAATGCATTATCAGTGATAATCTTCATGATTCTGTTGTTACAAGTGTGCAAAATCACCGAAATCGCTGTTTTCGTGCTATTGACTGCGAAAAACACGTTTTCTGGTGTTTTCAGCACTCCACAGTGCGTTTGATATGCGGAAACAGCGATATCTTCGGTATCGTTGTTGTTTCCAGCTGAGAAATGCATTATCAGTGATAATCTTCATGATTCTGTTGTTACAAGTGTGCAAAATCACCGAAATCGCTGTTTTCGTGCGATTGGATGCGAAAAACACGTTTTCTGGTGTTTTCAGCACTCCACAGTGCGTTTGATATGTGGAAACTGCCATATCTTCGGTATGGTTGTTGTTTCCAGCTGAGATATGCATTTTCAGTGATAATCTTCATGATTCTGCTGTTACAAGTGTGCAGAATCACCGAAATCGCTGTTTTCGTGCTATTGAATGCGAAAAACACGTTTTCTGGTGTTTTCAGCACTCCACAGTGCGTTTGATATGTGGAAACTGCCATATCTTCGGTATCGTTGTTGTTTCCAGCTGAGAAATGCATTATCAGTGATAATCTTCATGATTCTGTTGTTACAAGTGTGCAAAATCACCGAAATCGCTGTTTTCGTGCTATTGACTGCGAAAAGCACGTTTTCTGGTGTTTTCAGCACTCCACAGTGCGTTTGATATGCGGAAACTACCATATCTTCGGTATGGTTGTTGTTTCCAGCTGAGATATGCATTTTCAGTGATAATCTTCACGATTCTGCTGTTACAAGTGTGCAGAATCACCGAAATCGCTGTTTTTGTGCTTTTGAATGCGAAAAACACGTTTTCTGGTGTTTTCAGCACTCCACAGTGCGTTTGATATGTGGAAACTGCCATATCTTCGGTATCGTTGTTGTTTCCAGCTGAGAAATGCTTTTTCAGTGATAATCTTCATGATTCTGCTGTTACAAATGTGCAGAATCACCGAAATCGCTGTTTTCCTGCTATTGGATGCGAAAAACACGTTTTCTGGTGTTTTCAGCACTCCACAGTGCGTTTGATATGCGGAAACTGCGATATCTTCGGTATCGTTGTTGTTTCCAGCTGAGATATGCATTTTCAGTGATAATCTTCATGATTCTGCTGTTACTAGTGTGCAGAATCACCGAAATCGCTGTTTTCGTGCTATTGGATCCGAAAAACACGTTTTCTGGTGTTTTCAGCACTCCACAGTGCGTTTGATATGCGGAAACTGCGATAACTTCGGTATCGTTGTTGTTTCCAGCTGAGATATGCATTTTCTACGATAATCTTCGAGTTTCTTCCGTGACAAGTGTGCAGAATCACCGAAATCGCTGTTTTTGTGCTATTGAATGCGAAAAACACATTTTCTGGTGTTTTCAGCAATCCACAGTGCGTTTGATATGCGGAAACTACCATATCTTCGGTATGGTTGTTGTTTCCAGCTGAGATATGCATTTTCAGTGATAATCTTCACGATTCTGCTGTTACATGTGTGCAGAATCACCGAAATCGCTGTTTTTGTGCTTTTGAATGCGAAAAACGCGTTTTCTGGTGTTTTCAGCACTCCACAGTGCGTTTGATATGCGGAAACTACCATATCTTCGGTATGGTTGTTGTTTCCAGCTGAGATATGCATTTTCAGTGATAATCTTCACGATTCTGCAGTTACAAGTGTGCAGAATCTCGAAATCGCTGTTTTTGTGCTTTTGAATGCGAAAAGCACGTTTTCTGGTGTTTTCAGCACTCCACAGTGCGTTTGATATGCGGAAACTACCATATCTTCGGTATGGTTGTTGTTTCCAGCTGAGATATGCATTTTCAGTGATAATCTTCACGATTCTGCTGTTACAAGTGTGCAGAATCACCGAAATCGCTGTTTTTGTGCTTTTGAATGCGAAAAACACGTTTTCTGGTGTTTTCAGCACTCCACAGTGCGTTTGATATGTGGAAACTGCCATATCTTCGGTATCGTTGTTGTTTCCAGCTGAGAAATGCATTATCAGTGATAATCTTCATGATTCTGTTGTTACAAGTGTGCAAAATCACCGAAATCGCTGTTTTCGTGCTATTGACTGCGAAAAACACGTTTTCTGGTGTTTTCAGAACTCCACAGTGCGTTTGATATGCGGAAACTGCGATATCTTCGGTATGGTTGTTGTTTCCAGCTGAGATATGCATTTTCAGTGATAATCTTCATGATTCTGCTGTTACAAGTGTGCAGAATCACCGAAATCGCTGTTTTCGTGCTATTGAATGCGAAAAACACGTTTTCTGGTGTTTTCAGCACTCCACAGTGCGTTTGATATGTGGAAACTGCCATATCTTCGGTATCGTTGTTGTTTCCAGCTGAGAAATGCATTATCAGTGATAATCTTCATGATTCTGTTGTTACAAGTGTGCAAAATCACCGAAATCGCTGTTTTCGTGCTATTGGATGCGAAAAACACGTTTTCTGGTGTTTTCAGCACTCCACAGTGCGTTTGATTTACGGAAACTGCGATAACTTCGGTATCGTTGTTGTTTCCAGCTGAGAAATGCATTATCAGTGATAATCTTCATGATTCTGTTGTTACAAGTGTGCAAAATCACCGAAATCGCTGTTTTCGTGCTATTGACTGCGAAAAACACGTTTTCTGGTGTTTTCAGCACTCCACAGTGCGTTTGATATGCGGAAACAGCGATATCTTCGGTATCGTTGTTGTTTCCAGCTGAGAAATGCATTATCAGTGATAATCTTCATGATTCTGTTGTTACAAGTGTGCAAAATCACCGAAATCGCTGTTTTCGTGCGATTGGATGCGAAAAACACGTTTTCTGGTGTTTTCAGCACTCCACAGTGCGTTTGATATGTGGAAACTGCCATATCTTCGGTATGGTTGTTGTTTCCAGCTGAGATATGCATTTTCAGTGATAATCTTCATGATTCTGCTGTTACAAGTGTGCAGAATCACCGAAATCGCTGTTTTCGTGCTATTGAATGCGAAAAACACGTTTTCTGGTGTTTTCAGCACTCCACAGTGCGTTTGATATGTGGAAACTGCCATATCTTCGGTATCGTTGTTGTTTCCAGCTGAGAAATGCATTATCAGTGATAATCTTCATGATTCTGTTGTTACAAGTGTGCAAAATCACCGAAATCGCTGTTTTCGTGCTATTGACTGCGAAAAACACGTTTTCTGGTGTTTTCAGCACTCCACAGTGCGTTTGATATGCGGAAACTACGATATCTTCGGTATCGTTGTTGTTTCCAGCTGAGATATGCATTTTCAGTGATAATCTTCATGATTTTGCTGTTACAAGTGTGCAGAATCACCGAAATCGCTGTTTTCGTGCTATTGGATGCGAAAAACACGTTTTCTGGTGTTTTCAGCACTCCACAGTGCGTTTGATTTACGGAAACTGCGATATCTTCCGTATGGTTGTTGTTTCCAGCTGAGATATGCATTTTCAGTGATAATCTTCATGATTCTGCTGTTACAAGTGTGCAGAATCACCGAAATCGCTGTTTTCGTGCTATTGAATGCGAAAAACACGTTTTCTGGTGTTTTCAGCACTCCACAGTGCGTTTGATATGCGGAAACTGCCATATCTTCGGTATCGTTGTTGTTTCCAGCTGAGATACGCATTTTCAGTGATAATCTTCATGATTCTGCTGTTACAAGTGTGCAGAATCACCGAAATCGCTGTTTTCGTGCTATTGAATGCGAAAAACACGTTTTCTGGTGTTTTCAGCACGCCACAGAGCGTTTGACATGCGGAAACTGCGATATCTTCGGTATCGTTGTTGTTTCCAGCTGAGATATGCATTTTCAGTGATAATCTTCATGATTCTGCTGTTACATGTGTGCAGAATCACCGAAATCGCTGTTTTCGTGCTATTGAATGCGAAAAACACGTTTTCTGGTGTTTTCAGCACTCCATAGTGCGTTTGATATGCGGAAACTGCGATAACTTCGGTATCGTTGTTGTTTCCAGCTGAGATATGCATTTTCTACGATAATCTTCGAGTTTCTTCCGTGACAAGTGTGCAGAATCACCGAAATCGCTGTTTTTGTGCTATTGAATGCGAAAAACACATTTTCTGGTGTTTTCAGCAATCCACAGTGCGTTTGATATGCGGAAACTACCATATCTTCGGTATGGTTGTTGTTTCCAGCTGAGATATGCATTTTCAGTGATAATCTTCACGATTCTGCTGTTACAAGTGTGCAGAATCACCGAAATCGCTGTTTTTGTGCTTTTGAATGCGAAAAACACGTTTTCTGGTGTTTTCAGCACTCCACAGTGCGTTTGATATGCGGAAACTACCATATCTTCGGTATGGTTGTTGTTTCCAGCTGAGATATGCATTTTCAGTGATAATCTTCACGATTCTGCTGTTACAAGTGTGCAGAATCACCGAAATCGCTGTTTTTGTGCTTTTGAATGCGAAAAACACGTTTTCTGGTGTTTTCAGCACTCCACAGTGCGTTTGATATGTGGAAACTGCCATATCTTCGGTATCGTTGTTGTTTCCAGCTGAGAAATGCATTATCAGTGATAATCTTCATGATTCTGTTGTTACAAGTGTGCAAAATCACCGAAATCGCTGTTTTCGTGCTATTGACTGCGAAAAACACGTTTTCTGGTGTTTTCAGCACTCCACAGTGCGTTTGATATGCGGAAACTGCGATATCTTCGGTATGGTTGTTGTTTCCAGCTGAGATATGCATTTTCAGTGATAATCTTCACGATTCTGCTGTTACAAGTGTGCAGAATCACCGAAATCGCTGTTTTTGTGCTTTTGAATGCGAAAAACACGTTTTCTGGTGTTTTCAGCACTCCACAGTGCGTTTGATATGCGTAAACTGCGATATCTTCGGTATGGTTGTTGTTTCCAGCTGAGATATGCATTTTCAGTGATAATCTTCATGATTCTGCTGTTACAAGTGTGCAGAATCACCGAAATCGCTGTTTTCGTGCTATTGACTGCGAAAAACACGTTTTCTGGTGTTTTCAGCACTCCACAGTGCGTTTGATATGCGGAAACTGCGATATCTTCGGTATCGTTGTTGTTTCCAGCTGAGAAATGCATTATCAGTGATAATCTTCATGATTCTGTTGTTACAAGTGTGCAAAATCACCGAAATCGCTGTTTTCGTGCTATTGGATGCGAAAAACATGTTTTCTGGTGTTTTCAGCACTCCACAGTGCGTTTGATTTACGGAAACTGCGATAACTTCGGTATCGTTGTTGTTTCCAGCTGAGAAATGCATTATCAGTGATAATCTTCATGATTCTGTTGTTACAAGTGTGCAAAATCACCCAAATCGCTGTTTTCGTGCTATTGACTGCGAAAAACACGTTTTCTGGTGTTTTCAGCACTCCACAGTGCGTTTGATATGCGGAAACAGCGATATCTTCGGTATCGTTGTTGTTTCCAGCTGAGAAATGCATTATCAGTGATAATCTTCATGATTCTGTTGTTACAAGTGTGCAAAATCACCGAAATCGCTGTTTTCGTGCTATTGGATGCGAAAAACACGTTTTCTGGTGTTTTCAGCACTCCACAGTGCGTTTGATATGTGGAAACTGCCATATCTTCGGTATCGTTGTTGTTTCCAGCTGAGAAATGCATTATCAGTGATAATCTTCATGATTCTGCTGTTACAAGTGTGCAGAATCACCGAAATCGCTGTTTTCGTGCTATTGAATGCGAAAAACACGTTTTCTGGTGTTTTCAGAACTCCACAGTGCGTTTGATATGTGGAAACTGCCATATCTTCGGTATCGTTGTTGTTTCCAGCTGAGAAATGCATTATCAGTGATAATCTTCATGATTCTGTTGTTACAAGTGTGCAAAATCACCGAAATCGCTGTTTTCGTGCTATTGGATGCGAAAAACATGTTTTCTGGTGTTTTCAGCACTCCACAGTGCGTTTGATTTACGGAAACTGCGATAACTTCGGTATCGTTGTTGTTTCCAGCTGAGAAATGCATTATCAGTGATAATCTTCATGATTCTGTTGTTACAAGTGTGCAAAATCACCGAAATCGCTGTTTTCGTGCTATTGACTGCGAAAAACACGTTTTCTGGTGTTTTCAGCACTCCACAGTGCGTTTGATATGCGGAAACAGCGATATCTTCGGTATCGTTGTTGTTTCCAGCTGAGAAATGCATTATCAGTGATAATCTTCATGATTCTGTTGTTACAAGTGTGCAAAATCACCGAAATCGCTGTTTTCGTGCTATTGGATGCGAAAAACACGTTTTCTGGTGTTTTCAGCACTCCACAGTGCGTTTGATATGTGGAAACTGCCATATCTTCGGTATCGTTGTTGTTTCCAGCTGAGAAATGCATTATCAGTGATAATCTTCATGATTCTGTTGTTACAAGTGTGCAAAATCACCGAAATCGCTGTTTTCGTGCTATTGAATGCGAAAAACACGTTTTCTGGTGTTTTCAGCACTCCACAGTGCGTTTGATATGTGGAAACTGCCATATCTTCGGTATCGTTGTTGTTTCCAGCTGAGATATGCATTTTCAGTGATAATCTTCATGATTCTGCTGTTACAAGTGTGCAGAATCACCGAAATCGCTGTTTTCGTGCTATTGGATGCGAAAAACACGTTTTCTGGTGTTTTCAGCAATCCACAGTGCGTTTGATATGCGGAAACTACCATATCTTCGGTATGGTTGTTGTTTCCAGCTGAGATATGCATTTTCAGTGATAATCTTCATGATTCTGCTGTTACAAGTGTGCAGAATCACCGAAATCGCTGTTTTCGTGCTTTTGTATGCGAAAAACAAGTTTTCTGGTGTTTTCAGCACTCCACAGTGCGTTTGATATGCGGAAACTGCGATTCTTCGGTATGGTTGTTGTTTCCAGCTGAGATATGCATTTTCAGTGATAATCTTCATGATTCTGCTGTTACAAGTGTGCAGAATCACCGAAATCGCTGTTTTCGTGCTATTGAATGCGAAAAACACGTTTTCTGGTGTTTTCAGCACTCCACAGTGCGTTTGATATGTGGAAACTGCCATATCTTCGGTATCGTTGTTGTTTCCAGCTGAGAAATGCATTATCAGTGATAATCTTCATGATTCTGTTGTTACAAGTGTGCAAAATCACCGAAATCGCTGTTTTCGTGCTATTGACTGCGAAAAACACGTTTTCTGGTGTTTTCAGCACTCCACAGTGCGTTTGATATGCGGAAACTACGATATCTTCGGTATCGTTGTTGTTTCCAGCTGAGATATGCATTTTCAGTGATAATCTTCATGATTTTGCTGTTACAAGTGTGCAGAATCACCGAAATCGCTGTTTTCGTGCTATTGGATGCGAAAAACACGTTTTCTGGTGTTTTCAGCACTCCACAGTGCGTTTGATTTACGGAAACTGCGATAACTTCGGTATCGTTGTTGTTTCCAGCTGAGATATGCATTTTCTACGATAATCTTCGAGTTTCTGCTGTGACAAGTGTGCAGAATCACCGTTATCGCTGTTTTCGTGCTATTGAATGCGAAAAACACGTTTTCTGGTGTTTTCAGCACTCCACAGTGCGTTTGATATGCGGAAACTACCATATCTTCGGTATCGTTGTTGTTTCCAGCTGAGATATGCATTTTCAGTGATAATCTTCATGATTCTGCTGTTACAAGTGTGCAGAATCACCGAAATCGCTGTTTTCGTGCTTCTGAATGCGAAAAACACGTTTTCTGGTGTTTTCAGCACTCCACAGTATGTTTGATATGCGGAAACTGCGATATCTTCGGTATGGTTGTTGTTTCCAGCTGAGATATGCATTTTCAGTGATAATCTTCATGATTCTGCTGTTACAAGTGTGCAGAATCACCGAAATCGCTGTTTTCGTGCTATTGAATGCGAAAAACACGTTTTCTGGTGTTTTCAGCACTCCACAGTGCGTTTGATATGCGGAAACTGCCATATCTTCGGTATCGTTGTTGTTTCCAGCTGAGATACGCATTTTCAGTGATAATCTTCATGATTCTGCTGTTACAAGTGTGCAGAATCACCGAAATCGCTGTTTTCGTGCTATTGAATGCGAAAAACACGTTTTCTGGTGTTTTCAGCACGCCACAGAGCGTTTGACATGCGGAAACTGCGATATCTTCGGTATCGTTGTTGTTTCCAGCTGAGATATGCATTTTCAGTGATAATCTTCATGATTCTGCTGTTACATGTGTGCAGAATCACCGAAATCGCTGTTTTCGTGCTATTGAATGCGAAAAACACGTTTTCTGGTGTTTTCAGCACTCCGCAGTGCGTTTGATATGCGGAAACTGCCATATCTTCGGTATCGTTGTTGTTTCCAGCTGAGATACGCATTTTCAGTGATAATCTTCATGATTCTGCTGTTACAAGTGTGCAGAATCACCGAAATCGCTGTTTTCGTGCTTTTGAATGCGAAAAACACGTTCTCTGGTGTTTTCAGCACTCCACAGTGCGTTTGATATGCGGAAACTACGATATCTTCGGTATCGTTGTTGTTTCCAGCTGAGATATGCATTTTCAGTGATAATCTTCATGATTCTGCTGTTACAAGTGAGCAGAATCACCGAAATGGCTGTTTTCGTGCTATTGAATGCGAAAAACACGTTTTCTGGTGTTTTCAGCACTCCACAGTGCGTTTGATATGCGGAAACTGCGATAACTTAGGTACCGTTGTTGTTTCCGGCTGAGATATGCATTTTCTACGATAATCTTCAAGTTTCTTCTGTGACAAGTGTGCAGAATCACCGAAATCGCTGTTGTCGTGCTATTGAATGCGAAAAACACGTTTTCTGGTGTTTTCAGCACTCCATAGTGCGTTTGATATGCGGAAACTGCGATAACTTCGGTATCGTTGTTGTTTCCTGCTGAGATATGCATTTTCTACGATAATCTTCGAGTTTCTTCCGTGACAAGTGTGCAGAATCACCGAAATCGCTGTTTTTGTGCTATTGAATGCGAAAAACACATTTTCTGGTGAGTTCAGCAATCCACAGTGCGTTTGATATGCGGAAACTACCATATCTTCGGTATGGTTGTTGTTTCCAGCTGAGATATGCATTTTCAGTGATAATCTTCACGATTCTGCTGTTACAAGTGTGCAGAATCACCGAAATCGCTGTTTTTGTGCTTTTGAATGCGAAAAACACGTTTTCTGTTGTTTTCAGCACTCCACAGTGCGTTTGATATGCGGAAACTACCATATCTTCGGTATGGTTGTTGTTTCCAGCTGAGATATGCATTTTCAGTGATAATCTTCACGATTCTGCTGTTACAAGTGTGCAGAATCACCGAAATCGCTGTTTTCGTGCTATTGGATTCGAAAAACTCGTTTTCTGGTGTTTTCAGCACTCCACAGTGCGTTTGATATGCGGAAACTGCGATAACTTCGGTATCGTTGTTGTTTCCAGCTGAGATATGCATTTTCTACGATAATCTTCGAGTTTCTTCTGTGACAAGTGTGCAGAATCACCGAAATCGCTGTTTTCGTGCTATTGAATGCGAAAAACACGTTTTCTGGTGTATTCAGCAATCCACAGTGCGTTTGATCTGCGGAAACTGCCATATCTTCGGTATCGTTGTTGTTTCTAGCTGAGATATGCATTTTCAGTGATAACCTTCATGATTCTGCTGTTACAAGTGTGCAGAATCACCGAAATCGCTGTTTTCGTGCTTTTGAATGCGAAAAACACGTTTTCTGGTGTTTTC
This sequence comes from Anthophora plumipes, assembly GCA_951804975.1. Taxonomy (NCBI): domain Eukaryota; kingdom Metazoa; phylum Arthropoda; class Insecta; order Hymenoptera; family Apidae; genus Anthophora; species Anthophora plumipes. Next base: position 741,443 of record CATORF010000158.1, on the reverse strand, counting down.
AGCACTCCACAGAGCGTTTGATTTGCGGAAACTGCGATAACTTCGGTATCGTTGTTGTTTCCTGCTCAGATATGCATTTTCAGTGATAATCTTCATGATTCTGCTGTGACAAGTGTGCAGAATCACCGTTATCGCTGCTTTCGTGCTATTGAATGCGAAAAACACGTTTTCTGGTGTTTTCAGCACGCCACAGAGCGTTTAACATGCGGAAACTGCGATAACTTCGGTATCGTTGTTGTTTCCAGCTGAGATATGCATTTTCTACGATAATCTTCGAGTTTCTGCTGTGACAAGTGTGCAGAATCACCGTTATCGCTGTTTTCGTGCTATTGAATGCGAAAAACACGTTTTCTGGTGTTTTCAGCACGCCACAGAGCGTTTAACATGCGGAAACTGCGATATCTTCGGTATCGTTGTTGTTTCCAGCTGAGATATGCATTTTCAGTGATAATCTTCATGATTCTGCTGTTACAAGTGTGCAGAATCACTGAAATCGCTGTTTTCGTGCTATTATATTCGAAAAACACGTTTTCTGGTGTATTCAGCACTCCACAGTGCGTTGATATGCGGAAACAGCCATATCTTCGGTATCGTTGATGTTTCCAGCTGAGATATGTATTTTCAGTGATAATCTTCATGATTCTGCAGTTACAAATGTGCAGAATCACCGAAATCGCTGTTTTCGTGCTTTTCAATGCGAAAAACACGTTTTCTGGTGTTTTCAGCACGCCACAGAGCGTTCGACATACGGAAACTGTGATATCTTCGGTATCGTTGTTGTTTCCAGCTGAGATATGCATTTTCAGTGATAATCTTCACGATTCTGCTGTTACAAGTGTGCAGAAACACCGAAATCGCTGTTTTCATGCTTTTGAATGCGAAAAACACGTTTTCTGGTGTTTTCAGCACTCCACAGTGCGTTTGATATGCGGAAACTGCCATATCTTCGGTATCGTTGTTGTTTCCAGCTGAGATACGCATTTTCAGTGATAATCTTCATGATTCTGCTGTTACAAGTGTGCAGAATCACCGAAATCGCTGTTTTCGTGCTATTGAATGCGAAAAACACGTTTTCTGGTGTTTTCAGCACGCCACAGAGCGTTTGACATGCGGAAACTGCGATATCTTCGGTATCGTTGTTGTTTCCAGCTGAGATATGCATTTTCAGTGATAATCTTCATGATTCTGCTGTTACATGTGTGCAGAATCACCGAAATCGCTGTTTTCGTGCTATTGAATGCGAAAAACACGTTTTCTGGTGTTTTCAGCACTCCGCAGTGCGTTTGATATGCGGAAACTGCCATATCTTCGGTATCGTTGTTGTTTCCAGCTGAGATACGCATTTTCAGTGATAATCTTCATGATTCTGCTGTTACAAGTGTGCAGAATCACCGAAATCGCTGTTTTCGTGCTTTTGAATGCGAAAAACACGTTCTCTGGTGTTTTCAGCACTCCACAGTGCGTTTGATATGCGGAAACTACGATATCTTCGGTATCGTTGTTGTTTCCAGCTGAGATATGCATTTTCAGTGATAATCTTCATGATTCTGCTGTTACAAGTGAGCAGAATCACCGAAATGGCTGTTTTCGTGCTATTGAATGCGAAAAACACGTTTTCTGGTGTTTTCAGCACTCCACAGTGCGTTTGATATGCGGAAACTGCGATAACTTAGGTACCGTTGTTGTTTCCGGCTGAGAATTGCATTTTCTACGATAATCTTCAAGTTTCTTCTGTGACAAGTGTGCAGAATCACCGAAATCGCTGTTGTCGTGCTATTGAATGCGAAAAACACGTTTTCTGGTGTTTTCAGCACTCCATAGTGCGTTTGATATGCGGAAACTGCGATAACTTCGGTATCGTTGTTGTTTCCTGCTGAGATATGCATTTTCTACGATAATCTTCGAGTTTCTTCCGTGACAAGTGTGCAGAATCACCGAAATCGCTGTTTTTGTGCTATTGAATGCGAAAAACACATTTTCTGGTGAGTTCAGCAATCCACAGTGCGTTTGATATGCGGAAACTACCATATCTTCGGTATGGTTGTTGTTTCCAGCTGAGATATGCATTTTCAGTGATAATCTTCACGATTCTGCTGTTACAAGTGTGCAGAATCACCGAAATCGCTGTTTTTGTGCTTTTGAATGCGAAAAACACGTTTTCTGTTGTTTTCAGCACTCCACAGTGCGTTTGATATGCGGAAACTACCATATCTTCGGTATGGTTGTTGTTTCCAGCTGAGATATGCATTTTCAGTGATAATCTTCACGATTCTGCTGTTACAAGTGTGCAGAATCACCGAAATCGCTGTTTTCGTGCTATTGGATTCGAAAAACTCGTTTTCTGGTGTTTTCAGCACTCCACAGTGCGTTTGATATGCGGAAACTGCGATAACTTCGGTATCGTTGTTGTTTCCAGCTGAGATATGCATTTTCTACGATAATCTTCGAGTTTCTTCTGTGACAAGTGTGCAGAATCACCGAAATCGCTGTTTTCGTGCTATTGAATGCGAAAAACACGTTTTCTGGTGTATTCAGCAATCCACAGTGCGTTTGATCTGCGGAAACTGCCATATCTTCGGTATCGTTGTTGTTTCTAGCTGAGATATGCATTTTCAGTGATAACCTTCATGATTCTGCTGTTACAAGTGTGCAGAATCACCGAAATCGCTGTTTTCGTGCTTTTGAATGCGAAAAACACGTTTTCTGGTGTTTTCAGCACTCCACAGAGCGTTTGATTTGCGGAAACTGCGATAACTTCGGTATCGTTGTTGTTTCCTGCTCAGATATGCATTTTCAGTGATAATCTTCATGATTCTGCTGTGACAAGTGTGCAGAATCACCGTTATCGCTGCTTTCGTGCTATTGAATGCGAAAAACACGTTTTCTGGTGTTTTCAGCACGCCACAGAGCGTTTAACATGCGGAAACTGCGATAACTTCGGTATCGTTGTTGTTTCCAGCTGAGATATGCATTTTCTACGATAATCTTCGAGTTTCTGCTGTGACAAGTGTGCAGAATCACCGTTATCGCTGTTTTCGTGCTATTGAATGCGAAAAACACGTTTTCTGGTGTTTTCAGCACGCCACAGAGCGTTTAACATGCGGAAACTGCGATATCTTCGGTATCGTTGTTGTTTCCAGCTGAGATATGCATTTTCAGTGATAATCTTCATGATTCTGCTGTTACAAGTGTGCAGAATCACTGAAATCGCTGTTTTCGTGCTATTATATTCGAAAAACACGTTTTCTGGTGTATTCAGCACTCCACAGTGCGTTGATATGCGGAAACAGCCATATCTTCGGTATCGTTGATGTTTCCAGCTGAGATATGTATTTTCAGTGATAATCTTCATGATTCTGCAGTTACAAATGTGCAGAATCACCGAAATCGCTGTTTTCGTGCTTTTCAATGCGAAAAACACGTTTTCTGGTGTTTTCAGCACGCCACAGAGCGTTCGACATACGGAAACTGTGATATCTTCGGTATCGTTGTTGTTTCCAGCTGAGATATGCATTTTCAGTGATAATCTTCACGATTCTGCTGTTACAAGTGTGCAGAAACACCGAAATCGCTGTTTTCATGCTTTTGAATGCGAAAAACACGTCTTCTGGTGTTTTCAGCACTCCACAGTGCGTTTGATATGCGGAAACTGCGATATCCTCGGTATCGTTGTTGTTTCCAGCTGAGATATGCATTTTCAGTGATAATCTTCATGATTCTGCTGTTACAAGTGTGCAGAATCATCGAAATCGCTGTTTTCGTGCTATTGAATGCGAAAAACACGTTTTCTGGTGTTTTCAGCACTCCACAGTGCGTTTGATATGCGGAAACTGCGATATCTTCGGTACAGTTGTTGTTTCCAGCTGAGATATGCATTTTCAGTGATAATCTTCATGATTCTGCTGTCACAAGTGTGCAGAATCACCGAAATCGCAGTTTTCGTGCTATTGAATGCGAAAAACACGTTTTCTGGTGTTTTCAGCACGCCGCAGAGCGTTTGACATGCGGAAACTGCGATATCTTCGGTATCGTTGTTGATTCCAGCTGAGATATGCATTTTCAGTGATAATCTTCATGATTCTGATGTTACAAAATGCAGAATCACCGAAATCGCTGTTTTCGTGCTTTTGAATGCGAAAAACACGTTTTCAGGTGTTTTCAGCACTCCACAGTGCGTTTGATATGCGGAAACTGCGATAACTTCGGTATCGTTGTTGTTTCCAGCTGAGATATGCATTTCCTACGATAATCTTCGAGTTTCTTCTGTGACAAGTGTGCAGAATCACCGAAATCGCTGTTTTCGTGCTTTTGAATGCGAAAAACACGTTTTCTGGTGTTTTCAGCACTCCACAGTGCGTTTGATATGTGGAAACTGCCATATCTTCGGTATCGTTGTTGTTTCCAGCTGAGATATGCATTTTCAGTGATAATCTTCATGATTCTGCTGTTACAAATGTGCAGAATCACCGAAATCGCTGTTTTCCTGCTATTGGATGCGAAAAACACGTTTTCTGGTGTTTTCAGCACTCCACAGTGCGTTTGATATGCGGAAACTGCGATATCTTCGGTATCGTTGTTGTTTCCAGCTGAGATATGCATTTTCAGTGATAATCTTCATGATTATGCTGTTACTAGTGTGCAGAATCACCGAAATCGCTGTTTTCGTGCTATTGGATGCGAAAAACACGTTTTCTGGTGTTTTCAGCACTCCACAGTGCGTTTGATATGCGGAAACTGCGATAACTTCGGTATCGTTGTTGTTTCCAGCTGAGATATGCATTTTCTACGATAATCTTCGAGTTTCTTCCGTGACAAGTGTGCAGAATCACCGAAATCGCTGTTTTTGTGCTATTGAATGCGAAAAACACATTTTCTGGTGTTTTCAGCAATCCACAGTGCGTTTGATATGCGGAAACTACCATATCTTCGGTATGGTTGTTGTTTCCAGCTGAGATATGCATTTTCAGTGATAATCTTCACGATTCTGCTGTTACAAGTGTGCAGAATCACCGAAATCGCTGTTTTTGTGCTTTTGAATGCGAAAAACACGTTTTCTGGTGTTTTCAGCACTCCACAGTGCGTTTGATATGCGGAAACTACCATATCTTCGGTATGGTTGTTGTTTCCAGCTGAGATATGCATTTTCAGTGATAATCTTCACGATTCTGCTGTTACAAGTGTGCAGAATCACCGAAATCGCTGTTTTTGTGCTTTTGAATGCGAAAAACACGTTTTCTGGTGTTTTCAGCACTCCACAGTGCGTTTGATATGCGGAAACTACCATATCTTCGGTATGGTTGTTGTTTCCAGCTGAGATATGCATTTTCAGTGATAATCTTCACGATTCTGCTGTTACAAGTGTGCAGAATCACCGAAATCGCTGTTTTTGTGCTTTTGAATGCGAAAAACACGTTTTCTGGTGTTTTCAGCACTCCACAGTGCGTTTGATATGTGGAAACTGCCATATCTTCGGTATCGTTGTTGTTTCCAGCTGAGAAATGCATTATCAGTGATAATCTTCATGATTCTGTTGTTACAAGTGTGCAGAAACACCGAAATCGCTGTTTTCATGCTTTTGAATGCGAAAAACACGTTTTCTGGTGTTTTCAGCACTCCACAGTGCGTTTGATATGCGGAAACTGCGATATCCTCGGTATCGTTGTTGTTTCCAGCTGAGATATGCATTTTCAGTGATAATCTTCATGATTCTGCTGTTACAAGTGTGCAGAATCATCGAAATCGCTGTTTTCGTGCTATTGAATGCGAAAAACACGTTTTCTGGTGTTTTCAGCACTCCACAGTGCGTTTGATATGCGGAAACTGCGATATCTTCGGTACAGTTGTTGTTTCCAGCTGAGATATGCATTTTCAGTGATAATCTTCATGATTCTGCTGTCACAAGTGTGCAGAATCACCGAAATCGCAGTTTTCGTGCTATTGAATGCGAAAAACACGTTTTCTGGTGTTTTCAGCACGCCGCAGAGCGTTTGACATGCGGAAACTGCGATATCTTCGGTATCGTTGTTGATTCCAGCTGAGATATGCATTTTCAGTGATAATCTTCATGATTCTGCTGTCACAAGTGTGCAGAATCACCGAAATCGCAGTTTTCGTGCTATTGAATGCGAAAAACACGTTTTCTGGTGTTTTCAGCACGCCGCAGAGCGTTTGACATGCGGAAACTGCGATAACTTCGGTATCGTTGTTGTTTCCAGCTGAGATATGCATTTCCTACGATAATCTTCGAGTTTCTTCTGTGACAAGTGTGCAGAATCACCGAAATCGCTGTTTTCGTGCTTTTGAATGCGAAAAACACGTTTTCTGGTGTTTTCAGCACTCCACAGTGCGTTTGATATGTGGAAACTGCCATATCTTCGGTATCGTTGTTGTTTCCAGCTGAGATATGCATTTTCAGTGATAATCTTCATGATTCTGCTGTTACAAATGTGCAGAATCACCGAAATCGCTGTTTTCCTGCTATTGGATGCGAAAAACACGTTTTCTGGTGTTTTCAGCACTCCACAGTGCGTTTGATATGCGGAAACTGCGATATCTTCGGTATCGTTGTTGTTTCCAGCTGAGATATGCATTTTCAGTGATAATCTTCATGATTATGCTGTTACTAGTGTGCAGAATCACCGAAATCGCTGTTTTCGTGCTATTGGATGCGAAAAACACGTTTTCTGGTGTTTTCAGCACTCCACAGTGCGTTTGATATGCGGAAACTGCGATAACTTCGGTATCGTTGTTGTTTCCAGCTGAGATATGCATTTTCTACGATAATCTTCGAGTTTCTTCCGTGACAAGTGTGCAGAATCACCGAAATCGCTGTTTTTGTGCTATTGAATGCGAAAAACACATTTTCTGGTGTTTTCAGCAATCCACAGTGCGTTTGATATGCGGAAACTACCATATCTTCGGTATGGTTGTTGTTTCCAGCTGAGATATGCATTTTCAGTGATAATCTTCACGATTCTGCTGTTACAAGTGTGCAGAATCACCGAAATCGCTGTTTTTGTGCTTTTGAATGCGAAAAACACGTTTTCTGGTGTTTTCAGCACTCCACAGTGCGTTTGATATGCGGAAACTACCATATCTTCGGTATGGTTGTTGTTTCCAGCTGAGATATGCATTTTCAGTGATAATCTTCACGATTCTGCTGTTACAAGTGTGCAGAATCACCGAAATCGCTGTTTTTGTGCTTTTGAATGCGAAAAACACGTTTTCTGGTGTTTTCAGCACTCCACAGTGCGTTTGATATGCGGAAACTACCATATCTTCGGTATGGTTGTTGTTTCCAGCTGAGATATGCATTTTCAGTGATAATCTTCACGATTCTGCTGTTACAAGTGTGCAGAATCACCGAAATCGCTGTTTTTGTGCTTTTGAATGCGAAAAACACGTTTTCTGGTGTTTTCAGCACTCCACAGTGCGTTTGATATGTGGAAACTGCCATATCTTCGGTATCGTTGTTGTTTCCAGCTGAGAAATGCATTATCAGTGATAATCTTCATGATTCTGTTGTTACAAGTGTGCAAAATCACCGAAATCGCTGTTTTCGTGCTATTGACTGCGAAAAACACGTTTTCTGGTGTTTTCAGAACTCCACAGTGCGTTTGATATGCGGAAACTGCGATATCTTCGGTATGGTTGTTGTTTCCAGCTGAGATATGTATTTTCAGTGATAATCTTCATGATTCTGCAGTTACAAATGTGCAGAATCACCGAAATCGCTGTTTTCGTGCTTTTCAATGCGAAAAACACGTTTTCTGGTGTTTTCAGCACGCCACAGAGCGTTCGACATACGGAAACTGCGATATCTTCGGTATCGTTGTTGTTTCCAGCTGAGATATGCATTTTCAGTGATAATCTTCACGATTCTGCTGTTACAAGTGTGCAGAAACACCGAAATCGCTGTTTTCATGCTTTTGAATGCGAAAAACACGTTTTCTGGTGTTTTCAGCACTCCACAGTGCGTTTGATATGCGGAAACTGCGATATCCTCGGTATCGTTGTTGTTTCCAGCTGAGATATGCATTTTCAGTGATAATCTTCATGATTCTGCTGTTACAAGTGTGCAGAATCATCGAAATCGCTGTTTTCGTGCTATTGAATGCGAAAAACACGTTTTCTGGTGTTTTCAGCACGCCACAGAGCGTTTAACATGCGGAAACTGCGATAACATCGGTATCGTTGTTGTTTCCAGCTGAGATATGCATTTTCTACGATAATCTTCGAGTTTCTGCTGTGACAAGTGTGCAGAATCACCGTTATCGCTGTTTTCGTGCTATTGAATGCGAAAAACACGTTTTCTGGTGTTTTCAGCACGCCACAGAGCGTTTAACATGCGGAAACTGCGATATCTTCGGTATCGTTGTTGTTTCCAGCTGAGATATGCATTTTCAGTGATAATCTTCATGATTCTGCTGTTACAAGTGTGCAGAATCACCGAAATCGCTGTTTTCGTGCTATTATATTCGAAAAACACGTTTTCTGGTGTATTCAGCACTCCACAGTGCGTTGATATGCGGAAACAGCCATATCTTCGGTATCGTTGATGTTTCCAGCTGAGATATGTATTTTCAGTGATAATCTTCATGATTCTGCAGTTACAAATGTGCAGAATCACCGAAATCGCTGTTTTCGTGCTTTTCAATGCGAAAAACACGTTTTCTGGTGTTTTCAGCACGCCACAGAGCGTTCGACATACGGAAACTGCGATATCTTCGGTATCGTTGTTGTTTCCAGCTGAGATATGCATTTTCAGTGATAATCTTCACGATTCTGCTGTTACAAGTGTGCAGAAACACCGAAATCGCTGTTTTCATGCTTTTGAATGCGAAAAACACGTTTTCTGGTGTTTTCAGCACTCCACAGTGCGTTTGATATGCGGAAACTGCGATATCCTCGGTATCGTTGTTGTTTCCAGCTGAGATATGCATTTTCAGTGATAATCTTCATGATTCTGCTGTTACAAGTGTGCAGAATCATCGAAATCGCTGTTTTCGTGCTATTGAATGCGAAAAACACGTTTTCTGGTGTTTTCAGCACTCCACAGTGCGTTTGATATGCGGAAACTGCGATATCCTCGGTATCGTTGTTGTTTCCAGCTGAGATATGCATTTTCAGTGATAATCTTCATGATTCTGCTGTTACAAGTGTGCAGAATCATCGAAATCGCTGTTTTCGTGCTATTGAATGCGAAAAACACGTTTTCTGGTGTTTTCAGCACTCCACAGTGCGTTTGATATGCGGAAACTGCGATATCTTCGGTACAGTTGTTGTTTCCAGCTGAGATATGCATTTTCAGTGATAATCTTCATGATTCTGCTGTCACAAGTGTGCAGAATCACCGAAATCGCAGTTTTCGTGCTATTGAATGCGAAAAACACGTTTTCTGGTGTTTTCAGCACGCCGCAGAGCGTTTGACATGCGGAAACTGCGATATCTTCGGTATCGTTGTTGATTCCAGCTGAGATATGCATTTTCAGTGATAATCTTCATGATTCTGATGTTACAAAATGCAGAATCACCGAAATCGCTGTTTTCGTGCTTTTGAATGCGAAAAACACGTTTTCAGGTGTTTTCAGCACTCCACAGTGCGTTTGATATGCGGAAACTGCGATAACTTCGGTATCGTTGTTGTTTCCAGCTGAGATATGCATTTCCTACGATAATCTTCGAGTTTCTTCTGTGACAAGTGTGCAGAATCACCGAAATCGCTGTTTTCGTGCTTTTGAATGCGAAAAACACGTTTTCTGGTGTTTTCAGCACTCCACAGTGCGTTTGATATGTGGAAACTGCCATATCTTCGGTATCGTTGTTGTTTCCAGCTGAGATATGCATTTTCAGTGATAATCTTCATGATTCTGCTGTTACAAATGTGCAGAATCACCGAAATCGCTGTTTTCCTGCTATTGGATGCGAAAAACACGTTTTCTGGTGTTTTCAGCACTCCACAGTGCGTTTGATATGCGGAAACTGCGATATCTTCGGTATCGTTGTTGTTTCCAGCTGAGATATGCATTTTCAGAGATAATCTTCATGATTCTGCTGTTACTAGTGTGCAGAATCACCGAAATCGCTGTTTTCGTGCTATTGGATGCGAAAAACACGTTTTCTGGTGTTTTCAGCACTCCACAGTGCGTTTGATATGCGGAAACTGCGATAACTTCGGTATCGTTGTTGTTTCCAGCTGAGATATGCATTTTCTACGATAATCTTCGATTTTCTTCCGTGACAAGTGTGCAGAATCACCGAAATCGCTGTTTTCGTGCTTTTGAATGCGAAAAACACGTTTTCTGGTGTTTTCAGCACTCCACAGTGCGTTTGATATGTGGAAACTGCCATATCTTCGGTATCGTTGTTGTTTCCAGCTGAGATATGCATTTTCAGTGATAATCTTCATGATTCTGCTGTTACAAATGTGCAGAATCACCGAAATCGCTGTTTTCCTGCTATTGGATGCGAAAAACACGTTTTCTGGTGTTTTCAGCACTCCACAGTGCGTTTGATATGCGGAAACTGCGATATCTTCGGTATCGTTGTTGTTTCCAGCTGAGATATGCATTTTCAGTGATAATCTTCATGATTCTGCTGTTACTAGTGTGCAGAATCACCGAAATCGCTGTTTTCGTGCTATTGGATGCGAAAAACACGTTTTCTGGTGTTTTCAGCACTCCACAGTGCGTTTGATATGCGGAAACTGCGATAACTTCGGTATCGTTGTTGTTTCCAGCTGAGATATGCATTTTCAGTGATAATCTTCATGATTCTGCTGTCACAAGTGTGCAGAATCACCGAAATCGCAGTTTTCGTGCTATTGAATGCGAAAAACACGTTTTCTGGTGTTTTCAGCACGCCGCAGAGCGTTTGACATGCGGAAACTGCGATATCTTCGGTATCGTTGTTGATTCCAGCTGAGATATGCATTTTCAGTGATAATCTTCATGATTCTGATGTTACAAAATGCAGAATCACCGAAATCGCTGTTTTCGTGCTTTTGAATGCGAAAAACACGTTTTCAGGTGTTTTCAGCACTCCACAGTGCGTTTGATATGCGGAAACTGCGATAACTTCGGTATCGTTGTTGTTTCCAGCTGAGATATGCATTTCCTACGATAATCTTCGAGTTTCTTCTGTGACAAGTGTGCAGAATCACCGAAATCGCTGTTTTCGTGCTTTTGAATGCGAAAAACACGTTTTCTGGTGTTTTCAGCACTCCACAGTGCGTTTGATATGTGGAAACTGCCATATCTTCGGTATCGTTGTTGTTTCCAGCTGAGATATGCATTTTCAGTGATAATCTTCATGATTCTGCTGTTACAAATGTGCAGAATCACCGAAATCGCTGTTTTCCTGCTATTGGATGCGAAAAACACGTTTTCTGGTGTTTTCAGCACTCCACAGTGCGTTTGATATGCGGAAACTGCGATATCTTCGGTATCGTTGTTGTTTCCAGCTGAGATATGCATTTTCAGTGATAATCTTCATGATTCTGCTGTTACTAGTGTGCAGAATCACCGAAATCGCTGTTTTCGTGCTATTGGATGCGAAAAACACGTTTTCTGGTGTTTTCAGCAATCCACAGTGCGTTTGATATGCGGAAACTACCATATCTTCGGTATGGTTGTTGTTTCCAGCTGAGATATGCATTTTCAGTGATAATCTTCACGATTCTGCTGTTACAAGTGTGCAGAATCACCGAAATCGCTGTTTTTGTGCTTTTGAATGCGAAAAACACGTTTTCTGGTGTTTTCAGCACTCCACAGTGCGTTTGATATGCGGAAACTACCATATCTTCGGTATGGTTGTTGTTTCCAGCTGAGATATGCATTTTCAGTGATAATCTTCACGATTCTGCTGTTACAAGTGTGCAGAATCACCGAAATCGCTGTTTTTGTGCTTTTGAATGCGAAAAACACGTTTTCTGGTGTTTTCAGCACTCCACAGTGCGTTTGATATGCGGAAACTACCATATCTTCGGTATGGTTGTTGTTTCCAGCTGAGATATGCATTTTCAGTGATAATCTTCACGATTCTGCTGTTACAAGTGTGCAGAATCACCGAAATCGCTGTTTTTGTGCTTTTGAATGCGAAAAACACGTTTTCTGGTGTTTTCAGCACTCCACAGTGCGTTTGATATGTGGAAACTGCCATATCTTCGGTATCGTTGTTGTTTCCAGCTGAGAAATGCATTATCAGTGATAATCTTCATGATTCTGTTGTTACAAGTGTGCAAAATCACCGAAATCGCTGTTTTCGTGCTATTGACTGCGAAAAACACGTTTTCTGGTGTTTTCAGAACTCCACAGTGCGTTTGATATGCGGAAACTGCGATATCTTCGGTATGGTTGTTGTTTCCAGCTGAGATATGCATTTTCAGTGGTAATCTTCATGATTCTGCTGTTACAAGTGTGCAGAATCACCGAAATCGCTGTTTTCGTGCTATTGAATGCGAAAAACACGTTTTCTGGTGTTTTCAGCACTCCACAGTGCGTTTGATATGTGGAAACTGCCATATCTTCGGTATCGTTGTTGTTTCCAGCTGAGAAATGCATTATCAGTGATAATCTTCATGATTCTGTTGTTACAAGTGTGCAAAATCACCGAAATCGCTGTTTTCGTGCTATTGGATGCGAAAAACACGTTTTCTGGTGTTTTCAGCACTCCACAGTGCGTTTGATTTACGGAAACTGCGATAACTTCGGTATCGTTGTTGTTTCCAGCTGAGAAATGCATTATCAGTGATAATCTTCATGATTCTGTTGTTACAAGTGTGCAAAATCACCGAAATCGCTGTTTTCGTGCTATTGACTGCGAAAAACACGTTTTCTGGTGTTTTCAGCACTCCACAGTGCGTTTGATATGCGGAAACAGCGATATCTTCGGTATCGTTGTTGTTTCCAGCTGAGAAATGCATTATCAGTGATAATCTTCATGATTCTGTTGTTACAAGTGTGCAAAATCACCGAAATCGCTGTTTTCGTGCTATTGGATGCGAAAAACACGTTTTCTGGTGTTTTCAGCACTCCACAGTGCGTTTGATATGCGGAAACAGCGATATCTTCGGTATCGTTGTTGTTTCCAGCTGAGAAATGCATTATCAGTGATAATCTTCATGATTCTGCTGTTACAAGTGTGCAGAATCACCGAAATCGCTGTTTTCGTGCTATTGAATGCGAAAAACACGTTTTCTGGTGTTTTCAGCACGCCACAGAGCGTTTGACATGCGGAAACTGCGATATCTTCGGTATCGTTGTTGTTTCCAGCTGAGATATGCATTTTCAGTGATAATCTTCATGATTCTGCTGTTACAAGTGAGCAGAATCACCGAAATGGCTGTTTTCGTGCTATTGAATGCGAAAAACACGTTTTCTGGTGTTTTCAGCACTCCACAGTGCGTTTGATATGCGGAAACTGCGATAACTTCGGTACCGTTGTTGTTTCCGGCTGAGATATGCATTTTCTACGATAATCTTCAAGTTTCTTCTGTGACAAGTGTGCAGAATCACCGAAATCGCTGTTGTCGTGCTATTGAATGCGACAAACACGTTTTCTGGTGTTTTCAGCACTCCATAGTGCGTTTGATATGCGGAAACTGCGATAACTTCGGTATCGTTGTTGTTTCCAGCTGAGATATGCATTTTCTACGATAATCTTCGAGTTTCTTCCGTGACAAGTGTGCAGAATCACCGAAATCGCTGTTTTTGTGCTATTGAATGCGAAAAACACATTTTCTGGTGTTTTCAGCAATCCACAGTGCGTTTGATATGCGGAAACTACCATATCTTCGGTATGGTTGTTGTTTCCAGCTGATATATGCATTTTCAGTGATAATCTTCACGATTCTGCTGTTACAAGTGTGCAGAATCACCGAAATCGCTGTTTTTGTGCTTTTGAATGCGAAAAACACGTTTTCTGGTGTTTTCAGCACTCCACAGTGCGTTTGATATGTGCAAACTGCCATATCTTCGGTATCGTTGTTGTTTCCAGCTGAGAAATGCATTATCAGTGATAATCTTCATGATTCTGTTGTTACAAGTGTGCAAAATCACCGAAATCGCTGTTTTCGTGCTATTGACTGCGAAAAACACGTTTTCTGGTGTTTTCAGCACTCCACAGTGCGTTTGATATGCGGAAACTGCGATATCTTCGGTATGGTTGTTGTTTCCAGCTGAGATATGCATTTTCAGAGATAATCTTCATGATTCTGCTGTTACAAGTGTGCAGAATCACCGAAATCGCTGTTTTTGTGCTATTGAATGCGAAAAACACGTTTTCTGGTGTTTTCAGCACTCCACAGTGCGTTTGATATGTGGAAACTGCCATATCTTCGGTATCGTTGTTGTTTCCAGCTGAGAAATGCATTATCAGTGATAATCTTCATGATTCTGTTGTTACAAGTGTGCAAAATCACCGAAATCGCTGTTTTCGTGCTATTGGATGCGAAAAACACGTTTTCTGGTGTTTTCAGCACTCCACAGTGCGTTTGATTTACGGAAACTGCGATAACTTCGGTATCGTTGTTGTTTCCAGCTGAGAAATGCATTATCAGTGATAATCTTCATGATTCTGTTGTTACAAGTGTGCAAAATCACCGAAATCGCTGTTTTCGTGCTATTGACTGCGAAAAACACGTTTTCTGGTGTTTTCAGCACTCCACAGTGCGTTTGATATGCGGAAACAGCGATATCTTCGGTATCGTTGTTGTTTCCAGCTGAGAAATGCATTATCAGTGATAATCTTCATGATTCTGTTGTTACAAGTGTGCAAAATCACCGAAATCGCTGTTTTCGTGCTATTGGATGCGAAAAACACGTTTTCTGGTGTTTTCAGCACTCCACAGTGCGTTTGATATGTGGAAACTGCCATATCTTCGGTATCGTTGTTGTTTCCAGCTGAGAAATGCATTATCAGTGATAATCTTCATGATTCTGTTGTTACAAGTGTGCAAAATCACCGAAATCGCTGTTTTCGTGCTATTGAATGCGAAAAACACGTTTTCTGGTGTTTTCAGCACTCCACAGTGCGTTTGATATGTGGAAACTGCCATATCTTCGGTATCGATGTTGTTTCCAGCTGAGATATGCATTTTCAGTGATAATCTTCATGATTCTGCTGTTACAAGTGTGCAGAATCACCGAAATCGCTGTTTTCGTGCTATTGGATTCGAAAAACACGTTTTCTGGTGTTTTCAGCAATCCACAGTGCGTTTGATATGCGGAAACTACCATATCTTCGGTATGGTTGTTGTTTCCAGCTGAGATATGCATTTTCAGTGATAATCTTCATGATTCTGCTGTTACAAGTGTGCAGAATCACCGAAATCGCTGTTTTCGTGCTTTTGTATGCGAAAAACAAGTTTTCTGGTGTTTTCAGCACTCCACAGTGCGTTTGATATGCGGAAACTGCGATATCTTCGGTATGGTTGTTGTTTCCAGCTGAGATATGCATTTTCAGTGATAATCTTCATGATTCTGCTGTTACAAGTGTGCAGAATCACCGAAATCGCTGTTTTCGTGCTATTGAATGCGAAAAACACGTTTTCTGGTGTTTTCAGCACTCCACAGTGCGTTTGATATGTGGAAACTGCCATATCTTCGGTATCGTTGTTGTTTCCAGCTGAGAAATGCATTATCAGTGATAATCTTCATGATTCTGTTGTTACAAGTGTGCAAAATCACCGAAATCGCTGTTTTCGTGCTATTGACTGCGAAAAACACGTTTTCTGGTGTTTTCAGCACTCCACAGTGCGTTTGATATGCGGAAACTACGATATCTTCGGTATCGTTGTTGTTTCCAGCTGAGATATGCATTTTCAGTGATAATCTTCATGATTTTGCTGTTACAAGTGTGCAGAATCACCGAAATCGCTGTTTTCGTGCTATTGGATGCGAAAAACACGTTTTCTGGTGTTTTCAGCACTCCACAGTGCGTTTGATTTACGGAAACTGCGATAACTTCGGTATCGTTGTTGTTTCCAGCTGAGATATGCATTTTCTACGATAATCTTCGAGTTTCTGCTGTGACAAGTGTGCAGAATCACCGTTATCGCTGTTTTCGTGCTATTGAATGCGAAAAACACGTTTTCTGGTGTTTTCAGCACTCCACAGTGCGTTTGATATGCGGAAACTATCATATCTTCGGTATCGTTGTTGTTTCCAGCTGAGATATGCATTTTCAGTGATAATCTTCATGATTCTGCTGTTACAAGTGTGCAGAATCACCGAAATCGCTGTTTTCGTGCTTTTGAATGCGAAAAACACGTTTTCTGGTGTTTTCAGCACTCCACAGTGCGTTTGATATGCGGAAACTGCGATATCTTCGGTATGGTTGTTGTTTCCAGCTGAGATATGCATTTTCGGTGATAATCTTCATGATTCTGCTGTTACAAGTGTGCAGAATCACCGAAATCGCTGTTTTCGTGCTATTGAATGCGAAAAACACGTTTTCTGGTGTTTTCAGCACTCCACAGTGCGTTTGATATGCGGAAACTGCCATATCTTCGGTATCGTTGTTGTTTCCAGCTGAGATACGCATTTTCAGAGATAATCTTCATGATTCTGCTGTTACAAGTGTGCAGAATCACCGAAATCGCTGTTTTCGTGCTATTGAATGCGAAAAACACGTTTTCTGGTGTTTTCAGCACGCCACAGAGCGTTTGACATGCGGAAACTGCGATATCTTCGGTATCGTTGTTGTTTCCAGCTGAGATATGCATTTTCAGTGATAATCTTCATGATTCTGCTGTTACATGTGTGCAGAATCACCGAAATCGCTGTTTTCGTGCTATTGAATGCGAAAAACACGTTTTCTGGTGTTTTCAGCACTCCGCAGTGCGTTTGATATGCGGAAACTGCCATATCTTCGGTATCGTTGTTGTTTCCAGCTGAGATACGCATTTTCAGTGATAATCTTCATGATTCTGCTGTTACAAGTGTGCAGAATCACCGAAATCGCTGTTTTCGTGCTTTTGAATGCGAAAAACACGTTCTCTGGTGTTTTCAGCACTCCACAGTGCGTTTGATATGCGGAAACTACGATATCTTCGGTATCGTTGTTGTTTCCAGCTGAGATATGCATTTTCAGTGATAATCTTCATGATTCTGCTGTTACAAGTGAGCAGAATCACCGAAATGTCTGTTTTCGTGCTATTGAATGCGAAAAACACGTTTTCTGGTGTTTTCAGCACTCCACAGTGCGTTTGATATGCGGAAACTGCGATAACTTCGGTACCGTTGTTGTTTCCGGCTGAGATATGCATTTTCTACGATAATCTTCAAGTTTCTTCTGTGACAAGTGTGCAGAATCACCGAAATCGCTGTTGTCGTGCTATTGAATGCGAAAAACACGTTTTCTGGTGTTTTCAGCACTCCATAGTGCGTTTGATATGCGGAAACTGCGATAACTTCGGTATCGTTGTTGTTTCCAGCTGAGATATGCATTTTCTACGATAATCTTCGAGTTTCTTCCGTGACAAGTGTGCAGAATCACCGAAATCGCTGTTTTTGTGCTATTGAATGCGAAAAACACATTTTCTGGTGTGTTCAGCAATCCACAGTGCGTTTGATATGCGGAAACTACCATATCTTCGATATGGTTGTTGTTTCCAGCTGAGATATGCATTTTCAGTGATAATCTTCACGATTCTGCTGTTACAAGTGTGCAGAATCACCGAAATCGCTGTTTTTGTGCTTTTGAATGCGAAAAACACGTTTTCTGGTGTTTTCAGCACTCCACAGTGCGTTTGATATGCGGAAACTACCATATCTTCGGTATGGTTGTTGTTTCCAGCTGAGATATGCATTTTCAGTGATAATCTTCACGATTCTGCTGTTACAAGTGTGCAGAATCACCGAAATCGCTGTATTTGTGCTTTTGAATGCGAAAAACACGTTTTCTGGTGTTTTCAGCACTCCACAGTGCGTTTGATATGTGCAAACTGCCATATCTTCGGTATCGTTGTTGTTTCCAGCTGAGAAATGCATTATCAGTGATAATCTTCATGATTCTGTTGTTACAAGTGTGCAAAATCACCGAAATCGCTGTTTTCGTGCTATTGACTGCGAAAAACACGTTTTCTGGTGTTTTCAGCACTCCACAGTGCGTTTGATATGCGGAAACTGCGATATCTTCGGTATGGTTGTTGTTTCCAGCTGAGATATGCATTTTCAGAGATAATCTTCATGATTCTGCTGTTACAAGTGTGCAGAATCACCGAAATCGCTGTTTTTGTGCTATTGAATGCGAAAAACACGTTTTCTGGTGTTTTCAGCACTCCACAGTGCGTTTGATATGTGGAAACTGCCATATCTTCGGTATCGTTGTTGTTTCCAGCTGAGAAATGCATTATCAGTGATAATCTTCATGATTCTGTTGTTACAAGTGTGCAAAATCACCGAAATCGCTGTTTTCGTGCTATTGGATGCGAAAAACACGTTTTCTGGTGTTTTCAGCACTCCACAGTGCGTTTGATTTACGGAAACTGCGATAACTTCGGTATCGTTGTTGTTTCCAGCTGAGAAATGCATTATCAGTGATAATCTTCATGATTCTGTTGTTACAAGTGTGCAAAATCACCGAAATCGCTGTTTTCGTGCTATTGACTGCGAAAAACACGTTTTCTGGTGTTTTCAGCACTCCACAGTGCGTTTGATATGCGGAAACAGCGATATCTTCGGTATCGTTGTTGTTTCCAGCTGAGAAATGCATTATCAGTGATAATCTTCATGATTCTGTTGTTACAAGTGTGCAAAATCACCGAAATCGCTGTTTTCGTGCTATTGGATGCGAAAAACACGTTTTCTGGTGTTTTCAGCACTCCACAGTGCGTTTGATATGTGGAAACTGCCATATCTTCGGTATCGTTGTTGTTTCCAGCTGAGAAATGCATTATCAGTGATAATCTTCATGATTCTGTTGTTACAAGTGTGCAAAATCACCGAAATCGCTGTTTTCGTGCTATTGAATGCGAAAAACACGTTTTCTGGTGTTTTCAGCACTCCACAGTGCGTTTGATATGTGGAAACTGCCATATCTTCGGTATCGATGTTGTTTCCAGCTGAGATATGCATTTTCAGTGATAATCTTCATGATTCTGCTGTTACAAGTGTGCAGAATCACCGAAATCGCTGTTTTCGTGCTATTGGATTCGAAAAACACGTTTTCTGGTGTTTTCAGCAATCCACAGTGCGTTTGATATGCGGAAACTACCATATCTTCGGTATGGTTGTTGTTTCCAGCTGAGATATGCATTTTCAGTGATAATCTTCATGATTCTGCTGTTACAAGTGTGCAGAATCACCGAAATCGCTGTTTTCGTGCTTTTGTATGCGAAAAACAAGTTTTCTGGTGTTTTCAGCACTCCACAGTGCGTTTGATATGCGGAAACTGCGATATCTTCGGTATGGTTGTTGTTTCCAGCTGAGATATGCATTTTCAGTGATAATCTTCATGATTCTGCTGTTACAAGTGTGCAGAATCACCGAAATCGCTGTTTTCGTGCTATTGAATGCGAAAAACACGTTTTCTGGTGTTTTCAGCACTCCACAGTGCGTTTGATATGTGGAAACTGCCATATCTTCGGTATCGTTGTTGTTTCCAGCTGAGAAATGCATTATCAGTGATAATCTTCATGATTCTGTTGTTACAAGTGTGCAAAATCACCGAAATCGCTGTTTTCGTGCTATTGACTGCGAAAAACACGTTTTCTGGTGTTTTCAGCACTCCACAGTGCGTTTGATATGCGGAAACTACGATATCTTCGGTATCGTTGTTGTTTCCAGCTGAGATATGCATTTTCAGTGATAATCTTCATGATTTTGCTGTTACAAGTGTGCAGAATCACCGAAATCGCTGTTTTCGTGCTATTGGATGCGAAAAACACGTTTTCTGGTGTTTTCAGCACTCCACAGTGCGTTTGATTTACGGAAACTGCGATAACTTCGGTATCGTTGTTGTTTCCAGCTGAGATATGCATTTTCTACGATAATCTTCGAGTTTCTGCTGTGACAAGTGTGCAGAATCACCGTTATCGCTGTTTTCGTGCTATTGAATGCGAAAAACACGTTTTCTGGTGTTTTCAGCACTCCACAGTGCGTTTGATATGCGGAAACTATCATATCTTCGGTATCGTTGTTGTTTCCAGCTGAGATATGCATTTTCAGTGATAATCTTCATGATTCTGCTGTTACAAGTGTGCAGAATCACCGAAATCGCTGTTTTCGTGCTTTTGAATGCGAAAAACACGTTTTCTGGTGTTTTCAGCACTCCACAGTGCGTTTGATATGCGGAAACTGCGATATCTTCGGTATGGTTGTTGTTTCCAGCTGAGATATGCATTTTCGGTGATAATCTTCATGATTCTGCTGTTACAAGTGTGCAGAATCACCGAAATCGCTGTTTTCGTGCTATTGAATGCGAAAAACACGTTTTCTGGTGTTTTCAGCACTCCACAGTGCGTTTGATATGCGGAAACTGCCATATCTTCGGTATCGTTGTTGTTTCCAGCTGAGATACGCATTTTCAGAGATAATCTTCATGATTCTGCTGTTACAAGTGTGCAGAATCACCGAAATCGCTGTTTTCGTGCTATTGAATGCGAAAAACACGTTTTCTGGTGTTTTCAGCACGCCACAGAGCGTTTGACATGCGGAAACTGCGATATCTTCGGTATCGTTGTTGTTTCCAGCTGAGATATGCATTTTCAGTGATAATCTTCATGATTCTGCTGTTACATGTGTGCAGAATCACCGAAATCGCTGTTTTCGTGCTATTGAATGCGAAAAACACGTTTTCTGGTGTTTTCAGCACTCCGCAGTGCGTTTGATATGCGGAAACTGCCATATCTTCGGTATCGTTGTTGTTTCCAGCTGAGATACGCATTTTCAGTGATAATCTTCATGATTCTGCTGTTACAAGTGTGCAGAATCACCGAAATCGCTGTTTTCGTGCTTTTGAATGCGAAAAACACGTTCTCTGGTGTTTTCAGCACTCCACAGTGCGTTTGATATGCGGAAACTACGATATCTTCGGTATCGTTGTTGTTTCCAGCTGAGATATGCATTTTCAGTGATAATCTTCATGATTCTGCTGTTACAAGTGAGCAGAATCACCGAAATGTCTGTTTTCGTGCTATTGAATGCGAAAAACACGTTTTCTGGTGTTTTCAGCACTCCACAGTGCGTTTGATATGCGGAAACTGCGATAACTTCGGTACCGTTGTTGTTTCCGGCTGAGATATGCATTTTCTACGATAATCTTCAAGTTTCTTCTGTGACAAGTGTGCAGAATCACCGAAATCGCTGTTGTCGTGCTATTGAATGCGAAAAACACGTTTTCTGGTGTTTTCAGCACTCCATAGTGCGTTTGATATGCGGAAACTGCGATAACTTCGGTATCGTTGTTGTTTCCAGCTGAGATATGCATTTTCTACGATAATCTTCGAGTTTCTTCCGTGACAAGTGTGCAGAATCACCGAAATCGCTGTTTTTGTGCTATTGAATGCGAAAAACACATTTTCTGGTGTGTTCAGCAATCCACAGTGCGTTTGATATGCGGAAACTACCATATCTTCGATATGGTTGTTGTTTCCAGCTGAGATATGCATTTTCAGTGATAATCTTCACGATTCTGCTGTTACAAGTGTGCAGAATCACCGAAATCGCTGTTTTTGTGCTTTTGAATGCGAAAAACACGTTTTCTGGTGTTTTCAGCACTCCACAGTGCGTTTGATATGCGGAAACTACCATATCTTCGGTATGGTTGTTGTTTCCAGCTGAGATATGCATTTTCAGTGATAATCTTCACGATTCTGCTGTTACAAGTGTGCAGAATCACCGAAATCGCTGTTTTCGTGCTATTGGATTCGAAAAACACGTTTTCTGGTGTTTTCAGCACTCCACAGTGCGTTTGATATGCGGAAACTGCGATAACTTCGGTATCGTTGTTGTTTCCAGCTGAGATATGCATTTTCTACGATAATCTTCGAGTTTCTTCTGTGACAAGTGTGCAGAATCACCGAAATCGCTGTTTTCGTGCTATTGAATGCGAAAAACACGTTTTCTGGTGTATTCAGCAATCCACAGTGCGTTTGATCTGCGGAAACTGCCATATCTTCGGTATCGTTGTTGTTTCTAGCTGAGATATGCATTTTCAGTGATAACCCTCATGATTCTGCTGTTACAAGTGTGCAGAATCACCGAAATCGCTGTTTTCGTGCTTTTGAATGCGAAAAACACGTTTTCTGGTGTTTTCAGCACTCCACAGAGCGTTTGATTTGCGGAAACTGCGATAACTTCGGTATCGTTGTTGTTTCCTGCTCAGATATGCATTTTCAGTGATAATCTTCATGATTCTGCTGTGACAAGTGTGCAGAATCACCGTTATCGCTGCTTTCGTGCTATTGAATGCGAAAAACACGTTTTCTGGTGTTTTCAGCACGCCACAGAGCGTTTACCATGCGGAAACTGCGATAACTTCGGTATCGTTGTTGTTTCCAGCTGAGATATGCATTTTCTACGATAATCTTCGAGTTTCTACTGTGACAAGTGTGCAGAATCACCGTTATCGCTGTTTTCGTGCTATTGAATGCGAAAAACACGTTTTCTGGTGTTTTCAGCACGCCACAGAGCGTTTAACATGCGGAAACTGCGATATCTTCGGTATCGTTGTTGTTTCCAGCTGAGATATGCATTTTCAGTGATAATCTTCATGATTCTGCTGTTACAAGTGTGCAGAATCACCGAAATCGCTGTTTTCGTGCTATTATATTCGAAAAACACGTTTTCTGGTGTATTCAGCACTCCACAGTGCGTTGATATGCGGAAACAGCCATATCTTCGGTATCGTTGATGTTTCCAGCTGAGATATGTATTTTCAGTGATAATCTTCATGATTCTGCAGTTACAAATGTGCAGAATCACCGAAATCGCTGTTTTCGTGCTTTTCAATGCGAAAAACACGTTTTCTGGTGTTTTCAGCACGCCACAGAGCGTTCGACATACGGAAACTGCGATATCTTCGGTATCGTTGTTGTTTCCAGCTGAGATATGCATTTTCAGTGATAATCTTCACGATTCTGCTGTTACAAGTGTGCAGAAGCACCGAAATCGCTGTTTTCATGCTTTTGAATGCGAAAAACACGTTTTCTGGTGTTTTCAGCACTCCACAGTGCGTTTGATATGCGGAAACTGCGATATCCTCGGTATCGTTGTTGTTTCCAGCTGAGATATGCATTTTCAGTGATAATCTTCATGATTCTGCTGTTACAAGTGTGCAGAATCATCGAAATCGCTGTTTTCGTGCTATTGAATGCGAAAAACACGTTTTCTGGTGTTTTTAGCACTCCACAGTGCGTTTGATATGCGGAAACTGCGATATCCTCGGTACAGCTGTTGTTTCCAGCTGAGATATGCATTTTCAGTGATAATCTTCATGATTCTGCTGTCACAAGTGTGCAGAATCACCGAAATCGCAGTTTTCGTGCTATTGAATGCGAAAAACACGTTTTCTGGTGTTTTCAGCACGCCGCAGAGCGTTTGACATGCGGAAACTGCGATATCTTCGGTATCGTTGTTGATTCCAGCTGAGATATGCATTTTCAGTGATAATCTTCATGATTCTGATGTTACAAAATGCAGAATCACCGAAATCGCTGTTTTCGTGCTTTTGAATGCGAAAAACACGTTTTCAGGTGTTTTCAGCACTCCACAGTGCGTTTGATATGCGGAAACTGCGATAACTTCGGTATCGTTGTTGTTTCCAGCTGAGATATGCATTTCCTACGATAATCTTCGAGTTTCTTCTGTGACAAGTGTGCAGAATCACCGAAATCGCTGTTTTCGTGCTTTTGAATGCGAAAAACACGTTTTCTGGTGTTTTCAGCACTCCACAGTGCGTTTGATATGCGGAAACTACGATATCTTCGGTAGCGTTGTTGTTTCCAGCTGAGATATGCATTTTCAGTGATAATCTTCATGATTCTGCTGTTACAAGTGTGCAGAATCACCGAAATCGCTGTTTTCGTGCTATTGAATGCGAAAAACACGTTTTCTGGTGTTTTCAGCACTCCACAGTGCGTTTGATATGCGGAAACTGCGATAACTTCGGTATCGTTGTTGTTTCCAGCTGAGATATGCATTTTCTACGATAATCTTCGAGTTTCTTCTGTGACAAGTGTGCAGAATCACCGAAATCGCTGTTTTCGTGCTTTTGAATGCGAAAAACACGTTTTCTGGTGTTTTCAGCACTCCACAGTGCGTTTGATATGCGGAAACTGCGATATCTTCGGTATCGTTGTTGTTTCCAGCTGAGATATGCATTTTCAGTGATAATGTTCATGATTCTGCTGTTACAAGTGTGCAGAATCACCGAAATCGCTGTTTTCGTGCTATTGGATGCGAACAACACGTTTTCTGGTGTTTTCAGCACTCCACAGTGCGTTTGATATGCGGAAACTACGATATCTTCGGTATCGTTGTTGTTTCCAGCTGAGATATGCATTTTCAGTGATAATCTTCATGATTCTGCTGTTACAAGTGTGCAGAATCACCGAAATCGCTGTTTTCGTGCTATTGAATGCGAAAAACACGTTTTCTGGTGTTTTCAGCACTCCACAGTGCGTTTGATATGCGGAAACTGCCATATCTTCGGTATCGTTGTTGTTTCCAGCTGGGATATGCATTTTCAGTGATAATCTTCATGATTCTGCTGTTACAAGTGTGCAGAATCACCGAAATCGCTGTTTTCGTGCTTTTGAATGCGAAAAACACGTTTTCTGGTGTTTTCAGCACTCCACAGTGCGTTTGATATGCGGAAACTACGATATCTTCGGTATCGTTGTTGTTTCCAGCTGAGATATGCATTTTCAGTGATAATCTTCATGATTCTGCTGTTACAAGTGTGCAGAATCGCCGAAATCGCTGTTTTCGTGCTATTGAATGCGAAAGCACGTTTTCTGGTGTTTTCAGCACTGCACAGTGCGTTTGATATGCGGAAACTGCGATAACTTCGGTATCGTTGTTGTTTCCAGCTGAGATATGCATTTTCTACGATAATCTTCGAGTTTCATCGGTGACAAGTGTGCAGAATCACCGAAATCGCCGTTTTCGTGCTATTGAATGCGAAAAACACGTTTTCTGGTGTTTTCAGCACTCCACAGTGCGTTTGATATGCGGAAACTGCGATAACTTCGGTTTCGTTGTTGTTTCCAGCTGAGATATGCATTTTCTACGATAATCTTCGAGTTTCTTCTGTGACAAGGGTGCAGAATCACCGAAATCGCTGTTTTCGTGCTGTTGAATGCGAAAAACACGTTTTCTGGTGTTTTCAGCACTCCACAGTGCGTTTGATATGCGGAAACTGCGATAACTTCGGTATCGTTGTTGTTTCCAGCTGAGATATTCATTTTCTACGATAATCTTCGAGTTTCTTCTGTGACAAGTGTGCAGAATCACCGAAATCGCTGTTTTCGTGCTATTGAATGCGAAAAACACGTTTTCAGGTGTTTTCAGCACTCCACAGTGCGTTTGATATGCGGAAACTGCCATATCTTCGGTATCGTTGTTGTTTCCAGCTGAGATATGCATTTCCTACGATCATCTTCGAGTTTCTTCTGTGACAAGTGTGCAGAATCACCGAAATCGCTGTTTTCGTGCTTTTGAATGCGAAAAACACGTTTTCTGGTGTTTTCAGCACTCCACAGTGCGTTTGATATGCGGAAACTGCGATAACTTCGGTATCGTTGTTGTTTCCAGCTGAGAAATGCATTTTCTACGATAATCTTCGAGTTTCTTCTGTGACAAGTGTGCAGAATCACCGAAATCGCTGTTGTCGTGCTATTGAATGCGAAAAACACGTTTTCTGGTGTTTTCAGCACTCCATAGTGCGTTTGATATGCGGAAACTGCGATAACTTCGGTATCGTTGTTGTTTCCAGCTGAGATATGCATTTTCTACGATAATCTTCGAGTTTCTTCTGTGACAAGTGTGCAGAATCACCGAAATCGCTGTTTTCGTGCTATTGAATGCGAAAAACACGTTTTCTGGTGTTTTCAGCACTCCACAGTGCGTTTGATATGCGGAAACTGCGATAACTTCGCTATCGTTGTTGTTTCCTGCTGAGATATGCATTTTCTACGATAATCTTCGAGTTTCTTCTGTGACAAGTGTGCAGAATCACCGAAATCGCTGTTGTCGTGCTATTGAATGCGAAAAACACGTTTTCTGGTGTTTTCAACACTCCACAGTGCGTTTGAAATGCGGAAACTGCGATAACTTCGCTATCGTTGTTGTTTCCAGCTGAGATATGCATTTTCTACGATAATCTTCGAGTTTCTTCTGTGACAAGTGTGCAGAATCACCGAAATCGCTGTTTTCGTGCTATTGAATGCGAAAAACACGTTTTCTAGTGTTTTCAGCACTCCACAGTGCGTTTGATATGCGGAAACTGCCATATCTTCAGTATCGTTGATGTTTCCAGCTGAGATATGCATTTTCTACGATAATCTTCGAGTTTCTTCTGCGACAAGTGTGCAGAATCACCGAAATCGCTGTTTTCGTGCTATTGAATGCGAAAAACACGTTTTCTGGTGTTTTCAGCAGTCGACAGTGCGTTTGATATGCGGAAGCTGCCATAAGTTCAGTATCGTTGTTGTTTCCAGCTGAGATATGCATTATCTGGAATAATCTTCATGATTCTGCTGTTACAAGTGTGCAGAATCACCGAAATCGCTGTTTTCGTGCTATTGAATGCGAAAAACACGTTTTCTGGTGTTTTCAACACTCCACAGTGCGTTTGAAATGCGGAAACTGCGATAACTTCGGTATCGTTCTTGTTTCCAGCTGAGATATGCATTTTCTACGATAATCTTCGAGTTTCTTCTGTGACAAGTGTGCAGAATCACCGAAATCGCTGTTTTCGTGCTATTGAATGCGAAAGCACGTTTTCTGGTGTTTTCGGCACTGCACAGTGCGTTTGATATGCGGAAAATGCGATAACTTCGGTATCGTTGTTGTTTCCAGCTGAGATATGCATTTTCTACGATAATCTTCGAGTTTCTTCTGTGACAAGTGTGCAGAATCACCGAAATCGCTGTTTTCGTGCTATTGAATGCGAAAAACACGTTTTCTGGTGTTTTCAGCACTCCACAGTGCGTTTGATATGCGGAAACTGCCATATCTTCGGTATCGTTGATGTTTCCAGCTGAGATATGCATTTTCAGTGATAATCTTCATGATTCTGCTGTTACCAGTGTGCAGAATCACCGAAATCGCTGTTGTCGTGCTATTGAATGCGAAAAACACGTTTTCTGGTGTTTTCAACACTCCACAGTGCGTTTGAAATGCGGAAACTGCGATAACTTCGCTATCGTTGTTGTTTCCAGCTGAGATATGCATTTTCTACGATAATCTTCGAGTTTCTTCTGTGACAAGTGTGCAGAATCACCGAAATCGCTGTTTTCATGCTATTGAATGCGAAAGCACGTTTTCTGGTGTTTTCGGCACTGCACAGTGCGTTTGATATGCGGAAACTGCGATAACTTCGCTATCGTTGTTGTTTCCAGCTGAGATATGCATTTTCTACGATAATCTTCGAGTTTCTTCTGTGACAAGTGTGCAGAATCACCGAAATCGCTGTTGTCGTGCTATTGAATGCGAAAAACACGTTTTCTGGTGTTTTCAGTACTCCACAGTGCGTTTGATATGCGGAAACTACGATATCTTCGGTATCGTTGTTGTTTCCAGCTGAGATATGCATTTTCAGTGATAATCTTCATGATTCTGCTGTTACAAGTGTGCAGAATCACCGAAATCGCTGTTTTCGTGCTATTGAATGCGAAAAACACGTTTTCTGGTGTTTTCAGCACTCCACAGTGCGTTTGATATGCGGAAACTGCGATAACTTCGGTAGCGTTGTTGTTTCCAGCTGAGATATGCATTTTCTACGATAATCTTCGAGTTTCTTCTGTGACAAGTGTGCAGAATCACCGAAATCGCTGTTGTCGTGCTATTGAATGCGAAAAACACGTTTTCTGCTGTTTTCAGCACTCCACAGTGCGTTTGATATGCGGAAACTGCGATAACTTCGGTAGCGTTGTTGTTTCCAGCTGAGATATGCATTTCGTAGGATAATCTTCGAGTTTCTTCTGTGACAAGTGTGCAGAATCACCGAAATCGCTGTTTTCGTGCTATTGAATGCGAAAGCACGTTTTCTGGTGTTTTCAGCACTCCACAGTGCGTTTGATATGCGGAAGCTGCCATATGTTCAGTATCGTTGTTGTTTCCAGCTGAGATATGCATTATCTGGAATAATCTTCATGATTCTGCTGTTACAAGTGTGCAGAATCACCGAAATCGCTGTTTTCGTGCTATTGAATGCGAAAAACACGTTTTCTGGTGTTTTCAACACTCCACAGTGCGTTTGATATGCGGAAACTGCGATAACTTCGGTAGCGTTGTTGTTTCCAGCTGAGATATGCATTTTCTACGATAATCTTCGAGTTTCTTCTGTGACAAGTGTGCAGAATCACCGAAATCGCTGTTTTCGTGCTATTGAATGCGAAAAACACGTTTTCTGGTGTTTTCAGCAGTCCACAGTGCGTTTGATATGCGGAAGCTGCCATAAGTTCAGTATCGTTGTTGTTTCCAGCTGAGATATGCATTATCTGGAATAATCTTCATGATTCTGCTGTTACAAGTGTGCAGAATCACCGAAATCGCTGTTTTCGTGCTATTGAATGCGAAAAACACGTTTTCTGGTGTTTTCAACACTCCACAGTGCGTTTGAAATGCGGAAACTGCGATAACTTCGGTATCGTTGTTGTTTCCAGCTGAGATATGCATTTTCTACGATAATCTTCGAGTTTCTTCTGTGACAAGTGTGCAGAATCACCGAAATCGCTGTTGTCGTGCTATTGAATGCGAAAAACACGTTTTCTGCTGTTTTCAGCACTCCACAGTGCGTTTGATATGCGGAAACTGCGATAACTTCGGTAGCGTTGTTGTTTCCAGCTGAGATATGCATTTTCTACGATAATCTTCGAGTTTCTTCTGTGACAAGTGTGCAGAATCACCGAAATCGCTGTTTTCGTGCTATTGAATGCGAAAAACCCGTTTTCTGGTGTTTTCAGCAGTTCAAAATTCCGTTTGATATGCGGAAGCTGCCATAAGTTCAGTATCGTTGTTGTTTCCAGCTGAGATATGCATTATCTGGAATAATCTTCATGATTCTGCTGTTACAAGTGTGCAGAATCACCGAAATCGCTGTTTTCGTGCTATTGAATGCGAAAAACACGTTTTCTGGTGTTTTCAACACTCCACAGTGCGTTTGAAATGCGGAAACTGCGATAACTTCGGTATCGTTGTTGTTTCCAGCTGAGATATGCATTTTCTACGATAATCTTCGAGTTTCTTCTGTGACAAGTGTGCAGAATCACCGAAATCGCTGTTTTCGTGCTATTGAATGCGAAAGCACGTTTTCTGGTGTTTTCGGCACTGCACAGTGCGTTTGATATGCGGAAAATGCGATAACTTCGGTATCGTTGTTGTTTCCAGCTGAGATATGCATTTTCTACGATAATCTTCGAGTTTCTTCTGTGACAAGTGTGCAGAATCACCGAAATCGCTGTTTTCGTGCTATTGAATGCGAAAAACACGTTTTCTGGTGTTTTCAGCACTCCACAGTGCGTTTGATATGCGGAAACTGCCATATCTTCGGTATCGTTGATGTTTCCAGCTGAGATATGCATTTTCAGTGATAATCTTCATGATTCTGCTGTTACCAGTGTGCAGAATCACCGAAATCGCTGTTGTCGTGCTATTGAATGCGAAAAACACGTTTTCTGGTGTTTTCAACACTCCACAGTGCGTTTGAAATGCGGAAACTGCGATAACTTCGCTATCGTTGTTGTTTCCAGCTGAGATATGCATTTTCTACGATAATCTTCGAGTTTCTTCTGTGACAAGTGTGCAGAATCACCGAAATCGCTGTTGTCGTGCTATTGAATGCGAAAAACACGTTTTCTGGTGTTTTCAGTACTCCACAGTGCGTTTGATATGCGGAAACTACGATATCTTCGGTATCGTTGTTGTTTCCAGCTGAGATATGCATTTTCAGTGATAATCTTCATGATTCTGCTGTTACAAGTGTGCAGAATCACCGAAATCGCTGTTTTCGTGCTATTGAATGCGAAAAACACGTTTTCTGGTGTTTTCAGCACTCCACAGTGCGTTTGATATGCGGAAACTGCGATAACTTCGGTATCGTTGTTGTTTCCAGCTGAGATATGCATTTCCTACGATAATCTTCGAGTTTCTTCTGTGACAAGTGTGCAGAATCACCGAAATCGCTGTTTTCGTGCTTTTGAATGCGAAAAACACGTTTTCTGGTGTTTTCAGCACTCCACAGTGCGTTTGATATGCGGAAACCACGATATCTTCGGTATCGTTGTTGTTTCCAGCTGAGATATGCATTTTCAGTGATAATCTTCATGATTCTGCTGTTACCAGTGTGCAGAATCACCGAAATCGCTGTAGTCGTGCTATTGAATGCGAAAAACATGTTTTCTGGTGTTTTCAGCACTCCACAGTGCGTTTGATATGCGGAAGCTGCCATATGTTCAGTATCGTTGTTGTTTCCAGCTGAGATATGCATTATCTGGAATAATCTTCATGATTCTGCTGTTACAAGTGTGCAGAATCACCGAAATCGCTGTTTTCGTGCTATTGAATGCGAAAAACACGTTTTCTGGTGTTTTCAACACTCCACAGTGCGTTTGAAATGCGGAAACTGCGATAACTTCGCTATCGTTGTTGTTTCCAGCTGAGATATGCATTTTCTACGATAATCTTCGAGTTTCTTCTGTGACAAGTGTGCAGAATCACCGAAATCGCTGTTGTCGTGCTATTGAATGCGAAAAACACGTTTTCTGGTGTTTTCAGCACTCCACAGTGCGTTTGATATGCGGAAACTACGATATCTTCGGTACCGTTGTTGTTTCCATCTGAGATATGCATTTTCAGTGATAAACTTCATGATTCTGCTGTTACAAGTGTGCAGAATCACCGAAATCGCTGTTTTCGTGCTATTGAATGCGAAAAACGCGTTTTCTGGTGTTTTCAGCACTCCACAGTGCGTTTGAAATGCGGAAACTGCGATAACTTCGCTATCGTTGTTGTTTCCAGCTGAGATATGCATTTTCTACGATAATCTTCGAGTTTCTTCTGTGACAAGTGTGCAGAATCACCGAAATCGCTGTTGTCGTGCTATTGAATGCGAAAAACACGTTTTCTGGTGTTTTCAGCACTCCACAGTGCGTTTGATATGCGGAAACTACGATATCTTCGGTATCGTTGTTGTTTCCAGCTGAGATATGCATTTTCAGTGATAATCTTCATGATTCTGCTGTTACAAGTGTGCAGAATCACCGAAATCGCTGTTTTCGTGCTATTGAATGCGAAAAACACGTTTTCTGGTGTTTTCAACACTCCACAGTGCGTTTGAAATGCGGAAACTGCGATAACTTCGCTATCGTTGTTGTTTCCAGCTGAGATATGCATTTTCTACGATAATCTTCGAGTTTCTTCTGTGACAAGCGTGCAGAATCACCGAAATCGCTGTTGTCGTGCTATTGAATGCGAAAAACACGTTTTCTGGTGTTTTCAGCACTCCACAGTGCGTTTGATATGCGGAAACTACGATATCTTCGGTATCGTTGTTGCTTCCAGCTGAGATATGCATTTTCTACGATAATCTTCGAGTTTCTGCTGTTACAAGTGTGCAGAATCACCGAAATCGCTGTTTTCGTGCTATTGAATGCGAAAGCACGTTTTCTGGTGTTTTCAGCACTCCACAGTGCGTTTGATATGCGGAAGCTGCCATATGTTCAGTATCGTTGTTGTTTCCAGCTGAGATATGCATTATCTGGAATAATCTTCATGATTCTGCTGTTACAAGTGTGCAGAATCACCGAAATCGCTGTTTTCGTGCTATTGAATGCGAAAAACACATTTTCTGGTGTTTTCAACACTCCACAGTGCGTTTGATATGCGGAAACTGCGATAACTTCGGTAGCGTTGTTGTTTCCAGCTGAGATATGCATTTTCTACGATAATCTTCGAGTTTCTTCTGTGACAAGTGTGCAGAATCACCGAAATCGCTGTTTTCGTGCTATTGAATGCGAAAGCACGTTTTCTGGTGTTTTCAGCACTCCACAGTGCGTTTGATATGCGGAAGCTGCCATATGTTCAGTATCGTTGTTGTTTCCAGCTGAGATATGCATTATCTGGAATAATCTTCATGATTCTGCTGTTACAAGTGTGCAGAATCACCGAAATCGCTGTTTTCGTGCTATTGAATGCGAAAAACACGTTTTCTGGTGTTTTCAACACTCCACAGTGCGTTTGATATGCGGAAACTGCGATAACTTCGGTAGCGTTGTTGTTTCCAGCTGAGATATGCATTTTCTACGATAATCTTCGAGTTTCTTCTGTGACAAGTGTGCAGAATCACCGAAATCGCTGTTTTCGTGCTATTGAAAGCGAAAAACACGTTTTCTGGTGTTTTCAGCAGTCCACAGTGCGTTTGATATGCGGAAGCTGCCATAAGTTCAGTATCGTTGTTGTTTCCAGCTGAATTATGCATTATCTGGAATAATCTTCATGATTCTGCTGTTACAAGTGTGCAGAATCACCGAAATCGCTGTTTTCGTGCTATTGAATGCGAAAAACACGTTTTCTGGTGTTTTTAAAAACTCCACAGTGCGTTTGAAATGCGGAACCTGCGATAACTTCGGTATCGTTGTTGTTTCCAGCTGAGATATGCATTTTCTACGATAATCTTCGAGTTTCTTCTGTGACAAGTGTGCAGAATCACCGAAATCGCTGTTGTCGTGCTATTGAATGCGAAAAACACGTTTTCTGCTGTTTTCAGCACTCCACAGTGCGTTTGATATGCGGAAACTGCGATAACTTCGGTAGCGTTGTTGTTTCCAGCTGAGGTATGCATTTTCTACGATAATCTTCGAGTTTCTTCTGTGACAAGTGTGCAGAATCACCGAAATCGCTGTTTTCGTGCTATTGAATGCGAAAAACACGTTTTCTGGTGTTTTCAGCAGTCCACAGTGCGTTTGATATGCGGAAGCTGCCATAAGTTCAGTATCGTTGTTGTTTCCAGCTGAGATATGCATTATCTGGAATAATCTTCATGATTCTGCTGTTACAAGTGTGCAGAATCACCGAAATCGCTGTTTTCGTGCTATTGAATGCGAAAAACACGTTTTCTGGTGTTTTCAACACTCCACAGTGCGTTTGAAATGCGGAAACTGCGATAACTTCGGTATCGTTGTTGTTTCCAGCTGAGATATGCATTTTCTACGATAATCTTCGAGTTTCTTCTGTGACAAGTGTGCAGAATCACCGAAATCGCTGTTTTCGTGCTATTGAATGCGAAAGCACGTTTTCTGGTGTTTTCGGCACTGCACAGTGCGTTTGATATGCGGAAAATGCGATAACTTCGCTATCGTTGTTGTTTCCAGCTGAGATATGCATTTTCTACGATAATCTTCGAGTTTCTTCTGTGACAAGTGTGCAGAATCACCGAAATCGCTGTTGTCGTGCTATTGAATGCGAAAAACACGTTTTCTGGTGTTTTCAGCACTCCACAGTGCGTTTGATATGCGGAAACTACGATATCTTCGGTATCGTTGTTGTTTCCAGCTGAGATATGCATTTTCAGTGATAATCTTCATGATTCTGCTGTTACAAGTGTGCAGAATCACCGAAATCGCTGTTTTCGTGCTATTGAATGCGAAAAACACGTTTTCTGGTGTTTTCAGCACTCCACAGTGCGTTTGATATGCGGAAACTGCGATAACTTCGGTATCGTTGTTGTTTCCAGCTGAGATATGCATTTCCTACGATAATCTTCGAGTTTCTTCTGTGACAAGTGTGCAGAATCACCGAAATCGCTGTTTTCGTGCTTTTGAATGCGAAAAACACGTTTTCTGGTGTTTTCAGCACTCCACAGTGCGTTTGATATGCGGAAACCACGATATCTTCGGTATCGTTGTTGTTTCCAGCTGAGATATGCATTTTCAGTGATAATCTTCATGATTCTGCTGTTACCAGTGTGCAGAATCACCGAAATCGCTGTTGTCGTGCTATTGAATGCGAAAAACACGTTTTCTGGTGTTTTCAACACTCCACAGTGCGTTTGAAATGCGGAAACTGCGATAACTTCGCTATCGTTGTTGTTTCCAGCTGAGATATGCATTTTCTACGATAATCTTCGAGTTTCTTCTGTGACAAGTGTGCAGAATCACCGAAATCGCTGTTGTCGTGCTATTGAATGCGAAAAACACGTTTTCTGGTGTTTTCAGTACTCCACAGTGCGTTTGATATGCGGAAACTACGATATCTTCGGTATCGTTGTTGTTTCCAGCTGAGATATGCATTTTCAGTGATAATCTTCATGATTCTGCTGTTACAAGTGTGCAGAATCACCGAAATCGCTGTTTTCGTGCTATTGAATGCGAAAAACACGTTTTCTGGTGTTTTCAACACTCCACAGTGCGTTTGAAATGCGGAAACTGCGATAACTTCGCTATCGTTGTTGTTTCCAGCTGAGATATGCATTTTCTACGATAATCTTCGAGTTTCTTCTGTGACAAGTGTGCAGAATCACCGAAATCGCTGTTTTCGTGCTATTGAATGCGAAAGCACGTTTTCTGGTGTTTTCGGCACTGCACAGTGCGTTTGATATGCGGAAAATGCGATAACTTCGGTATCGTTGTTGTTTCCAGCTGAGATATGCATTTTCTACGATAATCTTCGAGTTTCTTCTGTGACAAGTGTGCAGAATCACCGAAATCGCTGTTTTCGTGCTATTGAATGCGAAAAACACGTTTTCTGGTGTTTTCAGCACTCCACAGTGCGTTTGATATGCGGAAACTACGATATCTTCGGTATCGTTGTTGTTTCCAGCTGAGATATGCATTTTCAGTGATAATCTTCATGATTCTGCTGTTACAAGTGTGCAGAATCACCGAAATCGCTGTTTTCGTGCTATTGAATGCGAAAAACACGTTTTCTGGTGTTTTCAACACTCCACAGTGCGTTTGAAATGCGGAAACTGCGATAACTTCGCTATCGTTGTTGTTTCCAGCTGAGATATGCATTTTCTACGATAATCTTCGAGTTTCTTCTGTGACAAGCGTGCAGAATCACCGAAATCGCTGTTGTCGTGCTATTGAATGCGAAAAACACGTTTTCTGGTGTTTTCAGCACTCCACAGTGCGTTTGATATGCGGAAACTACGATATCTTCGGTATCGTTGTTGTTTCCAGCTGAGATATGCATTTTCAGTGATAATCTTCATGATTCTGCTGTTACAAGTGTGCAGAATCACCGAAATCGCTGTTTTCGTGCTATTGAATGCGAAAGCACGTTTTCTGGTGTTTTCAGCACTCCACAGTGCGTTTGATATGCGGAAGCTGCCATATGTTCAGTATCGTTGTTGTTTCCAGCTGAGATATGCATTATCTGGAATAATCTTCATGATTCTGCTGTTACAAGTGTGCAGAATCACCGAAATCGCTGTTTTCGTGCTATTGAATGCGAAAAACACATTTTCTGGTGTTTTCAACACTCCACAGTGCGTTTGATATGCGGAAACTGCGATAACTTCGGTAGCGTTGTTGTTTCCAGCTGAGATATGCATTTTCTACGATAATCTTCGAGTTTCTTCTGTGACAAGTGTGCAGAATCACCGAAATCGCTGTTTTCGTGCTATTGAATGCGAAAGCACGTTTTCTGGTGTTTTCAGCACTCCACAGTGCGTTTGATATGCGGAAGCTGCCATATGTTCAGTATCGTTGTTGTTTCCAGCTGAGATATGCATTATCTGGAATAATCTTCATGATTCTGCTGTTACAAGTGTGCAGAATCACCGAAATCGCTGTTTTCGTGCTATTGAATGCGAAAAACACGTTTTCTGGTGTTTTCAACACTCCACAGTGCGTTTGATATGCGGAAACTGCGATAACTTCGGTAGCGTTGTTGTTTCCAGCTGAGATATGCATTTTCTACGATAATCTTCGAG
The DNA here is from genome assembly GCA_951804975.1 of Anthophora plumipes. Taxonomy (NCBI): domain Eukaryota; kingdom Metazoa; phylum Arthropoda; class Insecta; order Hymenoptera; family Apidae; genus Anthophora; species Anthophora plumipes. The sequence continues at coordinate 705,344 of CATORF010000158.1, read as the reverse complement.
TTTCTTCTGTGACAAGTGTGCAGAATCACCGAAATCGCTGTTTTCGTGCTATTGAATGCGAAAAACACGTTTTCTGGTGTTTTCAGCAGTCCACAGTGCGTTTGATATGCGGAAGCTGCCATAAGTTCAGTATCGTTGTTGTTTCCAGCTGAATTATGCATTATCTGGAATAATCTTCATGATTCTGCTGTTACAAGTGTGCAGAATCACCGAAATCGCTGTTTTCGTGCTATTGAATGCGAAAAACACGTTTTCTGGTGTTTTTAAAAACTCCACAGTGCGTTTGAAATGCGGAACCTGCGATAACTTCGGTATCGTTGTTGTTTCCAGCTGAGATATGCATTTTCTACGATAATCTTCGAGTTTCTTCTGTGACAAGTGTGCAGAATCACCGAAATCGCTGTTGTCGTGCTATTGAATGCGAAAAACACGTTTTCTGCTGTTTTCAGCACTCCACAGTGCGTTTGATATGCGGAAACTGCGATAACTTCGGTAGCGTTGTTGTTTCCAGCTGAGATATGCATTTTCTACGATAATCTTCGAGTTTCTTCTGTGACAAGTGTGCAGAATCACCGAAATCGCTGTTTTCGTGCTATTGAATGCGAAAAACACGTTTTCTGGTGTTTTCAGCAGTCCACAGTGCGTTTGATATGCGGAAGCTGCCATAAGTTCAGTATCGTTGTTGTTTCCAGCTGAGATATGCATTATCTGGAATAATCTTCATGATTCTGCTGTTACAAGTGTGCAGAATCACCGAAATCGCTGTTTTCGTGCTATTGAATGCGAAAAACACGTTTTCTGGTGTTTTCAACACTCCACAGTGCGTTTGAAATGCGGAAACTGCGATAACTTCGGTATCGTTGTTGTTTCCAGCTGAGATATGCATTTTCTACGATAATCTTCGAGTTTCTTCTGTGACAAGTGTGCAGAATCACCGAAATCGCTGTTTTCGTGCTATTGAGTGCGAAAGCACGTTTTCTGGTGTTTTCGGCACTGCACAGTGCGTTTGATATGCGGAAATTGCGATAACTTCGGTATCGTTGTTGTTTCCAGCTGAGATATGCATTTTCTACGATAATCTTCGAGTTTCTTCTGTGACAAGTGTGCAGAATCACCGAAATCGCTGTTTTCGTGCTATTGATTGCGAAAAACACGTTTTCTGGTGTTTTCAGCACTCCACAGTGCGTTTGATATGCGGAAACTGCCATATCTTCGGTATCGTTGATGTTTCCAGCTGAGATATGCATTTTCAGTGATAATCTTCATGATTCTGCTGTTACCAGTGTGCAGAATCACCGAAATCGCTGTTGTCGTGCTATTGAATGCGAAAAACACGTTTTCTGGTGTTTTCAACACTCCACAGTGCGTTTGAAATGCGGAAACTGCGATAACTTCGCTATCGTTGTTGTTTCCAGCTGAGATATGCATTTTCTACGATAATCTTCGAGTTTCTTCTGTGACAAGTGTGCAGAATCACCGAAATCGCTGTTGTCGTGCTATTGAATGCGAAAAACACGTTTTCTGGTGTTTTCAGCACTCCACAGTGCGTTTGATATGCGGAAACTACGATATCTTCGGTATCGTTGTTGTTTCCAGCTGAGATATGCATTTTCAGTGATAATCTTCATGATTCTGCTGTTACAAGTGTGCAGAATCACCGAAATCGCTGTTTTCGTGCTATTGAATGCGAAAAACACGTTTTCTGGTGTTTTCAGCACTCCACAGTGCGTTTGATATGCGGAAACTGCGATAACTTCGGTATCGTTGTTGTTTCCAGCTGAGATATGCATTTCCTACGATAATCTTCGAGTTTCTTCTGTGACAAGTGTGCAGAATCACCGAAATCGCTGTTTTCGTGCTTTTGAATGCGAAAAACACGTTTTCTGGTGTTTTCAGCACTCCACAGTGCGTTTGATATGCGGAAACCACGATATCTTCGGTATCGTTGTTGTTTCCAGCTGAGATATGCATTTTCAGTGATAATCTTCATGATTCTGCTGTTACCAGTGTGCAGAATCACCGAAATCGCTGTTGTCGTGCTATTGAATGCGAAAAACACGTTTTCTGGTGTTTTCAACACTCCACAGTGCGTTTGAAATGCGGAAACTGCGATAACTTCGCTATCGTTGTTGTTTCCAGCTGAGATATGCATTTTCTACGATAATCTTCGAGTTTCTTCTGTGACAAGTGTGCAGAATCACCGAAATCGCTGTTGTCGTGCTATTGAATGCGAAAAACACGTTTTCTGGTGTTTTCAGTACTCCACAGTGCGTTTGATATGCGGAAACTACGATATCTTCGGTATCGTTGTTGTTTCCAGCTGAGATATGCATTTTCAGTGATAATCTTCATGATTCTGCTGTTACAAGTGTGCAGAATCACCGAAATCGCTGTTTTCGTGCTATTGAATGCGAAAAACACGTTTTCTGGTGTTTTCAACACTCCACAGTGCGTTTGAAATGCGGAAACTGCGATAACTTCGCTATCGTTGTTGTTTCCAGCTGAGATATGCATTTTCTACGATAATCTTCGAGTTTCTTCTGTGACAAGTGTGCAGAATCACCGAAATCGCTGTTTTCGTGCTATTGAATGCGAAAGCACGTTTTCTGGTGTTTTCGGCACTGCACAGTGCGTTTGATATGCGGAAACTGCGATAACTTCGCTATCGTTGTTGTTTCCAGCTGAGATATGCATTTTCTACGATAATCTTCGAGTTTCTTCTGTGACAAGTGTGCAGAATCACCGAAATCGCTGTTGTCGTGCTATTGAATGCGAAAAACACGTTTTCTGGTGTTTTCAGTACTCCACAGTGCGTTTGATATGCGGAAACTACGATATCTTCGGTATCGTTGTTGTTTCCAGCTGAGATATGCATTTTCAGTGATAATCTTCATGATTCTGCTGTTACAAGTGTGCAGAATCACCGAAATCGCTGTTTTCGTGCTATTGAATGCGAAAGCACGTTTTCTGGTGTTTTCGGCACTGCACAGTGCGTTTGATATGCGGAAAATGCGATAACTTCGGTATCGTTGTTGTTTCCAGCTGAGATATGCATTTTCTACGATAATCTTCGAGTTTCTTCTGTGACAAGTGTGCAGAATCACCGAAATCGCTGTTTTCGTGCTATTGAATGCGAAAAACACGTTTTCTGGTGTTTTCAGCACTCCACAGTGCGTTTGATATGCGGAAACTGCCATATCTTCGGTATCGTTGATGTTTCCAGCTGAGATATGCATTTTCAGTGATAATCTTCATGATTCTGCTGTTACCAGTGTGCAGAATCACCGAAATCGCTGTTGTCGTGCTATTGAATGCGAAAAACACGTTTTCTGGTGTTTTCAACACTCCACAGTGCGTTTGAAATGCGGAAACTGCGATAACTTCGCTATCGTTGTTGTTTCCAGCTGAGATATGCATTTTCTACGATAATCTACGAGTTTCTTCTGTGACAAGGGTGCAGAATCACCGAAATCGCTGTTGTCGTGCTATTGAATGCGAAAAACACGTTTTCTGGTGTTTTCAGCACTCCACAGTGCGTTTGATATGCGGAAACTGCCATATCTTCGGTATCGTTGATGTTTCCAGCTGAGATATGCATTTTCAGTGATAATCTTCATGATTCTGCTGTTACCAGTGTGCAGAATCACCGAAATCGCTGTTGTCGTGCTATTGAATGCGAAAAACACGTTTTCTGGTGTTTTCAACACTCCACAGTGCGTTTGAAATGCGGAAACTGCGATAACTTCGCTATCGTTGTTGTTTCCAGCTGAGATATGCATTTTCTACGATAATCTTCGAGTTTCTTCTGTGACAAGTGTGCAGAATCACCGAAATCGCTGTTGTCGTGCTATTGAATGCGAAAAACACGTTTTCTGGTGTTTTCAGCACTCCACAGTGCGTTTGATATGCGGAAGCTGCCATATGTTCAGTATCGTTGTTGTTTCCAGCTGAGATATGCATTATCTGGAATAATCTTCATGATTCTGCTGTTACAAGTGTGCAGAATCACCGAAATCGCTGTTTTCGTGCTATTGAATGCGAAAAACACGTTTTCTGGTGTTTTCAACACTCCACAGTGCGTTTGAAATGCGGAAACTGCGATAACTTCGCTATCGTTGTTGTTTCCAGCTGAGATATGCATTTTCTACGATAATCTTCGAGTTTCTTCTGTGACAAGTGTGCAGAATCACCGAAATCGCTGTTGTCGTGCTATTGAATGCGAAAAACACGTTTTCTGGTGTTTTCAGCACTCCACAGTGCGTTTGATATGCGGAAACTACGATATCTTCGGTACCGTTGTTGTTTCCAGCTGAGATATGCATTTTCAGTGATAAACTTCATGATTCTGCTGTTACAAGTGTGCAGAATCACCGAAATCGCTGTTTTCGTGCTATTGAATGCGAAAAACACGTTTTCTGGTGTTTTCAGCACTCCACAGTGCGTTTGATATGCGGAAACTGCGATAACTTCGGTATCGTTGTTGTTTCCAGCTGAGATATGCATTTCCTACGATAATCTTCGAGTTTCTTCTGTGACAAGTGTGCAGAATCACCGAAATCGCTGTTTTCGTGCTTTTGAATGCGAAAAACACGTTTTCTGGTGTTTTCAGCACTCCACAGTGCGTTTGATATGCGGAAACTAAGATATCTTCGGTATCGTTGTTGTTTCCAGCTGAGATATGCATTTTCAGTGATAATCTTCATGATTCTGCTGTTACCAGTGTGCAGAATCACCGAAATCGCTGTTGTCGTGCTATTGAATGCGAAAAACACGTTTTCTGGTGTTTTCAACACTCCACAGTGCGTTTGAAATGCGGAAACTGCGATAACTTCGCTATCGTTGTTGTTTCCAGCTGAGATATGCATTTTCTACGATAATCTTCGAGTTTCTTCTGTGACAAGTGTGCAGAATCACCGAAATCGCTGTTGTCGTGCTATTGAATGCGAAAAACACGTTTTCTGGTGTTTTCAGCACTCCACAGTGCGTTTGATATGCGGAAACTACGATATCTTCGGTATCGTTGTTGTTTCCAGCTGAGATATGCATTTTCAATGATAATCTTCATGATTCTGCTGTTACAAGTGTGCAGAATCACCGAAATCGCTGTTTTCGTGCTATTGAATGCGAAAAACACGTTTTCTGGTGTTTTCAACACTCCACAGTGCGTTTGAAATGCGGAAACTGCGATAACTTCGCTATCGTTGTTGTTTCCAGCTGAGATATGCATATTCTACGATAATCTTCGAGTATCTTCTGTGACAAGTGTGCAGAATCACCGAAATCGCTGTTGTCGTGCTATTGAATGCGAAAAACACGTTTTCTGGTGTTTTCAGCACTCCACAGAGCGTTTGATATGCGGAAACTGCCATATCTTCGGTATCGTTGATGTTTCCAGCTGAGATATGCATTTTCAGTGATAATCTTCATGATTCTGCTGTTACCAGTGTGCAGAATCACCGAAATCGCTGTTGTCGTGCTATTGAATGCGAAAAACACGTTTTCTGGTGTTTTCAGCACTCCACAGTGCGTTTGATATGCGGAAACTACGATATCTTCGGTATCGTTGTTGTTTCCAGCTGAGATATGCATTTTCTACGATAATCTTCGAGTTTCTTCTGTGACAAGTGTGCAGAATCACCGAAATCGCTGTTGTCGTGCTATTGAATGCGAAAAACACGTTTTCTGGTGTTTTCAGCACTCCACAGTGCGTTTGATATGCGGAAACTACGATATCTTCGGTATCGTTGTTGTTTCCAGCTGAGATATGCATTTTCAGTGATAATCTTCATGATTCTGCTGTTACAAGTGTGCAGAATCACCGAAATCGCTGTTTTCGTGCTATTGAATGCGAAAAACACGTTTTCTGGTGTTTTCAACACTCCACAGTGCGTTTGAAAAGCGGAAACTGCGATAACTTCGCTATCGTTGTTGTTTCCAGCTGAGATATGCATTTTCTACGATAATCTTCGAGTTTCTTCTGTGACAAGTGTGCAGAATCACCGAAATCGCTGTTGTCGTGCTATTGAATGCGTAAAACACGTTTTCTGGTGTTTTCAGCACTCCACAGTGCGTTTGATATGCGGAAGCTGCCATATGTTCAGTATCGTTGTTGTTTCCAGCTGAGATATGCATTATCTGGAATAATCTTCATGATTCTGCTGTTACAAGTGTGCAGAATCACCGAAATCGCTGTTTTCGTGCTATTGAATGCGAAAAACACGTTTTCTGGTGTTTTCAACACTCCACAGTGCGTTTGAAATGCGGAAACTGCGATAACTTCGCTATCGTTGTTGTTTCCAGCTGAGATATGCATTTTCTACGATAATCTTCGAGTTTCTTCTGTGACAAGTGTGCAGAATCACCGAAATCGCTGTTGTCGTGCTATTGAATGCGAAAAACACGTTTTCTGGTGTTTTCAGCACTCCACAGTGCGTTTGATATGCGGAAACTACGATATCTTCGGTATCGTTGTTGTTTCCAGCTGAGATATGCATTTTCAGTGATAATCTTCATGATTCTGCTGTTACAAGTGTGCAGAATCACCGAAATCGCTGTTTTCGTGCTATTGAATGCGAAAAACACGTTTTCTGGTGTTTTCAGCACTCCACAGTGCGTTTGATATGCGGAAACTGCGATAACTTCGGTATCGTTGTTGTTTCCAGCTGAGATATGCATTTCCTACGATAATCTTCGAGTTTCTTCTGTGACAAGTGTGCAGAATCACCGAAATCGCTGTTTTCGTGCTTTTGAATGCGAAAAACACGTTTTCTGGTGTTTTCAGCACTCCACAGTGCGTTTGATATGCGGAAACTACGATATCTTCGGTATCGTTGTTGTTTCCAGCTGAGATATGCATTTTCAGTGATAATCTTCATGATTCTGCTGTTACCAGTGTGCAGAATCACCGAAATCGCTGTTGTCGTGCTATTGAATGCGAAAAACACGTTTTCTGGTGTTTTCAACACTCCACAGTGCGTTTGAAATGCGGAAACTGCGATAACTTCGCTATCGTTGTTGTTTCCAGCTGAGATATGCATTTTCTACGATAATCTTCGAGTTTCTTCTGTGACAAGTGTGCAGAATCACCGAAATCGCTGTTTTCGTGCTATTGAATGCGAAAAACACGTTTTCTGCTGTTTTCAGCACTCCACAGTGCGTTTGATATGCGGAAACTGCGATAACTTCGCTATCGTTGTTGTTTCCAGCTGAGATATGCATTTTCTACGATAATCTTCGAGTTTCTTCTGTGACAAGTGTGCAGAATCACCGAAATCGCTGTTTTCGTGCTATTGTATGCGAAAAACACGTTTTCTGGTGTTTTCAGCACTCCACAGTGCGTTTGATATGCGGAAACTGCCATATCTTCGGTATCGTTGATGTTTCCAGCTGAGATATGCATTTTCAGTGATAATCTTCATGATTCTGCTGTTACCAGTGTGCAGAATCACCGAAATCGCTGTTGTCGTGCTATTGAATGCGAAAAACACGTTTTCTGGTGTTTTCAACACTCCACAGTGCGTTTGAAATGCGGAAACTGCGATAACTTCGCTATCGTTGTTGTTTCCAGCTGAGATATGCATTTTCTACGATAATCTTCGAGTTTCTTCTGTGACAAGTGTGCAGAATCACCGAAATCGCTGTTGTCGTGCTATTGAATGCGAAAAACACGTTTTCTGGTGTTTTCAGCACTCCACAGTGCGTTTGATATGCGGAAGCTGCCATATGTTCAGTATCGTTGTTGTTTCCAGCTGAGATATGCATTATCTAGAATAATCTTCATGATTCTGCTGTTACAAGTGTGCAGAATCACCGAAATCGCTGTTTTCGTGCTATTGAATGCGAAAAACACGTTTTCTGGTGTTTTCAACACTCCACAGTGCGTTTGAAATGCGGAAACTGCGATAACTTCGCTATCGTTGTTGTTTCCAGCTGAGATATGCATTTTCTACGATAATCTTCGAGTTTCTTCTGTGACAAGTGTGCAGAATCACCGAAATCGCTGTTGTCGTGCTATTGAATGCGAAAAACACGTTTTCTGGTGTTTTCAGCACTCCACAGTGCGTTTGATATGCGGAAACTACGATATCTTCGGTATCGTTGTTGTTTCCAGCTGAGATATGCATTTTCAGTGATAATCTTCATGATTCTGCTGTTACAAGTGTGCCGAAGCACCGAAATCGCTGTTTTCGTGCTATTGAATGCGAAAAACACGTTTTCTGGTGTTTTCAGCACTCCACAGTGCGTTTGATATGCGGAAACTGCGATAACTTCGGTATCGTTGTTGTTTCCAGCTGAGATATGCATTTCCTACGATAATCTTCGAGTTTCTTCTATGACAAGTGTGCAGAATCACCGAAATCGCTGTTTTCGTGCTTTTGAATGCGAAAAACACGTTTTCTGGTGTTTTCAGCACTCCACAGTGCGTTTGATATGCGGAAACTACGATATCTTCGGTATCGTTGTTGTTTCCAGCTGAGATATGCATTTTCAGTGATAATCTTCATGATTCTGCTGTTACCAGTGTGCAGAATCACCGAAATCGCTGTTGTCGTGCTATTGAATGCGAAAAACACGTTTTCTGGTGTTTTCAACACTCCACAGTGCGTTTGAAATGCGGAAACTGCGATAACTTCGCTATCGTTGTTGTTTCCAGCTGAGATATGCATTTTCTACGATAATCTTCGAGTTTCTTCTGTGACAAGTGTGCAGAATCACCGAAATCGCTGTTGTCGTGCTATTGAATGCGAAAAACACGTTTTCTGGTGTTTTCAGCACTCCACAGTGCGTTTGATATGCGGAAACTACGATATCTTCGGTATCGTTGTTGTTTCCAGCTGAGATATGCATTTTCAGTGATAATCTTCATGATTCTGCTGTTACAAGTGTGCAGAATCACCGAAATCGCTGTTTTCGTGCTATTGAATGCGAAAAACACGTTTTCTGGTGTTTTCAACACTCCACAGTGCGTTTGAAAAGCGGAAACTGCGATAACTTCGCTATCGTTGTTGTTTCCAGCTGAGATATGCATTTTCTACGATAATCTTCGAGTTTCTTCTGTGACAAGTGTGCAGAATCACCGAAATCGCTGTTGTCGTGCTATTGAATGCGAAAAACACGTTTTCTGGAGTTTTCAGCACTCCACAGTGCGTTTGATATGCGGAAACTACGATATCTTCGGTATCGTTGTTGTTTCCAGCTGAGATATGCATTTTCAGTGATAATCTTCATGATTCTGCTGTTACAAGTGTGCAGAATCACCGAAATCGCTGTTTTCGTGCTATTGAATGCGAAAAACACGTTTTCTGGTGTTTTCAGCACTCCACAGTGCGTTTGATATGCGGAAACTGCGATAACTTCGGTATCGTTGTTGTTTCCAGCTGAGATATGCATTTCCTACGATAATCTTCGAGTTTCTTCTGTGACAAGTGTGCAGAATCACCGAAATCGCTGTTTTCGTGCTTTTGAATGCGAAAAACACGTTTTCTGGTGTTTTCAGCACTCCACAGTGCGTTTGATATGCGGAAACTACGATATCTTCGGTATCGTTGTTGTTTCCAGCTGAGATATTCATTTTCAGTGATAATCTTCATGATTCTGCTGTTACCAGTGTGCAGAATCACCGAAATCGCTGTTGTCGTGCTATTGAATGCGAAAAACACGTTTTCTGGTGTTTTCAACACTCCACAGTGCGTTTGAAATGCAGAAACTGCGATAACTTCGCTATCGTTGTTGTATCCAGCTGAGATATGCATTTTCTACGATAATCTTCGAGTTTCTTCTGTGACAAGTGTGCAGAATCACCGAAATCGCTGTTGTCGTGCTATTGAATGCGAAAAACACGTTTTCTGGTGTTTTCAGCACTCCACAGTGCGTTTGATATGCGGAAACTACGATATCTTCGGTATCGTTGTTGTTTCCAGCTGAGATATGCATTTTCAGTGATAATCTTCATGATTCTGCTGTTACAAGTGTGCAGAATCACCGAAATCGCTGTTTTCGTGCTATTGAATGCGAAAAACACGTTTTCTGGTGTTTTCAGCACTCCACAGTGCGTTTGATATGCGGAAACTGCGATAACTTCGGTATCGTTGTTGTTTCCAGCTGAGATATGCATTTCCTACGATAATCTTCGAGTTTCTTCTATGACAAGTGTGCAGAATCACCGAAATCGCTGTTTTCGTGCTTTTGAATGCGAAAAACACGTTTTCTGGTGTTTTCAGCACTCCACAGTGCGTTTGATATGCGGAAACTACGATATCTTCGGTATCGTTGTTGTTTCCAGCTGAGATATGCATTTTCAGTGATAATCTTCATGATTCTGCTGTTACCAGTGTGCAGAATCACCGAAATCGCTGTTGTCGTGCTATTGAATGCGAAAAACACGTTTTCTGGTGTTTTCAACACTCCACAGTGCGTTTGAAATGCGGAAACTGCGATAACTTCGCTATCGTTGTTGTTTCCAGCTGAGATATGCATTTTCTACGATAATCTTCGAGTTTCTTCTGTGACAAGTGTGCAGAATCACCGAAATCGCTGTTGTCGTGCTATTGAATGCGAAAAACACGTTTTCTGGTGTTTTCAGCACTCCACAGTGCGTTTGATATGCGGAAACTACGATATCTTCGGTATCGTTGTTGTTTCCAGCTGAGATATGCATTTTCAGTGATAATCTTCATGATTCTGCTGTTACAAGTGTGCAGAATCACCGAAATCGCTGTTTTCGTGCTATTGAATGCGAAAAACACGTTTTCTGGTGTTTTCAACACTCCACAGTGCGTTTGAAAAGCGGAAACTGCGATAACTTCGCTATCGTTGTTGTTTCCAGCTGAGATATGCATTTTCTACGATAATCTTCGAGTTTCTTCTGTGACAAGTGTGCAGAATCACCGAAATCGCTGTTGTCGTGCTATTGAATGCGAAAAACACGTTTTCTGGAGTTTTCAGCACTCCACAGTGCGTTTGATATGCGGAAACTACGATATCTTCGGTATCGTTGTTGTTTCCAGCTGAGATATGCATTTTCAGTGATAATCTTCATGATTCTGCTGTTACAAGTGTGCAGAATCACCGAAATCGCTGTTTTCGTGCTATTGAATGCGAAAAACACGTTTTCTGGTGTTTTCAGCACTCCACAGTGCGTTTGATATGCGGAAACTGCGATAACTTCGGTATCGTTGTTGTTTCCAGCTGAGATATGCATTTCCTACGATAATCTTCGAGTTTCTTCTGTGACAAGTGTGCAGAATCACCGAAATCGCTGTTTTCGTGCTTTTGAATGCGAAAAACACGTTTTCTGGTGTTTTCAGCACTCCACAGTGCGTTTGATATGCGGAAACTACGATATCTTCGGTATCGTTGTTGTTTCCAGCTGAGATATTCATTTTCAGTGATAATCTTCATGATTCTGCTGTTACCAGTGTGCAGAATCACCGAAATCGCTGTTGTCGTGCTATTGAATGCGAAAAACACGTTTTCTGGTGTTTTCAACACTCCACAGTGCGTTTGAAATGCAGAAACTGCGATAACTTCGCTATCGTTGTTGTATCCAGCTGAGATATGCATTTTCTACGATAATCTTCGAGTTTCTTCTGTGACAAGTGTGCAGAATCACCGAAATCGCTGTTGTCGTGCTATTGAATGCGAAAAACACGTTTTCTGGTGTTTTCAGCACTCCACAGTGCGTTTGATATGCGGAAACTACGATATCTTCGGTATCGTTGTTGTTTCCAGCTGAGATATGCATTTTCAGTGATAATCTTCATGATTCTGCTGTTACAAGTGTGCAGAATCACCGAAATCGCTGTTTTCGTGCTATTGAATGCGAAAAACACGTTTTCTGGTGTTTTCAACACTCCACTGTGCGTTTGAAATGCGGAAACTGCGATATCTTCGCTATCGTTGTTGTTTCCAGCTGAGATATGCATTTTCTACGATAATCTTCGAGTTTCTTCTGTGACAAGTGTGCAGAATCACCGAAATCGCTGTTTTCGTGCTATTGAATGCGAGAAACACGTTTTCTGGTGTTTTCAGCACTCCACAGTGCGTTTGATATGCGGAAACTGCCATATCTTCGGTATCGTTGATGTTTCCAGCTGAGATATGCATTTTCAGTGATAATCTTCATGATTCTGCTGTTACCAGTGTGCAGAATCACCGAAATCGCTGTTGTCGTGCTATTGAATGCGAAAAACACGTTTTCTGGTGTTTTCAACACTCCACAGTGCGTTTGAAATGCGGAAACTGCGATAACTTCGCTATCGTTGTTGTTTCCAGCTGAGATATGCATTTTCTACGATAATCTTCGAGTTTCTTCTGTGACAAGTGTGCAGAATCACCGAAATCGCTGTTTTCGTGCTATTGTATGCGAAAAACACTTTTTCTGGTGTTTTCAGCACTCCACAGTGCGTTTGATATGCGGAAACTGCCATATCTTCGGTATCGTTGATGTTTCCAGCTGAGATATGCATTTTCAGTGATAATCTTCATGATTCTGCTGTTACCAGTGTGCAGAATCACCGAAATCGCTGTTGTCGTGCTATTGAATGCGAAAAACACGTTTTCTGGTGTTTTCAACACTCCACAGTGCGTTTGAAATGCGGAAACTGCGATAACTTCGCTATCGTTGTTGTTTCCAGCTGAGATATGCATTTTCTACGATAATCTTCGAGTTTCTTCTGTGACAAGTGTGCAGAATCACCGAAATCGCTGTTGTCGTGCTATTGAATGCGAAAAACACGTTTTCTGGTGTTTTCAGCACTCCACAGTGCGTTTGATATGCGGAAGCTGCCATATGTTCAGTATCGTTGTTGTTTCCAGCTGAGATATGCATTATCTAGAATAATCTTCATGATTCTGCTGTTACAAGTGTGCAGAATCACCGAAATCGCTGTTTTCGTGCTATTGAATGCGAAAAACACGTTTTCTGGTGTTTTCAACACTCCACAGTGCGTTTGAAATGCGGAAACTGCGATAACTTCGCTATCGTTGTTGTTTCCAGCTGAGATATGCATTTTCTACGATAATCTTCGAGTTTCTTCTGTGGCAAGTGTGCAGAATCACCGAAATCGCTGTTGTCGTGCTATTGAATGCGAAAAACACGTTTTCTGGTGTTTTCAGCACTCCACAGTGCGTTTGATATGCGGAAACTACGATATCTTCGGTATCGTTGTTGTTTCCAGCTGAGATATGCATTTTCAGTGATAATCTTCATGATTCTGCTGTTACAAGTGTGCCGAATCACCGAAATCGCTGTTTTCGTGCTATTGAATGCGAAAAACACGTTTTCTGGTGTTTTCAGCACTCCACAGTGCGTTTGATATGCGGAAACTGCGATAACTTCGGTATCGTTGTTGTTTCCAGCTGAGATATGCATTTCCTACGATAATCTTCGAGTTTCTTCTATGACAAGTGTGCAGAATCACCGAAATCGCTGTTTTCGTGCTTTTGAATGCGAAAAACACGTTTTCTGGTGTTTTCAGCACTCCACAGTGCGTTTGATATGCGGAAACTACGATATCTTCGGTATCGTTGTTGTTTCCAGCTGAGATATGCATTTTCAGTGATAATCTTCATGATTCTGCTGTTACCAGTGTGCAGAATCACCGAAATCGCTGTTGTCGTGCTATTGAATGCGAAAAACACGTTTTCTGGTGTTTTCAACACTCCACAGTGCGTTTGAAATGCGGAAACTGCGATAACTTCGCTATCGTTGTTGTTTCCAGCTGAGATATGCATTTTCTACGATAATCTTCGAGTTTCTTCTGTGACAAGTGTGCAGAATCACCGAAATCGCTGTTGTCGTGCTATTGAATGCGAAAAACACGTTTTCTGGTGTTTTCAGCACTCCACAGTGCGTTTGATATGCGGAAACTACGATATCTTCGGTATCGTTGTTGTTTCCAGCTGAGATATGCATTTTCAGTGATAATCTTCATGATTCTGCTGTTACAAGTGTGCAGAATCACCGAAATCGCTGTTTTCGTGCTATTGAATGCGAAAAACACGTTTTCTGGTGTTTTCAACACTCCACAGTGCGTTTGAAAAGCGGAAACTGCGATAACTTCGCTATCGTTGTTGTTTCCAGCTGAGATATGCATTTTCTACGATAATCTTCGAGTTTCTTCTGTGACAAGTGTGCAGAATCACCGAAATCGCTGTTGTCGTGCTATTGAATGCGAAAAACACGTTTTCTGGAGTTTTCAGCACTCCACAGTGCGTTTGATATGCGGAAACTACGATATCTTCGGTATCGTTGTTGTTTCCAGCTGAGATATGCATTTTCAGTGATAATCTTCATGATTCTGCTGTTACAAGTGTGCAGAATCACCGAAATCGCTGTTTTCGTGCTATTGAATGCGAAAAACACGTTTTCTGGTGTTTTCAGCACTCCACAGTGCGTTTGATATGCGGAAACTGCGATAACTTCGGTATCGTTGTTGTTTCCAGCTGAGATATGCATTTCCTACGATAATCTTCGAGTTTCTTCTATGACAAGTGTGCAGAATCACCGAAATCGCTGTTTTCGTGCTTTTGAATGCGAAAAACACGTTTTCTGGTGTTTTCAGCACTCCACAGTGCGTTTGATATGCGGAAACTACGATATCTTCGGTATCGTTGTTGTTTCCAGCTGAGATATGCATTTTCAGTGATAATCTTCATGATTCTGCTGTTACCAGTGTGCAGAATCACCGAAATCGCTGTTGTCGTGCTATTGAATGCGAAAAACACGTTTTCTGGTGTTTTCAACACTCCACAGTGCGTTTGAAATGCGGAAACTGCGATAACTTCGCTATCGTTGTTGTTTCCAGCTGAGATATGCATTTTCTACGATAATCTTCGAGTTTCTTCTGTGACAAGTGTGCAGAATCACCGAAATCGCTGTTGTCGTGCTATTGAATGCGAAAAACACGTTTTCTGGTGTTTTCAGCACTCCACAGTGCGTTTGATATGCGGAAACTACGATATCTTCGGTATCGTTGTTGTTTCCAGCTGAGATATGCATTTTCAGTGATAATCTTCATGATTCTGCTGTTACAAGTGTGCAGAATCACCGAAATCGCTGTTTTCGTGCTATTGAATGCGAAAAACACGTTTTCTGGTGTTTTCAACACTCCACAGTGCGTTTGAAAAGCGGAAACTGCGATAACTTCGCTATCGTTGTTGTTTCCAGCTGAGATATGCATTTTCTACGATAATCTTCGAGTTTCTTCTGTGACAAGTGTGCAGAATCACCGAAATCGCTGTTGTCGTGCTATTGAATGCGAAAAACACGTTTTCTGGAGTTTTCAGCACTCCACAGTGCGTTTGATATGCGGAAACTACGATATCTTCGGTATCGTTGTTGTTTCCAGCTGAGATATGCATTTTCAGTGATAATCTTCATGATTCTGCTGTTACAAGTGTGCAGAATCACCGAAATCGCTGTTTTCGTGCTATTGAATGCGAAAAACACGTTTTCTGGTGTTTTCAGCACTCCACAGTGCGTTTGATATGCGGAAACTGCGATAACTTCGGTATCGTTGTTGTTTCCAGCTGAGATATGCATTTCCTACGATAATCTTCGAGTTTCTTCTGTGACAAGTGTGCAGAATCACCGAAATCGCTGTTTTCGTGCTTTTGAATGCGAAAAACACGTTTTCTGGTGTTTTCAGCACTCCACAGTGCGTTTGATATGCGGAAACTACGATATTTTCGGTATCGTTGTTGTTTCCAGCTGAGATATTCATTTTCAGTGATAATCTTCATGATTCTGCTGTTACCAGTGTGCAGAATCACCGAAATCGCTGTTGTCGTGCTATTGAATGCGAAAAACACGTTTTCTGGTGTTTTCAACACTCCACAGTGCGTTTGAAATGCAGAAACTGCGATAACTTCGCTATCGTTGTTGTATCCAGCTGAGATATGCATTTTCTACGATAATCTTCGAGTTTCTTCTGTGACAAGTGTGCAGAATCACCGAAATCGCTGTTGTCGTGCTATTGAATGCGAAAAACACGTTTTCTGGTGTTTTCAGCACTCCACAGTGCGTTTGATATGCGGAAACTACGATATCTTCGGTATCGTTGTTGTTTCCAGCTGAGATATGCATTTTCAGTGATAATCTTCATGATTCTGCTGTTACAAGTGTGCAGAATCACCGAAATCGCTGTTTTCGTGCTATTGAATGCGAAAAACACGTTTTCTGGTGTTTTCAACACTCCACTGTGCGTTTGAAATGCGGAAACTGCGATAACTTCGCTATCGTTGTTGTTTCCAGCTGAGATATGCATTTTCTACGATAATCTTCGAGTTTCTTCTGTGACAAGTGTGCAGAATCACCGAAATCGCTGTTGTCGTGCTATTGAATGCGAGAAACACGTTTTCTGGTGTTTTCAGCACTCCACAGTGCGTTTGATATGCGGAAACTGCCATATCTTCGGTATCGTTGATGTTTCCAGCTGAGATATGCATTTTCAGTGATAATCTTCATGATTCTGCTGTTACCAGTGTGCAGAATCACCGAAATCGCTGTTGTCGTGCTATTGAATGCGAAAAACACGTTTTCTGGTGTTTTCAACACTCCACAGTGCGTTTGAAATGCGGAAACTGCGATAACTTCGCTATCGTTGTTGTTTCCAGCTGAGATATGCATTTTCTACGATAATCTTCGAGTTTCTTCTGTGACAAGTGTGCAGAATCACCGAAATCGCTGTTGTCGTGCTATTGAATGCGAAAAACACGTTTTCTGGTGTTTTCAGCACTCCACAGTGCGTTTGATATGCGGAAGCTGCCATATGTTCAGTATCGTTGTTGTTTCCAGCTGAGATATGCATTATCTGGAATAATCTTCATGATTCTGCTGGTACAAGTGTGCAGAATCACCGAAATCGCTGTTTTCGTGCTATTGGATGCGAAAAACACGTTTTCTGGTGTTTTCAGCACTCCACAGTGCGTTTGATATGCGGAAACTGCGATAACTTCGGTATCGTTGTTGTTTCCAGCTGAGATATGCATTTTCTACGATAATCTTCAAGTTTCTTCTGTCACAAGTGTGCAGAATCACCGAAATCGCTGTTGTCGTGCTATTGAATGCGAAAAACACGCTTTCTGGTGTTTTTAGCACTCCATAGCGCGTTTGATATGCGGAAACTGCGATAACTTCGGTATCGTTGTTGTTTCCAGCTGAGATATGCATTTTCTACGATAATCTTCGAGTTTCTTCTGTGACAAGTGTGCAGAATCACCGAAATCGCTGTTGTCGTGCTATTGAATGCGAAAAACACGTTTTCTGGTGTTTTCAGCACTCCACAGTGCGTTTGATATGCGGAAACTGCGATAACTTCGGTATCGATGTTGTTTCCAGCTGAGATATGCATTTTCTAAGATAATCTTCGAGTTTCTTCTGTGACAAGTGTGCAGAATCACCGAAATCGCTGTTTTCGTGCTATTGAATGCGAAAAACACGTTTTCAGGTGTTTTCAACACTCCACAGTGCGTTTGATATGCGGAAACTGCGATAACTTCGGTATCGTTGTTGTTTCCAGCTGAGATATGCATTTTCTACGATAATCTTCGAGTTTCTTCTGTGACAAGTGTGCAGAATCACCGAAATCGCTGTTGTCGTGCTATTGAATGCGAAAAACACGTTTTGTGGTGTTTTCAGCACTCCACAGTGCGTTTGATATGCGGAAACTGCCGTATCTTCGGTATCGTTGATTTTTCCAGCTGAGATATGCATTTTCAGTGATAATCTTCATGATTCTGCTGTTACAAGTGTGCAGAATCGCCGAAATCGCTGTTTTCGTGCTATTGAATGCGAAAGCACGTTTTCTGGTGTTTTCAGCACTGCACAGTGCGTTTGATATGCGGAAACTGCGATAACTTCGGTATCGTTGTTGTTTCCAGCTGAGATATGCATTTTCTACGATAATCTTCGAGTTTCATCGGTGACAAGTGTGCAGAATCACCGAAATCGCCGTTTTCGTGCTATTGAATGCGAAAAACACGTTTTCTGGTGTTTTCAGCACTCCACAGTGCGTTTGATATGCGGAAACTGCGATAACTTCGGTTTCGTTGTTGTTTCCAGCTGAGATATGCATTTTCTACGATAATCTTCGAGTTTCTTCTGTGACAAGGGTGCAGAATCACCGAAATCGCTGTTTTCGTGCTGTTGAATGCGAAAAACACGTTTTCTGGTGTTTTCAGCACTCCACAGTGCGTTTGATATGCGGAAACTGCGATAACTTCGGTATCGTTGTTGTTTCCAGCTGAGATATTCATTTTCTACGATAATCTTCGAGTTTCTTCTGTGACAAGTGTGCAGAATCACCGAAATCGCTGTTTTCGTGCTATTGAATGCGAAAAACACGTTTTCAGGTGTTTTCAGCACTCCACAGTGCTTTTGATATGCGGAAACTGCCATATCTTCGGTATCGTTGATGTTTCCAGCTGAGATTTGCATTTTCAGTGATAATCTTCATGATTCTGCTATTACCAGTGTGCAGAATCACCGAAATCGCTGTTGTCGTGCTATTGAATGCGAAAAACACGTTTTCTGGTGATTTTAGCACTCCATAGTGCGTTTGATATGCGGAAACTGCGATAACTTCGGTATCGTTGTTGTTTCCAGCTGAGATATGCATTTTCTACCATAATCTTCGAGTTTCTTCTGTGACAAGTGTGCAGAATCACCGAAATCGCTGTTTTCGTGCTATTGAATGCGAAAAACACGTTTTCTGGTGTTTTCAGCACTCCACAGTGCGTTTGATATGCGGAAGCTGCCATATGTTCAGTATCGTTGTTGTTTCCAGCTGAGATATGCATTATCTGGAATAATCTTCGAGTTTCTTCTGTGACAAGTGTGCAGAATCACCGAAATCGCTGTTGTCGTGCTATTGAATGCGAAAAACACGTTTTCTGGTGTTTTCAGCACTCCACAGTGCGTTTGAAATGCGGAAACTGCGATAACTTCGCTATCGTTGTTGTTTCCAGCTGAGATATGCATTTTCTACGATAATCTTCGAGTTTCTTCTGTGACAAGTGTGCAGAATCACCGAAATCGCTGTTGTCGTGCTATTGAATGCGAAAAACACGTTTTCTGGTGTTTTCAGCACTCCACAGTGCGTTTGATATGCGGAAGCTGCCATATGTTCAGTATCGTTGTTGTTTCCAGCTGAGATATGCATTATCTGGAATAATCTTCATGATTCTGCTGTTACAAGTGTGCAGAATCACCGAAATCGCTGTTGTCGTGCTATTGAATGCGAAAAACACGTTTTCTGGTGTTTTCAGCACTCCACAGTGCGTTTGATATGCGGAAACTGCCGTATCTTCGGTATCGTTGATTTTTCCAGCTGAGATATGCATTTTCAGTGATAATCTTCATGATTCTGCTGTTACAAGTGTGCAGAATCACCGAAATCGCTGTTTTCGTGCTATTGAATGCGAAAGCACGTTTTCTGGTGTTTTCAACACTCCACAGTGCGTTTGATATGCGGAAACTGCGATAACTTCGGTAGCGTTGTTGTTTCCAGCTGAGATATGCATTTTCTACGATAATCTTCGAGTTTCTTCTGTGACAAGTGTGCAGAATCACCGAAATCGCTGTTGTCGTGCTTTTGAATGCGAAAAACACGTTTTCTGCTGTTTTCAGCACTCCACAGTGCGTTTGATATGCGGAAACTGCGATAACTTCGCTATCGTTGTTGTTTCCAGCTGAGATATGCATTTTCTACGATAATCTTCGAGTTTCTTCTGTGACAATGGTGCCGAATCACCGAAACCGCTGTTTTCGTGCTATTGAATGCGAAAAACACGTTTTCTGCTGTTTTCAGCACTCCAAAGTGCGTTTGATATGCGGAAACTGCGATTACTTCGGTATCGTTGTTGTTTCCAGCTGAGATATGCATTTTCTACGATAATCTTCGAGTTTCTACTGTGACAAGTGTGCAGAATCACCGAAATCGCTGTTGTCGTGCTATTGAATGCGAAAAACACGTTTTCTGGTGTTTTCAGCACTCCACAGTGCGTTTGATATGCGGAAACTGCGATAACTTCGCTATCGTTGTTGTTTCCAGCTGAGATATGCATTTTCTACGATAATCTTCGAGTTTCTTCAGTGACAAGTTTGCAGAATCACCGAAATCGCTGTTTTCGTGCTATTGAAT
>CATORF010000158.1:587000-685000 GCA_951804975.1 Anthophora plumipes | reverse complement strand
ATGATTAAGCATACTTCGGACAGAAATCTCATCAAGATTATCGTAAAAAATGCATATCTCAGCTTGAAACCCCACGAAAACCCAGATATCGCTGGTTCTGCATATCAAACGCACTGTGGAGTGCTGAAAACACCACATAACGTGTTTCTCGCATTAAATAGCTCGAAATGTGCGATCTCGATGATTCTGCATACTTTGGACAGAAGTCTCAACAAGATTATCGCAGAAAATGCATATCTCAGCTTGAAACCCCACGAAAACCAAGATTTCGCTGGTTCTGCATATCAAACGCACTGTGGAGTGGTGAAAACCCCAGAAAACGAGTTTCTCTAATTAAATAGCTCGAAAAGTACGATCTCGATGACTCTGCATACTTCGGACAGAAGTCTCACCAAGATTATCGCAGAAAATGCATATCTGAGCTTGAAACCCCACGAAATACAAGATATCGCCGGTTCTGCATATCATACGCACTGTGGAGTGGTGAAAACACCAGATAACGTGTTTCTCGCATTAAATAGCTCGAAAAGTGCGATCTCGATGATTCTGCATACTTCGGACAGAAGTCTCACCAAGATTATCGCAGAAAATGCATATCTCAGCTTGAAACCCCACGAAAACCAAGATATCGCCGTTTCTGCATATCATACGCACTGTGGAGTGGTGAAAACACCAGATAACGTGTTTCTCGCATTAAATAGGTCGAAACGAGCGATCTCGATGGTTAAGCATACTTCGGACAGAAGTCTCAACAAGATTATCGCAGAAAATGCATATCTCAGCATGAAACCCCACGAAAACCAAGATATCTGCTGTTCTGCATATCAAACGCACTATGGAGTGGTGAAAACACCAGATAACGTGTTTCTCGCATTGAATAGCTCGAAACGAGCGATCTTGATGATTCTGCATTCTTCGGACAGAAGTCTCACCAAAATTATCGTAAAAAATGCATATCTCAGCTTGAAACCCCACGAAAACCAAGATATCGCTGTGTTCAGCATATCAAACGCACTGTGGAGTGGTGAAAACCCCAGAAAACGTGTTTCTCGCATTAAATAGCTCGAAACGAGCGATCTCGATGATTCTGCATACTTCGGACAGAAGTCTCAACAAGATTATCGCAGAAAATGCATATCTCAGCTTGAAACCCCACGAAAACCAAGATGTCGCAGGTACTGCATATCCAACGCACTGTGGAGTGGTGAAAACCCCAGAAGACGTGTTTCTCGCATTAAATAGCTCGACTAGAGCGATCTCGATGATTCTTCATACTTCGGACAGAAGTCTCACCAAGATTATCGCAGAAAATGCATATCTGAGCTTGAAACCCCACGAAATACAAGATATCGCCGGTTCTGCATATCATACGCACTGTGGAGTGGTGAAAACACCAGATAACGTGTTTCTCGCATTAAATAGCTCGAAAAGTGCGATCTCGATGATTCTGCATACTTCGGACAGAAGTCTCACCAAGATTATCGCAGAAAATGCATATCTCAGCTTGAAACCCCACGAAAACCAAGACATCGGCGGTTCTGCATATCCAACGAACTGTGGAGTGGTGAAAACCCCAGAAAACGTGTTTCTCGGATTACATAGCTCGAAAAGTACGATCTCGATGACTCTGCATACTTCGGACAGAAGTATCACCAAGATTATCGCAGAAAATGCATATCTCAGCTTGAAACCCCACGAAAACCAAGATATCGCCGGTTCTGCATATCATACGCACTGTGGAGTGGTGAAAACACCAGATAACGTGTTTCTCGCATTAAATAGGTCGAAACGAGCGATCTCGATGATTAAGCATACTTCGGACAGAAGTCTCATCAAGATTATCGTAAAAAATGCATACCTCAGCTTGAAACCCCACGAAAACCCAGATATCGCTGGTTCTGCATATCAAACGCACTGTGGAGTGCTGAAAACACCCCATAACGTGTTTCTCGCATTAAATAGCTCGAAATGTGCGATCTCGATGATTCTGCATACTTTGGACAGAAGTCTCAACAAGATTATCGCAGAAAATGCATATCTCAGCTTGAAACCCCACGAAAACCAAGATTTCGCTGGTTCTGCATATCAAACGCACTGTGGAGTGGTGAAAACCCCAGAAAACGAGTTTCTCTAATTAAATAGCTCGAAAAGTACGATCTCGATGACTCTGCATACTTCGGACAGAAGTCTCACCAAGATTATCGCAGAAAATGCATATCTGAGCTTGAAACCCCACGAAATACAAGATATCGCCGGTTCTGCATATCATACGCACTGTGGAGTGGGTAAAACACCAGATAACGTGTTTCTCGCATTAAATAGCTCGAAAAGTGCGATCTCGATGATTCTGCATACTTCGGACAGAAGTGTCACCAAGATTATCGCAGAAAATGCATATCTCAGCTTGAAACCCCACGAAAACCAAGATATCGCCGGTTCTGCTTATCATACGCACTGTGGAGTGGTGAAAACACCAGATAACGTGTTTCTCGCATTAAATAGGTCGAAACGAGCGATCTCGATGGTTAAGCATACTTCGGACAGAAGTCTCAACAAGATTATCGCAGAAAATGCATATCTCAGCATGAAACCCCACGAAAACCAAGATATCTGCTGTTCTGCATATCAAACGCACTATGGAGTGGTGAAAACACCAGATAACGTGTTTCTCGCATTGAATAGCTCGAAACGAGCGATCTTGATGATTCTGCATTCTTCGGACAGAAGTCTCACCAAAATTATCGTAAAAAATGCATATCTCAGCTTGAAACCCCACGAAAACCAAGATATCGCTGTGTTCAGCATATCAAACGCACTGTGAAGTGGTGAAAACCCCAGAAAACGTGTTTCTCGCATTAAATAGCTCGAAACGAGCGATCTCGATGATTCTGCATACTTCGGACAGAAGTCTCAACAAGATTATCGCAGAAAATGCATATCTCAGCTTGAAACCCCACGAAAACCAAGATGTCGCTGGTACTGCATATCCAACGCACTGTGGAGTGGTGAAAACCCCAGAAGACGTGTTTCTCGCATTAAATAGCTCGACTAGAGCGATCTCGATGATTCTTCATACTTCGGACAGAAGTCTCACCAAGATTATCGCAGATAATGCATATCTCAGCTTGAAACCCCACGAAAACCAAGATATCGCCGGTTCTGCATATCATACGCACTGTGGAGTGGTGAAAACACCAGATAACGTGTTTCTCGCATGAAATAGGTCCAAACGAACGATCTCGATGATTAAGCATACTGCGGACAGAAGTCTCACCAAGATTATCGTAAAAAATGCATATCTCAGCTTGAAACCCCACGAAAACCCAGATATCGCTGGTTCTGCATATCAAACGCACTGTGGAGTGCTGAAAACAACACATAACGTGTTTCTCGCATTAAATAGCTCGAAATGTGCGATCTCGATGATTCTGCATACTTTGGACAGAAGTCTCAACAAGATTATCGCAGAAAATGCATATCTCAGCTTGAAACCCCACGAAAACCAAGATATCGCTGGTTCTGCATATCAAACGCACTGTGGAGTGCTGAAAACACCACATAACGTGTTTCTCGCATTAAATAGGTCGAAATGTGCGATCTCGATGATTCTGCATACTTTGGACAGAAGTCTCAACAAGATTATCGCAGAAAATGCATATCTCAGCTTGAAACCCCACGAAAACCAAGATTTCGCTGGTTCTGCATATCAAACGCACTGTGGAGTGGTGAAAACCCCAGAAAACGAGTTTCTCTAATTAAATAGCTCGAAAAGTACGATCTCGATGACTCTGCATACTTCGGACAGAAGTCTCATCAAGATTATCGTAAAAAATGCATATCTCAGCTTGAAACCCCACGAAAACCAAGATATCTACTGTTCTGCATATCAAACGCACTATGGAGTGGTGAAAACACCAGATAACGTGTTTCTCGCACTAACTAGCTCGAAAAGAGCGATCTCGATGATTCAGCACACTTCGCACAGAAGTCTCACCAAGATTATCGCAGAAAATGCATATCTCAGCTTGAAACCCCACGAAAACCAAGATGTCGCTGGTTCTGCATATCAAACGCACTGTGGAGTGGTGAAAACACCGGATAAGGTTTTTCTCGCATTAACTAGCTCGAAAAGAGCGATCTCGATGTTTCAACATACTTCGGACAGAAGTCTCACCAAGATTATCGCAGAAAATGCATATCTCAGCTTGAAACCCCACGAAAACCAAGATGTCGCTGGTACTAAATATCCAACGCACTGTGGAGTGGTGAAAACCCCAGAAGACGTGTTTCTCGCATTAAATAGCTCGACTAGAGCGATTTCGATGATTCTTCATACTTCGGACAGAAGTCTCATCAAGATTATCGTAAAAAATGCATATCTCAGCTTGAAACCCCACGAAAACCAAGATATCTACTGTTCTGCATATCAAACGCACTATGGAGTGGTGAAAACACCAGATAACGTGTTTCTCGCACTAACTAGCTCGAAAAGAGCGATCTCGATGATTCAGCACACTTCGCACAGAAGTCTCACCAAGATTATCGCAGAAAATGCATATCTCAGCTTGAAACCCCACGAAAACCAAGATGTCGCCGGTTCTGCATATCAAACGCACTGTGGGGAGGTAAAAACACCCGAAGACGTGTTTCTCGCATTAAATAGCTCGAAAAGAGCGATCTCGATGATTCTGCACACTTCGCACAGAAGTCTCACCAAGATTATCGCAGATAATGCATATCTCAGCTTGAAACCCCACGAAAACCAAGATATCGCCGGTTCTGCATATCATACGCACTGTGGAGTGGTGAAAACACCACATAACGTGTTTCTCGCATTAAATAGCTCGAAATGTGCGATCTCGATGATTCTGCATACTTTGGACAGAAGTCTCAACAAGATTATCGCAGAAAATGCATATCTCAGCTTGAAACCCCACGAAAACCAAGATTTCGCTGGTTCTGCATATCAAACGCACTGTGGAGTGGTGAAAACCCCAGAAAACGAGTTTCTCTAATTAAATAGCTCGAAAAGTACGATCTCGATGACTCTGCATACTTCGGACAGAAGTCTCACCAAGATTATCGCAGAAAATGCATATCTGAGCTTGAAACCCCACGAAATACAAGATATCGCCGGTTCTGCATATCATACGCACTGTGGAGTGGTGAAAACACCAGATAACGTGTTTCTCGCATTAAATAGCTCGAAAAGTGCGATCTCGATGATTCTGCATACTTCGGACAGAAGTCTCACCAAGATTATCGCAGAAAATGCATATCTCAGCTTGAAACCCCACGAAAAAAAAGATATCGCCGGTTCTGCATATCATACGCACTGTGGAGTGGTGAAAACACCAGATAACGTGTTTCTCGCATTAAATAGGTCGAAACGAGCGATCTCGATGGTTAAGCATACTTCGGACAGAAGTCTCAACAAGATTATCGCAGAAAATGCATATCTCAGCATGAAACCCCACGAAAACCAAGATATCTGCTGTTCTGCATATCAAACGCACTATGGAGTGGTGAAAACACCAGATAACGTGTTTCTCGCATTGAATAGCTCGAAACGAGCGATCTTGATGATTCTGCATTCTTCGGACAGAAGTCTCACCAAAATTATCGTAAAAAATGCATATCTCAGCTTGAAACCCCACGAAAACCAAGATATCGCTGTGTTCAGCATATCAAACGCACTGTGGAGTGGTGAAAACCCCAGAAAACGTGTTTCTCGCATTAAATAGCTCGAAACGAGCGATCTCGATGATTCTGCATACTTCGGACAGAAGTCTCAACAAGATTATCGCAGAAAATGCATATCTCAGCTTGAAACCCCACGAAAACCAAGATGTCGCTGGTACTGCATATCCAACGCACTGTGGTGTGGTGAAAACACCAGATAACGTGTTTCTCGCATTAAATAGCTCGACTAGAGCGATCTCGATGATTCTTCATACTTCGGACAGAAGTCTCACCAAGATTATCGCAGAAAATGCATATCTGAGCTTGAAACCCCACGAAATACAAGATATCGCCGGTTCTGCATATCATACGCACTGTGGAGTGGTGAAAACACCAGATAACGTGTTTCTCGCATTAAATAGCTCGAAAAGTGCGATCTCGATGATTCTGCATACTTCGGACAGAAGTCTCACCAAGATTATCGCAGAAAATGCATATCTCAGCTTGAAACCCCACGAAAACCAAGACATCGCCGGTTCTGCATATCATACGCACTGTGGAGTGGTGAAAACACCAGATAACGTGTTTCTCGCATTAAATAGGTCGAAACGAGCCATCTCGATGATTAAGCATACTTCGGACAGAAGTCTCAACAAGATTATCGCAGAAAATGCATATCTCAGCATGAAACCCCACGAAAACCAAGATATCTGCTGTTCTGCATATCAATCGCACTATGGAGTGGTGAAAACACCAGATAACGTGTTTCTCGCATTGAATAGCTCGAAACGAGCGACCTTGATGATTCTGCATTCTTCGGACAGAAGTCTCACCAAAATTATCGTAAAAAATGCATATCTCAGCTTGAAACCCCACGAAAACCAAGATATCGCTGTGTTCAGCATATCAAACGCACTGTGGAGTGGTGAAAACCCCAGAAAACGTGTTTCTCGCATTAAATAGCTCGAAACGAGCGATCTCGATGATTCTGCATACTTCGGACAGAAGTCTCAACAAGATTATCGCAGAAAATGCATATCTCAGCTTGAATCCCCACGAAAACAAAGATGTCGCTGGTACTGCATATCCAACGCACTGTGGAGTGGTGAAAACCCCAGAAGACGTGTTTCTCGCATTAAATCGCTCGACTAGAGCGATCTCGATGATTCTTCATACTTCGGACAGAAGTCTCATCAAGATTATCGTAAAAAATGCATATCTCAGCTTGAAACCCCACGAAAGCCAAGATATCGCTGGTTCTGCATATCAAACGCACTGTGGAGTTGTGAAAACACCGGATAAGGTTTTTCTCGCATTAACTAGCTCGAAAAGAGCGATCTCGATGTTTCAACATACTTCGGACAGAAGTCTCACCAAGATTATCGCAGAAAATGCATATCTCAGCTTGAAACCCCACGAAAACCAAGATGTCGCTAGTACTAAATATCCAACGCACTGTGGAGTGATGAAAACCCCAGAAGACGTGTTTCTCGCATTAAATAGCTCGACTAGAGCGATCTCGATGTTTCTTCATACTTCGGACAGAAGTCTCATCAAGATTATCGTAAAAAATGCATATCTCAGCTTGAAACCCCACGAAAACCAAGATATCTACTGTTCTGCATATCAAACGCACTATGGAGTGGTGAAAACACCAGATAACGTGTTTCTCGCACTAACTAACTCGAAAGGAGCGATCTCGATGATTCAGCATACTTCGGACAGAAGTCTCACCAAGATTATCGCAGAAAATGCATATCTCTGCTTGAAACCCCACGAAAACCAAGATATCGCCGGTTCTACATTTCAAACGCACTGTGGAGTGGTGAAAGCACCAGATAACGTGTTTCTCGCATTGAATAGCTCGAAACGAGCGATCTTGATGATTCTGCATTCTTCGGACAGAAGTCTCACCAAGATTATCGCAGAAAATGCATATCTCTGCTTGAAACCCCACGAAAACCAAGATATCGCCGGTTCTACATTTCAAACGCACTGTGGAGTGGTGAAAACCCCAGAAAACGTGTTTCTCGCATTAAATAGCTCGAAACGAGCGATCTCGATGATTCTGCATACTTCGGACAGAAGTCTCAACAAGATTATCGCAGAAAATGCATATCTCAGCTTGAAACCCCACGAAAACCAAGATGTCGCTGGTACTGCATATCCAACGCACTGTGGTGTGGTGAAAACACCAGATAACGTGTTTCTCGCATTAAATAGCTCGACTAGAGCGATCTCGATGATTCTTCATACTTCGGACAGAAGTCTCACCAAGATTATCGCAGAAAATGCATATCTGAGCTTGAAACCCCACGAAATACAAGATATCGCCGGTTCTGCATATCATACGCACTGTGGAGTGGTGAAAACACCAGATAACGTGTTTCTCGCATTAAATAGCTCGAAAAGTGCGATCTCGATGATTCTGCATACTTCGGACAGAAGTCTCACCAAGATTATCGCAGAAAATGCATATCTCAGCTTGAAACCCCAAGAAAACCAAGACATCGCCGGTTCTGCATATCATACGCACTGTGGAGTGGTGAAAACACCAGATAACGTGTTTCTCGCATTAAATAGGTCGAAACGAGCCATCTCGATGATTAAGCATACTTCGGACAGAAGTCTCAACAAGATTATCGCAGAAAATGCATATCTCAGCATGAAACCCCACGAAAACCAAGATATCTGCTGTTCTGCATATCAATCGCACTATGGAGTGGTGAAAACACCAGATAACGTGTTTCTCGCATTGAATAGCTCGAAACGAGCGACCTTGATGATTCTGCATTCTTCGGACAGAAGTCTCACCAAAATTATCGTAAAAAATGCATATCTCAGCTTGAAACCCCACGAAAACCAAGATATCGCTGTGTTCAGCATATCAAACGCACTGTGGAGTGGTGAAAACCCCAGAAAACGTGTTTCTCGCATTAAATAGCTCGAAACGAGCGATCTCGATGATTCTGCATACTTCGGACAGAAGTCTCAACAAGATTATCGCAGAAAATGCATATCTCAGCTTGAATCCCCACGAAAACAAAGATGTCGCTGGTACTGCATATCCAACGCACTGTGGAGTGGTGAAAACCCCAGAAGACGTGTTTCTCGCATTAAATCGCTCGACTAGAGCGATCTCGATGATTCTTCATACTTCGGACAGAAGTCTCATCAAGATTATCGTAAAAAATGCATATCTCAGCTTGAAACCCCACGAAAGCCAAGATATCGCTGGTTCTGCATATCAAACGCACTGTGGAGTTGTGAAAACACCGGATAAGGTTTTTCTCGCATTAACTAGCTCGAAAAGAGCGATCTCGATGTTTCAACATACTTCGGACAGAAGTCTCACCAAGATTATCGCAGAAAATGCATATCTCAGCTTGAAACCCCACGAAAACCAAGATGTCGCTGGTACTAAATATCCAACGCACTGTGGAGTGATGAAAACCCCAGAAGACGTGTTTCTCGCATTAAATAGCTCGACTAGAGCGATCTCGATGGTTCTTCATACTTCGGACAGAAGTCTCATCAAGATTATCGTAAAAAATGCATATCTCAGCTTGAAACCCCACGAAAACCAAGATATCTACTGTTCTGCATATCAAACGCACTATGGAGTGGTGAAAACACCAGATAACGTGTTTCTCGCACTAACTAGCTCGAAAGGAGCGATCTCGATGATTCAGCATACTTCGGACAGAAGTCTCACCAAGATTATCGCAGAAAATGCATATCTCTGCTTGAAACCCCACGAAAACCAAGATATCGCCGGTTCTACATTTCAAACGCACTGTGGAGTGGTGAAAGCACCAGATAACGTGTTTCTCGCATTGAATAGCTCGAAACGAGCGATCTTGATGATTCTGCATTCTTCGGACAGAAGTCTCACCAAAATTATCGTAAAAAATGCATATCTCAGCTTGAAACCCCACGAAAACCAAGATATCGCTGTGTTCAGCATATCAAACGCACTGTGGAGTGGTGAAAACCGCAGAAAACGTGTTTCTCGCAATAAATAGCTCGAATAGAGCGATCTCGATGATTCTTCATACTTCGGACAGAAGTCTCACCAAGATTATCGTAAAAAATGCATATCTCAGGTTGAAACCCTACGAAAGCCAAGATATCGCTGGTTCTGCATATCGAACGCACTGTGGAGAGGTGATAACACCGGATAAGGTTTTTCTCGCATTAACTAGCTCAAAAAGAGCGATATCGATGATTCTGCATACTTCGGACAGAAGTCTCACCAAGATTATCGCAGAAAATGCATATCTCAGCTTGAAACCCCACGAAAACCAAGATATCGCCGGTTCTGCATATCATACGCACTGTGGAGTGGTGAAAACACCAGATAACGTGTTTCTCGCGTTAAATAGGTCGAAACGAGCGATCTCGATGGTTAAGCATACTTCGGACAGAAGTCTCAACAAGATTATCGCAGAAAATGCATATCTCAGCATGAAACCCCACGAAAACCAAGATATCTGCTGTTCTGCATATCAAACGCACTATGGAGTGGTGAAAACACCAGATAACGTGTTTCTCGCATTGAATAGCTCGAAACGAGCGATCTTGATGATTCTGCATTCTTCGGACAGAAGTCTCACCAAAATTATCGTAAAAAATGCATATCTCAGCTTGAAACCCCACGAAAACCAAGATATCGCTGTGTTCAGCATATCAAACGCACTGTGGAGTGGTGAAAACCCCAGAAAACGTGTTTCTCGCATTAAATAGCTCGAAACGAGCGATCTCGATGATTCTGCATACTTCGGACAGAAGTCTCAACAAGATTATCGCAGAAAATGCATATCTCAGCTTGAAACCCCACGAAAACCAAGATGTCGCTGGTACTGCATATCCAACGCACTGTGGTGTGGTGAAAACACCAGATAACGTGTTTCTCGCATTAAATAGTTCGACTAGAGCGATCTCGATGATTCTTCATACTTCGGACAGAAGTCTCACCAAGATTATCGCAGAAAATGCATATCTGAGCTTGAAACCCCACGAAATACAAGATATCGCCGGTTCTGCATATCATACGCACTGTGGAGTGGTGAAAACACCAGATAACGTGTTTCTCGCATTAAATAGCTCGAAAAGTGCGATCTCGATGATTCTGCATACTTCGGACAGAAGTCTCACCAAGATTATCGCAGAAAATGCATATCTCAGCTTTAAACCCCACGAAAACCAAGACATCGCCGGTTCTGCATATCATACGCACTGTGGAGTGGTGAAAACACCAGATAACGTGTTTCTCGCATTAAATAGGTCGAAACGAGCCATCTCGATGATTAAGCATACTTCGGACAGAAGTCTCAACAAGATTATCGCAGAAAATGCATATCTCAGCATGAAACCCCACGAAAACCAAGATATCTGCTGTTCTGCATATCAATCGCACTATGGAGCGGTGAAAACACCAGATAACGTGTTTCTCGCATTGAATAGCTCGAAACGAGCGACCTTGATGATTCTGCATTCTTCGGACAGAAGTCTCACCAAAATTATCGTAAAAAATGCATATCTCAGCTTGAAACCCCACGAAAACCAAGATATCGCTGTGTTCAGCATATCAAACGCACTGTGGAGTGGTGAAAACCCCAGAAAACGTGTTTCTCGCATTAAATAGCTCGAAACGAGCGATCTCGATGATTCTGCATACTTCGGACAGAAGTCTCAACAAGATTATCGCAGAAAATGCATATCTCAGCTTGAATCCCCACGAAAACAAAGATGTCGCTGGTACTGCATATCCAACGCACTGTGGAGTGGTGAAAACCCCAGAAGACGTGTTTCTCGCATTAAATCGCTCGACTAGAGCGATGTCGATGATTCTTCATACTTCGGACAGAAGTCTCATCAAGATTATCGTAAAAAATGCATATCTCAGCTTGAAACCCCACGAAAGCCAAGATATCGCTGGTTCTGCATATCAAACGCACTGTGGAGTGGTGAAAACACCGGATAAGGTTTTTCTCGCATTAACTAGCTCGAAAAGAGCGATCTCGATGTTTCAACATACTTCGGACAGAAGTCTCACCAAGATTATCGCAGAAAATGCATATCTCAGCTTGAAACCCCACGAAAACCAAGATGTCGCTGGTACTAAATATCCAACGCACTGTGGAGTGGTGAAAACCCCAGAAGACGT
The DNA here is from genome assembly GCA_951804975.1 of Anthophora plumipes. Classification (NCBI taxonomy): domain Eukaryota; kingdom Metazoa; phylum Arthropoda; class Insecta; order Hymenoptera; family Apidae; genus Anthophora; species Anthophora plumipes. Next base: position 673,149 of record CATORF010000158.1, on the reverse strand, counting down.
GTTTCTCGCATTAAATAGCTCGACTAGAGCGATCTCGATGGTTCTTCATACTTCGGACAGAAGTCTCAACAAGATTATCGTAAAAAATGCATATCTCAGCTTGAAACCCCACGAAAACCAAGATATCTACTGTTCTGCATATCAAACGCACTATGGAGTGGTGAAAACACCAGATAACGTGTTTCTCGCATTAAATAGCTCGAAATGAGCGATCTCGATGATTCAGCATACTTCGGACAGAAGTCTCACCAAGATTCTCGTAGAAAATGCATATCTCAGCTTGAAACCCGACCGAAACCAAGATATCTCCGGTTCTGCATGTCAAACGTACTGTGGAGTGGTGAAAACACCAGAAAACGTGTTTCGTGCATTAAGTAGCTCGAAAAGAGCGATCTAGATGATTCTGCATACTTCTGACTGAAGTCTCACCAATATTATCGCAGAAAATGCATATCTCAGCTCGAAACCTCACGAAAATCAAGATGTTGCCGGTTCTGCATATCAAACCAACTGTGAAGTGGTGAAAACACCAGATAACGTGTTTCTCGCATTAAATAGCTCGAAAAGTGCGATCTCGATGATTCTGCATACTTCTAACAGAAGTCTCACCAAGATTATCGCAGAAAATGCATATCTCAACTTGAAACCCCACGAAAACCAAGATATCGCCGGTTTTGCATATCAAACGCACTGTTGAGTAGTGAAAACACCGGACAAGGTTTTTCTCGCATTAACTAGCTCGAAAAGAGCGTTCTCGAAGATCCTGCATACTTCTGACAGAAGTCTCACCAAGGTTATCGTAGAAAATGCATATCTCAGCTTGAAACCCCACGAAAACCAAGATATCGCTGTGTTCAGCATATCAAACGCACTGTGGAGTGGGGAAAACCCCAGAAAACGTGTTGCTCGCATTAAATAGCTCGAATAGAGCGATCTCGATGATTCTTCATACTTCGGACAGAGGTCTCACCAAGATTATCGTAGAAAATGCATATCTCAGCTTGAAACCCGACGAAAACCGAGTTATCTCCGGTTCTGCACATCAAACGTACCTTGGAGTGGCCAAAACACCAGTAAACGTGTTTCGCGCATTAAGTAGCTCGAAAAGAGCGTTCTCGAAGATTCTGCATACTTCTGACAGAAGTCTCACCAGGATTATCGTAGAAAATGCATATCTCAGCTTGAAACCCGACCGAAACCAAGATATCTCCGGTTCTGCATATCCAACGAACTGTGGAGTTGTGAAAACCCCAGAAAACGAGTTTCTCACATTAAATAGCTCGAAAAGAGCGCTCTCGATGTTTCTGCATACTTCGGACAGATGTTTCACCAAGATTATCGTAGAAAATGCATATGTCAGCTTGAAACCCGACGAAAACCAAAATATCGCCGGTTCTGCATATCAAACGCACTGCGGAGTGGTGAAAACGCCAGATAACGTGTTTCTCGCACTAACTAGCTCGAAAAGAACGATCTCGATGATACAGCATACTTCGGACAGAAGTCTCAACAAGATTATCGTAGAAAATGCATATCTCAGCTTGAAACCCGACGAAAACCGATATATCTCCGGTTCTGCACATCAAACGTACCGTGGAGTGGTGAAAACACCAGAAAACGTGTTTCGCGCCTTGAGTAGCTCGAAAAGAGCGTTCTCGAAGATTCTGCATAATTCTGACAGAAGTCTCACCAGGATTATCGTAGAATATGCATGTCTCACCTTGAAACCCGACCGAAACCAAGATATCTCCGGTTCTGCATGTCAAACGTACTGTGGAGTGGTGAAAACACTAGAAAACGTGTTTCGTGCATTAAGTAGCTCGAAAAGAGCGATCTAGATGATTCTGCATACTTCTGACTGAAGTCTCACCAATATTATCGCAGAAAATGCATATCTCATCTTGAAACCCCACGAAAACCAAGATATCGCTGGTTCTGCATGCCAAACGCACTGTGGAGTGGTGAAAACACCAGATAACGTGTTTCTCGCATTAAATAGCTCGAAAAGAGCGATCTAGATGATTCTGCATACTTCTGACTGAAGTCTCACCAATATTATCGCAGAAACTGCATATCTCATCTTGAAACCCCACGAAAACCAAGATATCGCTGGTTGTGCATATCAAACGCACTGTGGAGTGGTGAAAACACCAGAAAACGTGTTTCGCGCATTAAATAGCTCGAATAGAGCGTTCTCGAAGATCCTGCATACTTCTGACAGAAGTCTCACCAAGGTTATCGTAGAAAATGCATATCTCAGCTTGAAACCCCACAAAAACCAAGATATCGCCGGTTCTGCATATCAAACGCACTGTGGAGTGGTGAAAACACCAGATAACGTGTTTCTCGCATTTAATAACTCGAAACGAGCGATCTCCATGATTCTGCATACTTCGGACAGAAGTCTCACCAAAATAATCGTAAAAAATGCATATCTCAGCTTGAAACCCCACGAAAACCAAGTTATCGCTGTGTTCAGCATATCAAACGCACTGTGGAGTCGTGAAAACCCCAGAAAACGTGTTTCTCGAATTAAATAGCTCGAATAGAGCGATCTCGATGATTCTTCATACTTCGGACAGAGGTCTCACCAAGATTATCGTAGAAAATGCATATCTCAGCTTGAAACCCGACGAAAACCAAGATATCTCCGGTTCTGCATGTCAAACGTACTGTGGAGTGGTGAAAACACTAGAAAACGTGTTTCGTGCATTAAGTAGCTCGAAAAGAGCGATCTAGATGATTCTGCATACTTCTGACTGAAGTCTCACCAATATTATCGCAGAAAATGCATATCTCATCTTGAAACCCCACGAAAACCAAGATATCGCTGGTTCTGCATGCCAAACGCACTGTGGAGTGGTGAAAACACCAGATAACGTGTTTCTCGCATTAAATAGCTCGAAAAGAGCGATCTAGATGATTCTGCATACTTCTGACTGAAGTCTCACCAATATTATCGCAGAAACTGCATATCTCATCTTGAAACCCCACGAAAACCAAGATATCGCTGGTTGTGCATATCAAACGCACTGTGGAGTGGTGAAAACACCAGAAAACGTGTTTCGCGCATTAAATAGCTCGAATAGAGCGTTCTCGAAGATCCTGCATACTTCTGACAGAAGTCTCACCAAGGTTATCGTAGAAAATGCATATCTCAGCTTGAAACCCCACAAAAACCAAGATATCGCCGGTTCTGCATATCAAACGCACTGTGGAGTGGTGAAAACACCAGATAACGTGTTTCTCGCATTTAATAACTCGAAACGAGCGATCTCCATGATTCTGCATACTTCGGACAGAAGTCTCACCAAAATAATCGTAAAAAATGCATATCTCAGCTTGAAACCCCACGAAAACCAAGTTATCGCTGTGTTCAGCATATCAAACGCACTGTGGAGTCGTGAAAACCCCAGAAAACGTGTTTCTCGAATTAAATAGCTCGAATAGAGCGATCTCGATGATTCTTCATACTTCGGACAGAGGTCTCACCAAGATTATCGTAGAAAATGCATATCTCAGCTTGAAACCCGACGAAAACCGAGTTATCTCCGGTTCTGCACATCAAACGTACCGTGGAGTGGCCAAAACACCAGTAAACGTGTTTCGCGCATTAAGTAGCTCGAAAAGAGCGTTCTCGAAGATTCTGCATACTTCTGACAGAAGTCTCACCAGGATTATCGTAGAAAATGCATATCTCAGCTTGAAACCCGACGAAAACCGATATATCTCCGGTTCTGCACATCAAACGTACCGTGGAGTGGTGAAAACACCAGAAAACGTGTTTCGCGCCTTGAGTAGCTCGAAAAGAGCGTTCTCGAAGATTCTGCATAATTCTGACAGAAGTCTCACCAGGATTATCGTAGAATATGCATGTCTCAGCTTGAAACCCGACCGAAACCAAGATATCTCCGGTTCTGCATGTCAAACGTACTGTGGAGTGGTGAAAACACTAGAAAACGTGTTTCGTGCATTAAGTAGCTCGAAAAGAGCGATCTAGATGATTCTGCATACTTCTGACTGAAGTCTCACCAATATTATCGCAGAAAATGCATATCTCATCTTGAAACCCCACGAAAACCAAGATATCGCTGGTTCTGCATGCCAAACGCACTGTGGAGTGGTGAAAACACCAGATAACGTGTTTCTCGCATTAAATAGCTCGAAAAGAGCGATCTAGATGATTCTGCATACTTCTGACTGAAGCCTCACCAATATTATCGCAGAAAATGCATATCTCATCTTGAAACACCACGAAAACCAAGATATCGCTGGTTCTGCATGCCAAACGCTCTGTGGAGTGGTGAAAACACCAGAAAACGTGTTTCGTGCATTAAGTAGCTCGAAAAGAGCGATCTAGATGATTCTGCATACTTCTGACTGAGGTCTCACCAATATTATCGCAGAAAATGCATATCTCAGCTCGAAACCTCACGAAAATCAAGATGTTGCCGGTTCTGCATATCAAACCAACTGTGGAGTGGTGAAAACACCAGATAACGTGTTTCTCGCATTAAATAGCTCGAAAAGTGCGATCTCGATGATTCTGCATACTTCTAACAGAAGTCTCACCAAGATTATCGCAGAAAATGCATATCTCAGCTTGAAACCCCACGAAAACCAAGATATCGCCGGTTTTGCATATCAAACGCACTGTTGAGTAGTGAAAACACCGGATAAGGTTTTTCTCGCATTAACTAGCTCGAAAAGAGCATTCTCGAAGATCCTGCATACTTCTGACAGAAGTCTCACCAAGGTTATCGTAGAAAATGCATATCTCAGCTTGAAACCCCACGAAAACCAAGATATCGCTGTGTTCAGCATATCAAACGCAGTGTGGAGTGGTGAAAACCCCAGAAAACGTGTTGCTCGCATTAAATAGCTCGAATAGAGCGATCTCGATGATTCTTCATACTTCGGACAGAGGTCTCACCAACATTATCGTAGAAAATGCATATCTCAGCTTGAAACCCGACGAAAACCGATATATCTCCGGTTCTGCACATCAAACGTACCGTGGAGTGGTGAAAACACCAGAAAACGTGTTTCGCGCCTTGAATAGCTCGAAAAGAGCGATCTAGATGATTCTGCATACTTCTGACTGAATTCTCACCAATATAATCGCAGAAAATGCATATCTCATCTTGAAACCCCACGAAAACCAAGATATCGCTGGTTCTGCATATCAAACGCACTGTGGAGTGGTGAAAACACCAGAAAACGTGTTTCGCGCATTAAGTAGCTCGAAAAGAGCGTTCTCGAAGATTCTGCATAATTCTGACAGAAGTCTCACCAGGATTATCGTAGAAAATGCATATCTCCGCTTGAAACCCGACCGAAACCAAGATATCTCCGGTTCTGCATGTCAAACGTACTGTGGAGTGGTGAAAACACCAGAAAACGTGTTTCGTGCATTAAGTAGCTCGAAAAGAGCGATCTAGATGATTCTGCATACTTCTGACTGAAGTCTCACCAATATTATCGCAGAAAATGCATATCTCATCTTGAAACCCCACGAAAACCAAGATATCGCTGGTTCTGCATGTCAAACGCACTGTGGAGTGGTGAAAACACCAGGTAACGTGTTTCTCGCATTAAATAGCTCGAAAAGAGCGATCTAGATGATTCAGCATACTTCGGACAGAAGTCTCACCAAGATTATCGTAGAAAATGCATATCTCAGCTTGAACCCCGACGAAATCAAAGATGTCGCCGGTTCTGCATATCAAACGCACTGTGGAGTGGTGAAAACAAAATCTTAAAAAAATAATCCTGGTCGCATACAATATAAATTTGATTGATTAATACGTCCAGGAACAGCATCAACTTTAATTCCAACTGATTGAATAGCTCATGAATGAATTACATCAGTTGATGATAATAATAATCGAATCGGAAAATTTATTGGAATGACCATACGATTATCAACATCTAATAAACGAAAACTATTCATAACCCTATCAGATAATATATAAGAATCAAATTCCAAATCTTTAAATTCTGAATATTCATAAGACCAAAATCACTGATGACCTATAATTTTAATTGTAAAAAAAGGATTTAAAATTTCATCAATATAATATAAAATCTTTAAAGAAGGAAAACAAATTGTTATTAAAATAAAAATTGGAATAATAGTTCAAATAATTTCCAATAAATGATTCTTCAATAAATACCGATTAACATACTTATTAGTAATAATATCTAAAATAATTAATATTGAAAATACAATAATAACTAACATTAATATTATAACTAAATTATGAAAAGAAATTAAATTGTCAGAATAAGGTGAATTAGAATCTTGAAATCTATATATAAATCATGTTGCAATTTTTAATAAAAAATAATATATTTTTATAAATAAATCTTAAATCTATCGCACTTATCTGCCATATTAAATAAAATAAAATATTAAAAATAAAAATTAAATCAATCATTAAAACTCAACATTATTAAATATTCAAAAATAATTCCTTTTTATTATTTAACACAATAGGTACTTCTAAATATACATGATCTGAAGGAGGTATAAAACCAATTCATTCTAATGAACTATTAAATTTAAAAACTACTAACCGTATTGAAATAAATCTTTCTAAAATTAAGAAAATTAATAAAATTAATCTATTTAAAGAAATTAATGAACCAATTGAAGAAAATAAATTCCAACAATAATATGCATCAGGATAATCTGAATATCGTCGAGGTATACCCATTAATCCTAAAAAATGTTGAGGAAAAAAAGTTATATTAACACCAATAAACATTATATAAAACTGAATTTTCAATCAATTCTGATGTATAACAACACCAAAAATTAAAGGAAATCAATGAATAAATCTTCCAACAATTGCAAAAACTGCTCCTATAGATAAAACATAATGAAAATGACCAACAACATAGTAAGTATCATGTAAAATAATATCAATAGAAGAATTTGATAATACAATACCCGTCAATCCACCAATAATAAATATTATAACAAACCCTAATGATCATAAAATTGAATTATTATAACCTAATTTAGCTCCATGATAAGTAGCTAATCAACTAAAAACTTTAATTCCTGTAGGAACTGCAATAACTATAGTTGCTGAAGTAAAATAAGCTCGAGTATCTACATCTAACCCAACTGTAAATATATGATGAGCTCATACAATAAATCCTAGAATTCCAATTCCTAATATAGCATAAATCATTCCTAAATTACCAAATACCTCTTTTTTACCACTCTCATTTATAATAATATGTGAAATCAAACCAAACCCCGGTAAAATTAAAATATAAACTTCAGGATGCCCAAAAAATCAAAATAAATGTTGATATAAAATTGGATCACCTCCCCCTAAAGGATCAAAAAACGAAGTATTAATATTTCGATCAAAAATTAATATTGTAATTGCTCCAGCTAAAACTGGCAATGATAATAATAATAAAATAGCTGTAATAAACACTGATCAAGGAAATAAAGCTATTTGATCATAATTTAAAGATAAATTTTTTATTATTATAATAGTTACTATAAAATTTATTGCCCCAATAATTGAAGAAATTCCTGATAAATGTAAAGAAAAAATAGTAATATCAACAGAAGGAGAAGAATGAAATAAATATGAAGATAAAGGAGGATAAACCGTTCAACCAGTCCCTGGTCTAACTTGAAATAAATTTCTTAAAAGTAATAATATTAATGATGGCGGTAATAATCAAAATCTAATATTATTTATACGAGGAAATGCCATATCTGGAGATCCTAATATTAATGGAACTAATCAATTACCAAATCCACCAATTATAAATGGTATTACTATAAAAAAAATTATTAAAAATGCATGAACAGTAACAATTGAATTATAAACTTGATCATTATTAATTCATATACCTGGGGTACTTAACTCCATACGAATAATTATTCTCATAGAAGTTCCAATTATCCCTGATCATAAAGCAAACACAAAATAAATTATACCAATATTTTTATGATTAGTAGAATAAAATCATTTATCAAACATAAATAAAACATAATTATATAATATTTAAATATTAATAAATATATTTATATATTATAAGATTTATAATAAATCAATATATATATATATTTAACTATGAAAATTAAAAGTTTATTTTAACTTTAAATCTTCAAATCAAAAAAAGTATCATGTCTGATAAAAGAATTAAATTGTAAATTTAAACATGTAAGAAAAACTTACTGATACTAATTTTCTATAGTTTAAAAAAAACTTAAAATTGCAAATTTTAAAATATAAATAATTATTAGAAAATATTAATCATAAATATCTCACACTATATTAAATTTAACAAATTGATCAATACTTAAATTATATTAAATTGAAACCTTTAAGTAACATAAACATTAACCAATAAAAACCTAAAAAAAAATAACATAATAATAAATAAAACAATATAAGACTTAAATATATAACTCTTACAAAAATATTTTTTAGCTCTAGTATAATTCCTACTAATATATAATAATAATCTAAAATAATTTCAAATAATTATAACTGATGTTAATATCATAATAAATAATAAAACATAAAAATTAACATAATCCTCTAAAAAATAATAATTCAAAATTCACTTTAACACTAAAGACAAAAATGGAGGTAAAGAAGAATAAATTAAAACTATAATAATAAAATATACCTTCAAATATTTATCAACTAATAAAAACCCCAAATCATTAAAAGTTACCACATCAAATTTTTCTAAAAATATAACAATATATAAAAAATAACTGCATAAAAAGAAAAATATACCAAATAAATTTTTACATTTACATATATAATTATTAATAAAAAAGTTGATTGAATAATAGAAGAACATCTAATAAATATTTTTATAGAATTATAAACTTTCATAATAATAGGAATAAAAATTAAATTTAATAAAATTAAACCTATAAAAAAAAAATTTATACCACTCACATTAGCTAAAAAATATATAGGAACTATTTTTATAACTGTTGAAAATATAAAAATTCTTGTTCAACACATATATCTATGAATATAAATAGATCATTGATGAAAAGGAAATATTCCTAATTTTACTAACATAATTAATTGAATAAAAATTTCAAAAAAAACTCTTACTTCTTTCATAGATGCATAAAAATACAATCTTATAATAAAAACTAACCTTCTTACTACTGATACTATATAATAAAAAACACTAGCATATTTTGAATCTCTAGTTAAATTTATATAAATAATTAAAACTAATGTTATAACTTCATAAATTAATCACATAAAAAAGAAATCTCTTACAAAAAGAATGATTAAATAATTAATAATAATATATCTAAGACATATTACATTTTTAAATATTATTTTCTTCACAAAAAACCAATTCAAAATTATCTTTTAATTAAAAATTAAATAGTTTATAATACTAAAATTTTTACCTATTATATTTTAGTGTCAAAGCACATAAATTTTTGAAATTTAAAGTATTAATAAAATTAATAAATATAAAAAAATCAATTAGTAACAATAAATATAAAATTTATTTAAGTATCTGATCAAAATAATCCTTTAATCAGGCATATTACTTTAATACATATATATATATATAAAATATATAAAAGATACATATTATCTATAATTAGGGTATGAACCTAACAGCTTTAAACTTAGCTTATTTATATAGATATATTTAAAAATTACTTTTAATTGCAAATTAAATATTATAAATTAAAATTAACTAATATCCATTTAAAGATATATATATATTTATATTCATCCTTAAGGAAAGAGTGAAGCCATTGAAATAAACTAAAGCTAAAGTAAATTCGAAAGGTTAATATCCAAAAATCCTCTACTTGCAAGGAACAAATGAGGCTATTTAAATAAATTCAAGCTAAAGCAGAATTGAAAGGTTTATTTCAATATATTCATCCTTAGGGAAAGAGTGAAGCCATTGAAATAAACTAAAGCTAAAGTAAATTCGAAAGGTTAATATCCAAATCCTCTACTTGCAAGGGACAAATGAGGCTATTTAAATAAATTCAAGCTAAAGTAGAATTGAAAGGTTTATTTCAATATATTCATCCTTAGGGAAAGAATGAAGCCATTGAAATAAACTAAAGCTAATATAAATTCGAAAGGTTAATATCCAAAAATCCTCTACTTGCAAGGGACAAATGAGGCTATTTAAATAAATTCAAGCTAAAGTAGAATTGAAAGGTTTATTTCAATATATTCATCCTTAGAGAAAGAGTGAAGCCATTGAAATAAACTAAAGCTAATGTAAATTCGAAAGGTTAATATCCAAATCCTCTACTTACAAGGGACAAATGAGGCTACTTAAATAAATTCAAGCTAAAGAAATATAAATATAAATATAAATATTATTTATTAATTAATAAATATTTATATATATATATATATATATATATATATATATATATATATATATATATATATAAATCTATATATATACATATATATATATTTATTAAATATTAATCAATTTATTAAATATAGTGCATTTATAAGTTATTAAATAATTTATAAATTATATGAAAGCATAAATAATCATAATTTAATCCTACCTTAGGATATATTTATAAATGTATATATATTCTCAGATTTATATATTGTAATATTTATATATATATCTTGTTATATATAAAATGTATATATATTTATCAGTTGGCCTCCATCTATCTATAATAATATATAAATATATATATATATATATATATATATATATATATATATATATATATATAAATAATTTATTAATTAATAGATATATATTATATATATTAATATTAAGATGTATATATATATATAAATAATTTATTAATTAACAGATATATATTATATATATTAATATTAAGATGTATATATATATGTATATAAATAATTTATTAATTAATATATATATATATACACTACTACTATAATAAGTTTTTATTATTAAAAATTTTGTATTAAAATTTTAATCTAATATAATTAATAATATTTTAGGGCTATTTAATAACAATTTATTTCTATATAATTTTTTTTATATAAAAATTAATTTTTTTATTATTTATAATTTTCTATAGAAAAATCAAAGCTTTAAATAGTTAATTAAGGGGTTAACTATTATAAAGATTAGATTTACCTATAGATAGATTAATCTTTGTATATTTAATTAAAAAATTAATTACATTATAGAAATTGATACCTTCTATAGAAAAATCAAAGCTTTAAATAGTTAATTGGGGGGTTAACTATTATAAAGATTAGATTTACCTATAGATAGATTAATCTTTGTATATTTAATTAAAAAATTAATTACATTATAGAAATTGATACCTTCTATAGAAAAATCAAAGCTTTAAATTGTTAATTGGGGGGTTAACTATTATAAAGATTAGATTTACCTATAGATAGATTAATCTTTGTATATTTAATTAAAAAATTAATTACATTATAGAAATTGATACCTTCTGTAGAAAAATCAAAGCTTTAAATAGTTAATTGGGGGGTTAACTATTATAAAGATTAGATTTACCTATAGATAGATTAATCTTTGTATATTTAATTAAAAAATTAATTACATTATAGAAATTGATACCTTCTGTAGAAATATCAAAGCTTTAAATAGTTAATTGGGGGGTTAACTATTATAAAGATTAGATTTACCTATAGATAGATTAATCTTTGTATATTTAATTAAAAAATTAATTACATTATAGAAATTGATACCTTCTATAGAAAAATCAAAGCTTTAAATAGTTAATTGGGGGGTTAATTATTATAAAGATTAGATTTACCTATAGATAGATTAATCTTTGTATATTTAAATAAAAAATTAATTACATTATAGAAATTGATACCTTCTATAGAAAAATCAAAGCTTTAATTTATTTAAAATTTTTAAATAAATTTAAGTCAATAAAATTGAATTTAAGTTACAAATTAATTAAGTTTATTTTATATATATAATTAAATTAAAAAATAATTTTTTATTAATAATAAAATCTGCAACACTAAATAAAAATTTTATTCGGAAATAAATTTTAATAATGGTAAATTTCGGTGCCAGCAACAGCGGTTAAACCAATTTTATAAATTAATTAATCATAATATTTTAATTACTTAAAAATTAATATATTTTAATTAAAAAATTAAATTTTTAGTGAAATATACAATTTAGTTCAAATAATTAAGACTTATTATTAAATTAATTGATAAATTTTATAAAAAAACTAGGATTAGATACCCTACTATAAAATTAAATAAAAAATTAACTATTAAATGTAAATCATTAAAATTAATAAATATGGCGGCTTATTAATTCCATTAGAGGAACTTATAATTTAATCGATATTCCACGATAAGACTCACTTAAATTACATTTATATATAGCTGTTTACAAATTTTTTTTAATTGATAATGTTAATAAATTTTAATAAATTAAAATTCAAGTAAATATGTAGTGCATTTAAGATATTAAGAGTTATAATATAATATTATATTTTGAATAAATAATTTTAAAATTATTTTGAAAGAAAATTTAAAAGTAAATTTACTTTAATTAATTAAATTGAACTATATGCTAATAAGCGTACAAATCGCCCGTCAATTTCACCAAAATGAAATAAGTCGTAACATAGTAATTGTACTGGAAAGTGTAATTAGGAACTTAAAATTTTAGTTTAAACTGAAATAAAATTTTTCATTTACACTGAAAAGATTAATTTAATTAAAATTTTATTTTAATTAAAATAATAAAAAATATTATAAATTAATCAATTTTATATAAATAAAATTTTATCAAATAACAATTATTTCAGTAATTATTTATTAAAAAATAATTTTTTTAAAAGTTAAAAGTAATGTAAATGAACTTATTTAAATTTAAAAAATTTTAAATAAATTTAGTACCTTTTGTATCAGGGTTAATCAAATTAAATTATTTATATATATTAATCCCGAAATAAAAAGAACTAAATATATATAATTTTTTTTGTTACCAAAAAACTATAAATATATATTTAGAAATTAGATGTTATACGATTTTTAAAATATCTGGTTTGTTTAGAAATGAATTTAATTCATAATTAAATAAAAATTTATTAAAATTTTAAAATTTTATAAATTTATTTAATTAAAAAATTTAAGGGATAACCTTTAAATTTAAATTATTATTAATTTTAAAATCCAACTATTATTATATTCTTAAAATTTGAAATTATAATAAAATATTTTATAATTTAAAAATATTACTTAAAAATTTAAAATATTAATATAAAAATAATTATAAAAAAAACTAATTAAATAAATAAATTAATTTTATAATGATTAAATAAATAGTAAAAATTGTAAAAATTATTAAACAAATAATATATAAATTTAAGGAATTAGGCAAATTAAAATAATATATTCAACTGTTTAACAAAAACATTGTCTATAGAAATAATAATTTTAGATAAATCTGCCCAATGATTCTTATTAAATGGCTGCAGTATACCTGACTGTACAAAGGTAGCATAATAAATTGTCTTCTAATTAAAGACTTGTATGAAAGAATTAATGAAATATATACTGTCTCAATATTATTTTATGAAATTAAGTATTAAGTTAAAATTCTTAAATTTTTTTATGGGACGATAAGACCCTATAGAATTTCATATTTATAATTATTATAAATTTAAATTTTATTCTAAATAATAATAATTATAACATATTTAACTGGGAGGGTTATTAAATTTAAAAAACTTTAATTTAAAAAATCTTAAATTATAGAAAATTTAAAAGATCTTTTATTAAAAATTAAAAAAATAAATTACCTTAGGGATAACAGCGTAATATCTTTTGAAAGACCAAATTTATAAAGATGATTACGACCTCGATGTTGAATTAAGATATAATTTAAATGCAGGAGTTTAAAAATTAAGTCTGTTCGACTTTTAAAATCTTACATGATTTGAGTTCAGATCGACGTAAGTCAGATCGGTTTCTATCTATAAAAAACCTATAATTTTTTGTACGAAAGGACTAAAATTATTTATATAAATATAATCATTTAATTAAATTAATATTTATTAAAAATTATCTTGGCAGAAAAGTGCATTAAAGTTAGAATTTAATAATATATATACATATAATAAATTATATATAGGTAATAATCTTTGTAATTATTATAATTTTAACTATAATTTGTATATTACTTAGAGTAGCCTTTTTAACCTTATTAGAACGAAAAATCTTAAGATACATTCAAACACGAAAAGGACCTAATAAAGTAGGATATAAAGGAATGCTTCAACCTTTTTCAGATGCTATTAAATTAATCTCTAAAGAATGACTATTTTTAAATTTAAATTATTTAATTTATATATAAAGACCAATATTTATATTTATATTTGCCATATTATTATGAATTTTATATCCTTGAACTAATTTAATAATAACAAATTACAATTTAATATTCTTTATCACTTTATTAGGTCTTAATACTTATCCAATTATTTTAATTGGGTGAATTTCAAATAATAATTATTCTATATTAGGGGCTATTCGATCTTTAGCACAAATAATTTCATTTGAAATTAGTCTTTTTTTAATATTTTTTTTAATTATAATTTTGACTGAAGGTTATTCATTAAATCAATTATATTAATATCAAGAATATATAAAATTTAGAATTTTATTAACACCAATTTATATAATCTTTTTTATTAGTATATTAATTGAATTAAATCGAACCCCTTTTGACCTAATTGAAGGAGAATCTGAATTAGTTTCAGGATTTAATGTAGAATACTATAGAAGATTTTTTGTATTAATTTTTTTATCAGAATATTCAAATATTTTATTTATAAGATTTATTATAACTTTAATATTTATAGGTTTTAAAATACCTAGAATAAAATTTTTAATTTTTATAAATATTCATATAATTTTAATTTTATGATTACGAGGTGTATTACCACGAATCAGTTATGATAATTTAATATACATATGTTGAACTGATTTTTTAATTTTAATATTAATTTATAATATATTTGTATATATAACAAAAGTAATTTTTATACATATTTAAAATAGAATTAAAAAGTTAATAGAAAATACTATTTCTATGATATATTTTCAAAATATAAACTTATTCAAGTTCATTAACTATTTATTAATTTAATAAATAATATTATCTCAATAATAATATAATCCAGGAGAAACAATAAAGAAAAAAATATATATAATTGTAAATATATTATTCAATTGAATATAAGGATATTCAATTAACTGACCACCTAATCAAGTTAATATAATAAATCTATTAATAAAAAATCAATAAAATAATTGACTTAATGGATAAAATTTATTTGTTTTAACATTATTTTTATATAAAGGTATAAAATATAAAATTAAAATAGATAATAATAATATAAATACCCCCCCCCAATTTATTAGGAATTGCCCGTAAAATTGAATAAGCAAATAAAAAATATCACTCTGGTTTAATATGAACTGGTGTCCTTATTCTATTAGCAATTTTACAATTATCAGGATCTCCTAAAAAATAAGGTAATTGACAAATTAATAATATAAAAATTATTAGAATTCAAATAAATATAAAAACATCTTTAATAACAAAATAAGGATGAAAAGGAACTTTATACAAATTTCTAGAAAATCCTAAAGGATTAGTAGAACCTGTTAAATGTAAAAAAAAAATATGTAAAACTACTATTAATAAAATAATTAAAGGTAAAATGAAATGAATAGAAAAAAATCGATTTAATGTAGCATCATTAATAGAATAACCCCCTCAAATTCATTCAACTAATAATTGCCCAATATAAGGAATAGCGGATATTAAATTAGTAATAACAGTTGCTCCTCAAAAAGATATTTGCCCTCAAGGTAAAACATATCCTATAAAAGCTGTTGCTATTGACAAAAATAAAATTCTAACTCCAATTAATCATACATGAACTAATTTAAAAGATTGATAATAAATATTTCGTCTAATATGAATATATATTATAATAAAATAAAAAGATGCTCCATTTATATGAATTAAACGAATTAATCAACCAGAATTAACATCTTTTATAATATGAATAATTCTATTAAAAGCATAATCAATATTAGGACAATAATGTATTGATAAAAATAATCCAGACAGAATTTGAATTACCAAAAATACCCCTAATATTGATCCAAAATTTCATCAAATATTAATATTAAAGGGAGTAGGTAATATCAATAATGAATAAAAAAATATATTAAGAATTTTATCTTTATTTAATAAACTTAAAAATTTTATTGACATTAAAATTAAATAAAACAAATTAACAGGATAAAGTTTAAAACTTATATTTTTTATCTAACTCTTCTAAAAATTTAGATTTAGATTGATAAGCTTTTTTTTTAGGATATCTTATTTTATATCTTATAATTAAAACAAAAACTAAAAATAAAATTATAAAAAATAATAAAAACAAATTTGAATATTGATAAATAAAAGATAAATTAATATTTTTATCCCGATATAGATTTATTGAATAAATTATTCTATCAAAATTTTCAATTAAATAATTAGAAAAGAAATATATAATATTAATTATTAATAAACCAATAATAAAAAAATTTATATATTTAAAATAATTCATCATAGATTGATTATTTAATCTAACAAAATAAGCAAATAAAATTATTAACCCTCTAATAAAAATAATTATAATTATATAAATAAATAATGATTTAAATTTAAATAAATATAAAATTAAACATAAAATAACTATATATAATAAAAAATATATTAAATTCTTTATAGGATGAATTTTATCCCCAGTAATTAAAATAAAAAAAATCAAATATAAAGATAAAAAATATAAAAATATTAAAAAAAACTTTAATATATAATTTAGAAATTCTATGGACATTTTATATAATTTTTAATTTTTGATTTATTTATTTAATAAAACTAACCAAAAACACATTTTTTTGAGGCTTAATTCTCGTCTAACATAAAAATTTTATATATATATTATCATATTATAAATAAAATAAAATTATAATTAATAAAACATTAATTTAAACAAAAAATAGTTTATTCATAAAACAATAATTCTGGGAATTATAAAAAATTTATATTAATTTTTTTTGAAATTTAAACTTTATTATAGAATATTCACAATTCATTAATAATTTACAAAATTAGTATTTTAACTTAAATTATATAATATTTTAAATTTATTTACATAATTATTTTATTAGTTATTATCACCTTAATTCTTTGAAAATCTAGAAAACAATTTATTAACTTTTTAATTACTTTAGAATATTTTATTTTAACTTTAATTATTATTATTCTATTAAATAATTTAAATAGATGAATTTTTATTATCTATATTATTTTCGCAGTATGTGAATCTATTGTAGGATTAGCTTTACTAATTAGAATAAATTATACACATGGCCATCAAAACATTAATTTAATAAATTTATGTTCGAAATAATTATATTCATTACTTATATAATGATACAATTTAATATAAATAAATGTTTATATCTATTAAGAAATAATTCTTATATATTAACATTTATTATATTATTTAAACTAAATTTAATAAATTGATGAATAATTTCTAATAATTTAAGATTTAATATATATTCTTATAATTTAATTATTTTAACTTTATGAATTTTCAGAATAATTATAATAAATATAAAGTACGAAAATAATATAAATATATACGCCAATTTAACTATAATAATATTAATATCCTTAATCTTAAATTTCATAGCTATAAATTTTTTTATTTTTTATTTAATATTTGAAATAAATTTATTATTAATTTTCTTTATAGTTATTTTCTGAGGATATGGTATATTTCGAATATTAGCAAGTTATTATTTAATATTTTATACTTTAGTTTTATCATTACCTTTATTAATAATTATATTTTACATATTAAAATATAGAAAAAATTTATCTTTTCCTTATATAGAAATTAAAAAACTTAAATTATCTATATATATTTTAATTTATTTACTAATATCTTTTATAGTAAAAATTCCTATATTTACACTTCACAATTGATTATTAAAAGCTCATGTAGAAGCTTCATATATTGGATCTACAGGGTGTCCCAGAACTAGTGTAACATCCGGAAATGGGGGGTAGCTGAGGTGATTCTGAACAACATTTTCCTTTACCAAAATGTTGTTTGAAGCTTCGTTTTCGAGTTATTAACGAAAAACACTGACCAATCACAGCGCCCAGAGACCGCGGGCTCAACCACGTATGCACGGCTCTTACACCCGGGCGCTCGGTCGGGCTCCCGGCACACGTACTGGCACAGCATAGGTATCGCGGCAAATGTTATGTCATTTTAAATTAAGAATAATGTGAAATTATTCGTTATTCATGAATTACAAATAAATTAGTAAGTCGTTTAATAACTGCGTTCGATACTTTTATTCGTAATTCGAAAGAAATGAAGCGTTTTATTATTTATGAAAAAAAATTTATTTTAACAGCACATTTTCAGGTGAATAAATTGTTTTAAGAAAAACGATTTGTATAACTAATGCTAGAAAAAAATAATTGAACTTACCCATTCGTCCACGAAATAGCTTGCTTCGACGAAAGTAGGTCGGTAAGGCTGGATCCTCGTGTCGATCCTGACCTATCCAACAATTCTCAACAGCCGATGTTCTGGCCGAGTCGATGAACTCACCTCGCCGCACGATCGATATTTTTCGGTGACTTCTTAGAAACTGTCGATTTCGTTTTCTCTCTGTGCCTTCGGCGCGGTTCTCTGACGAAAGGCTGCCGTGCTTGGCGCTTGTTCGCCGGAATGATTTATTATTAAACTAATTGTAACATCCACAGTTTTATAACTATTAATTTCAAAAAATTTAGAATTGAATACACGATAATGTGGCTTATAAATTTGAATGGTATATCATCCACATTCACGAACGTGATAATAAGGGGGTCCTCCTGACTAGGATTTTCCAGGGAAGACAGAATTGTATCAGCACTCGCGAAGTATAGTTCAAAACACAAGCTTTCACTCTTTTTAACCACCCACGTTCATTTCTTATTCAACCGCTCACCAGCTGATGTTACGGCCGAGTCGCGGAACTTCCTTTAGCGCACAGCTGTATTGCACGATCACTTTTTTTTATCGCTGGAAATTGTGGGGGAATTTCAAACCGATTTACTATTCCTACGTTAGAAAATATTGTGGCCCCGAAAGGGGCCGATTGTGTTGGTGTCAAACCAGTGTGGCCAGCACCGGCTCGATGTAGCCTCCTTGTACCTCGAGGCAGGCTTCGGCGCGACGACGTACATTTTCTTGCACCTTTAATAAGGTGTCACTCGTAATACTGGCGACAGCTCCGTGGATATGAGCGACCATCTCCTCCCTCGTCTCCACCGGGGTTTGATGTACTGCCGTCTGAAGAAATGAAGAATTAAGCAAAATGCGCAATTAAAGATTTTTAAAGTTAGTGCAAAATAATAATGACACTAAACGTACCTTCACGTGTCCCCAGAAGAAGAAATCCAACGGATTCATATCCGGAGACCGTGGGGGCCACAATACAGAACCGCCGCGGCCAATCCACCTGCCGTGAAAGGTTGTATCTAAGCAAGCTCGTACACTTGCGGCATAATGAGCGGGAGCCCCATCATGCTGGATATACATGTTCTTCCGAATTTCTAACGGAATTTCTTCCAAGAGACTCGGAAGAACATGTTCCATAAAATTTAAATATGTTGTGCCATCCAATCTATCGGGTAGCAAGTATGGCCCAACAACAAAACTTCCGCAAATGCCGGCTCATAGATTGATTGACCAGCGTTCTTGTTCTGCACATGTTCGAATCACAAACGGATTCTCATCGTCCCACATGTGCGAATTGTGGGCATTGAAGCACCCCTCCCGTGTAAAATGGGCTTCATCAGTCCACAAAACGTACTTGCAGAACGACGGATTCCGCTCGATTCTCCCCAACAGCCACCTTGAATATTCCACCCGTTGGATATAGTCTCCGGGGTGTAATGTTTGCACCCGTACATACTTATACGGGTGCAAACCCTCTTCCATCAAACACCGGTGCAACGTTCCCCGGCTGACACTGAAATAAAACAAAATATTATCACTATAAGAATTCCGTTTTTTTTTATGAAATGCTCATGTATTTGAAAATTCAAACTTACCCCATTCGTCTGCTAACTTCTCGCACACTCTGCGTACCATCCCGGTCGAACTCTGCGAGGGCTGCATCCAACCGTGCCGCGGAAATTCGACACGATCGGCCCGTATCTACTCGATTGGGTTGTACTGAGCCACTCGTATAAACACGGGCAGCCAACCGCCGGAAGGCTGCCGCGCTTGGTGCCTGTTCGCCGGGATGCACTTCGCGGTACCGAGCAGCGGCAGCTGCCGCGTTACCATCGCATTGCGCGAATATAAAAAACATTTCGTAGTACTCTGCGTTCGTACGCGGCATGTTGCTCGTTCAGTTAGCAAAATAAATCTGAGAGCTTAAACGTTTTGTGGATCCTAGATGGAAGTTCGGTAAGGAAGGGGAATAGTTACAATATATCGGAAAAGAAATGTTGTACTGCCATGAGAAACTCGAAACAGTTTCAAATAAATATCAAATAAACCGCCGGCACAAAATGTTGCGCCGGTAAGAGTCAAAACAGATAAGTCGGAAACATTTGAAGACCGCCGGATTCGGGTGTGAATAAATGTGCGCGTATGTGTGTACGTATGCATGTGTGTGTGCGTGCGTATGTGTATGTGTGTGTGTGCACGCGTAAGGCCTTACAAAGTAAGCGAGGCAAGTCGCTGAAAAAGCAAGTGGTGGTTTGAAAGTAGTGAGACGAACACTAAGAGTGCCGTCAGAATGGCACAAAACGTGCCCATGAACGAATGGGCGAGTTTAATTATTTTTTCCTAGCATTAGTTATCGAAATCGGTTTGAAATTCCCCCACAATTTCCAGCGATAAAAAAAAGTGATCGTGCAATACAGCTGTGCGCTAAAGGAAGTTCCGCGACTCGGCCGTAACATCAGCTGGTGAGCGGTTGAATAAGAAATGAACGTGGGTGGTTAAAAAGAGTGAAAGCTTGTGTTTTGAACTATACTTCGCGAGTGCTGATACAATTCTGTCTTCCCTGGAAAATCCTAGTCAGGAGGACCCCCTTATTATTACGTTCGTGAATGTGGATGATATACCATTCAAATTTATAAGCCACATTATCGTGTATTCAATTCTAAATTTTTTGAAATTAATAGTTATAAAACTGTGGATGTTACAATTAGTTTAATAATAAATCATTCCGGCGAACAAGCGCCAAGCACGGCAGCCTTTCGTCAGAGAACCGCGCCGAAGGCACAGAGAGAAAACGAAATCGACAGTTTCTAAGAAGTCACCGAAAAATATCGATCGTGCGGCGAGGTGAGTTCATCGACTCGGCCAGAACATCGGCTGTTGAGAATTGTTGGATAGGTCAGGATCGACACGAGGATCCAGCCTTACCGACCTACTTTCGTCGAAGCAAGCTATTTCGTGGACGAATGGGTAAGTTCAATTATTTTTTTCTAGCATTAGTTATACAAATCGTTTTTCTTAAAACAATTTATTCACCTGAAAATGTGCTGTTAAAATAAATTTTTTTTCATAAATAATAAAACGCTTCATTTCTTTCGAATTACGAATAAAAGTATCGAACGCAGTTATTAAACGACTTACTAATTTATTTGTAATTCATGAATAACGAATAATTTCACATTATTCTTAATTTAAAATGACATAACATTTGCCGCGATACCTATGCTGTGCCAGTACGTGTGCCGGGAGCCCGACCGAGCGCC
This sequence comes from Anthophora plumipes, assembly GCA_951804975.1. Lineage (NCBI taxonomy): Eukaryota > Metazoa > Arthropoda > Insecta > Hymenoptera > Apidae > Anthophora > Anthophora plumipes. The sequence continues at coordinate 651,282 of CATORF010000158.1, read as the reverse complement.
CGGGTGTAAGAGCCGTGCATACGTGGTTGAGCCCGCGGTCTCTGGGCGCTGTGATTGGTCAGTGTTTTTCGTTAATAACTCGAAAACGAAGCTTCAAACAACATTTTGGTAAAGGAAAATGTTGTTCAGAATCACCTCAGCTACCCCCCATTTCCGGATGTTACACTAGTTCTGGGACACCCTGTATAATTTTAGCTTCTATCATATTAAAACTTGGAAGATATGGCTTATTACGAATAATTATAATTTTAAAAAATTTAAATAAATTAAGAATTTATTTAATTTACTTAAGAATAATTGGAAGATTAATTTCAAGACTTTCATGTTTACGACAAATTGATATAAAAATCATTGTTGCTATATCTTCAATTATTCATATAGCTTTAATAATTAGAGGAATAATAACACTATCTTATATTGGAATAAAAGGAGGTATTTATATAATAATTGCTCATGGTTTATGTTCATCGGGACTTTTTTTATCTAATTAATATTATCTGTAGACAAACTAATAGACGATTAATAATTTTAAATAAAGGTATAATAATTCTTATACCTTCTATAGCTTTAATATGATTCTTATTAAGATCATCAAATATAGCTGCTCCTATATCTTTAAATTTAATTAGTGAAATCACTTTACTAATTAGATTATTTAATTGATGTAAATATTTAATTTATATTATAATTATCTATTGTTTAATAAGATTTATTTATACTTTATATTTATATAGATATATTCAACATGGATTTACTAATATATTAAATTTTTATACTATCAAAATTAATAAATTAATTAATTTTCTTACTTTAATATTACATTGAATTCCAATTAATATAATAATTATAAATTTAAATATTATTTATTTAAATAATTTAACTAAAATATTGATTTGTGATATCAAAAATGTATATATATATATATATTACTTTAAATTATTATCAAAATAATAATTTTTAGAATCATTTTAACAATATGAAGAATCTTATCTTCTATAACTGCTTGTTATTTAATTATAATTAATAAAATTATTATTATTGAATGATTAATCTTAAATTTTAATTCAATAAAATTTAATTTATTTATTTTAATTGATAATAAAACATTATTTTTTATTATAATAGTCAGATTAATTACAGCAATAGTTCTAATTTATAGAACTGAATATATAAAATTAAATAACAATCTTATAAATAAATTTTTATACTTAACTTTATTATTTTATTCATCAATAGTATTTATAATTTTAAGACCTAATATATTAACTATTTTATTAGGATGAGATGGTTTAGGATTAATCTCTTATTGTTTAATTATTTATTATAATAACAATAAAGCTTATAGAGCAGGATTATTAACTATTATTTTAAATCGAATTGGAGATATTTGTCTTTTAATATTAATTTGCTTTATAATAAAATTTAATTCATGAAACTTAATACTTTATAATTTAAATTTACCAATATTTATTCTTATTGTAATTATAACCTTTACAAAAAGAGCACAAATTCCTTTTAGAAATTGATTACCTGCTGCTATAATAGCTCCCACTCCTGTATCTTCTTTAGTTCATTCATCTACATTAGTAACTGCCGGAGTATATATCTTAATTCGATACAATACTTTAATTATAAATACAAATTTAAATAAATATTTATTAATTATTTCAAGATTAACTATACTAATTGCCGGATTAATAGCTATATTTGAAATAGATTTTAAAAAAATTATTGCTTTATCTACCTTAAGACAACTAGGATTTATAATAAGAATTTTATTTCTAGGTTTAGAAAACTTAGCCTTTTTTCATTTAATCATTCATGCAATATTTAAATCTTTAATATTTCTATGTTCAGGAAGATTTATTCATTATATAAATAGAAGTCAAGATATACGTGATTATAAAGGAATATTTATAATCTACCCATTTAAAAGATTAATTATAATATTTTCAATTTTATCTCTATGTGGATTCCCATTTTTATGTGGATTTTACTCCAAAGACTTAATTATAGAATTTTTTTTTATAATAAATTAAATTTTATAAGATTATTAAATTTAATACTTGGAACTATCTTTACAGTTGCATATTCAACTCGTTTAATTTTAACTTTACTACCCCAAAATTTACCTTTCTACAATAATTTAAATTTAAAAGAAAATAATATAATAAATTTTAGAATATTAATTATATTTATTATATCACTATTTTTTAGTAAAATTTATCTAAATATAATTTACTTAGATTATAATATTAATCTACCTAAAGTATATAAATTAATAATTATTAAATTATTAATTATTGGTATAATTATTGGCTATCAAATCTTTAAATCAAATAAAAAAAATTATCTATTAATTAATTTAACTGAAAGAATAATACTTATAAATATCTTCTATACCCATATTTATAAAATACCAGTAAAAATCATTTTAAACTATGAAAAATTTATTGAAAAAAGATTATTAGAAATACTTATAGGAAAATTAATAAAAAATATTCTATATTATTTAACAATTATTAAATTTAGTATATTTAACTTCAACTATATAATTTCCTCTTTTTTTCTATTTATATTATTAATATTATTCATCTATTAAATTTAAATAGCTTATATAAGAGCATAATATTGAAAATATTAAAGAAATAATTTATTATTTTTAAATATATATATATATATATCTTTATACATTTATTTATAAATAAATATGTATATTAATATTTTTATACTGAAAATATAAAGTTTTAATTAAACTATATAAACCTATTAAAAGAAATATGATAAATTAATATCTCTACAGAATTAGAAATTCTATTTTCAGTTATTTCTTTATTAAGAATAAATTATTCAATAATCTTATTAACAATAAAATGCCTCTATTTGGCTTTAATTAAAATTTATATTAAATTATATAAATTAAATAATATATGAAGTAAAAAATTACAATTTAATTTCGACTTAAATATTGATTAACTAATAATCCATATATTCAAATTAAAATATTCACAATAAATAATTTATACATCATTCATAAACTAAAGAAAAAGGTATAATAAAAAAAAATAATAAAAAAATAATAAATATGTAACTAAACCCTATATACTTAACTAATAAAATAAATGGAACAATTAAAATAATTTCAATATCAAATACTAAAAATATTAAAGCTATTAAATAAAAAGGTACTGAAAATGGAATAAAAGCCTTAGTAATTGAATTAAACCCACATTCATAAGAACTTTTCTTTTCCTTATCAGAAATCTTAAAAATAGAAGAAAACACATTTAATAAATAAATTAAAATTATAATTAAAAAAATTAATCTAATATAAGATAACACCATTAACATCACTATATATATTACTAAAATAGAAATTTGTTAATTGGAAGTTAACTGTATTAAATTATACTATATATATAATATATTCATCAATAAATAAAAATATGTAAAAATAATCAAATAACATCAACAAAATGTCAATATCATAAAGAACCTTCAAAATTAAAATGATGAATTTTTCTAAAATGATTTATATTCAATCGAAATAAAGAAAATATCAATATTAAAGTTCCTACAATAACATGAAGACCATGAAATCCAGTCCTTATATAAAAAATAGAACCAAAAATTCCATCATTAATTCTAAAAGAAGATTCTAAATATTCAATAAATTGAATTAAAGTAAAATAAATACCTAAAATAACTGTAAAAAATAATCTTAAATTAACTATATTAAAATTATTATTTAACAATCTATAATGACTTCAAGAAACTGATAATCCTGAAGAAATTAAAATAACAGAATTTAATAAAGGAATATCATAAGGATTAAATTGACTAATTATTTTAGGAGGTCAAATATATCCTAACTCAATTCTTAAAGAAATACATCTATGAAAATAAGTTCAAAAAAAAGAAATAAAAAAAAATATTTCTGAAATAATAAATAAAATTATCCTAAACTTTAAAAACACATAAACTATAAAAGTATGAAATCCTTGATATAAACTCTCTCGAATAATATCTCGTCATCATTGATATATAATTAATAAATTAATAAATAAATTAAAAAAAATAAATTCAAAATCATTTAAATAAAATCAATTAATAAAACCTAATATTGAATTTATTAATCTCATAGATATCAAAAAAGGTCATGGTCTAACTGTTACTAAATGAAAAGGAAAATTTCTTATTATCGTTTTATTTATTTAAATTCTGAAAAATACAATACTCTTAAAGTTGAAAATACATAAGCTTGAATAAATGATATACACAATTCTAAAATTACTAAAATATTTTGAATTAAAACAAATAAAATTATTAAAATCAATCCTATTTTAGAAATAAATCTACTTAATAAAATTATTACGTGTTTCTCGCATTAAATAGCTCGAAAAGTGCGATCTCGATGATTCTGCATACTTCTAACAGAAGTCTCACCAAGATTATCGCAGAAAATGCATATCTCTGCTTGAAACCCCACGCAAACCAAGATATCTCCTGTTCTGCATAACCAAAGAACTGTGGAGTGGTGAAGACACCAGATAACGTGTTTCTCGCATTAAATAGCTCGAAAAGAGCGATCTCGATGTTTCAGCATACTTCGGACAGAAGTCTCACCAAGATTATCGCAGAAAATGCATATCTCAGCTTGAAACCCCACGAAAACCAAGATGTCGCTGGTACTGCATATCCAACGCACTATGGAGTGCTGAAAACACCAGATAACGTGTTTCTCGGATTGAATAGCTCGAAACGAGCGATCTCGATGATTCTGCATACTTCGGACAGAAGTCTCAACAAGATTATCACAGAAAATGCATATCTCAGCTTGAAACACAACGAAAACCAAGATATCTACTGATCTGCATATCAAACGCACTATGTAGTGGTGAAAACACCAGATAACGTGTTTCTCGCACTAACTAGCTCGAAAAGAGCGATCTCGATGATTCCGCATACTTCGGACAGAAGTCTCACCAAGATTATCGCACAAAATGCATATCTCTGCTTGAAACCCCACGAAAACCAAGATATCTCCGGTTCTGCATGTCAAACGTACTGTGGAGTGGTGAAAACACCAGAAAATGTGTTTCGTGCATTAAGTAGCTCGAAAAGAGCGATCTAGATGATTCTGCATACTTCTGACAGAAGTCTCACCAAGCTTATCGTAGAAAATGCATATCTCAGCTTGAAACCCGACCGAAACCAAGATATCTCCGGTTCTGCATATCAAACGCACTGTGGAGTGGTGAAAACACCGGATAAGTTTTTTCTCGCATTAACCAGGTCGAAAAGAGCGATCTCGATTGTTTCAGCATACTTCGGACAGAAGTCTCACCAAGATTATCGCAGAAAATGCATATCTCTGCTTGAAACCCCACAAAAACCAAGATATCTCCGGTTCTGCATGTCAAACGTACTGTGGAGTGGTGAAAACACCAGAAAACGTGTTTCGTGCATTAAGTAGCTCGAAAAGAGCGATCTAGATGATTCTGCATACTTCTGACAGAAGTCTCGCCAAGCTTATCGTAGAAAATGCATATCTCAGCTTGAAACCCGACCGAAACCAAGATATCTCCGGTTCTGCATATCCAACGCACTGTGGAGTGGTGAAAACACCAGATAACGTGTTTCTCGCTTTAAATAGCTCGAAACGAGCGATCTCGATGATTAAGCATACTTCGGACAGAAGTCTCACGAAGATTATCGTAAAAAATGCATATCTCAGCTTGAAACCCCACGAAAACCAAGATATCGCTGGTTCTGCATATCAAACGCACTGTGGAGTGGTGAAAACACCGGATAAGTTTTTTCTCGCATTAACCAGGTCGAAAAGAGCGATCTCGATTGTTTCAGCATACTTCGGACAGAAGTCTCACCAAGATTATCGCAGAAAATGCATATCTCTGCTTGAAACCCCACAAAAACCAAGATATCTCCGGTTCTGCATGTCAAACGTACTGTGGAGTGGTGAAAACACCAGAAAACGTGTTTCGTGCATTAAGTAGCTCGAATAGAGCGATCTAGATGATTCTGCATACTTCTGACAGAAGTCTCACCAAGCTTATCGTAGAAAATGCATATCTCAGCTTGAAACCCGACCGAAACCAAGATATCTCCGGTTCTGCATATCCAACGCACTGTGGAGTGGTGAAAACACCAGATAACGTGTTTCTCGCTTTAAATAGCTCGAAACGAGCGATCTCGATGATTAAGCATACTTCGGACAGAAGTCTCACGAAGATTATCGTAAAAAATGCATATCTCAGCTTGAAACCCCACGAAAACCAAGATATCGCTGGTTCTGCATATCAAACGCACTGTGGAGTGGTGAAAACACCGGATAAGTTTTTTCTCGCATTAACCAGGTCGAAAAGAGCGATCTCGATGTTTCAGCATACTTCGGACAGAAGTCTCACCAAGCTTATCGTAGAAAATGCATATCTCAGCTTGAAACCCGACGAAAACCAAAATATCTCCGGTTCGGCATTTCCAACGCACTGTGGAGTGGTGAAAACACCAGATAACGTGTTTCTCGCATTAAATAGCTCGAAACGAGCGATCTCGATGATTCTGCATACTTCGGACAGAAGTCTCAACAAGATTATCGCAGAAAATGCATATCTCAGCTTGAAACCCCACGAAAACCAAGATATCTACTGTTCTGCATATCAAACGCACTGTGGAGTGGTGAAAACACCAGATAACGTGTTTCTCGCACTAACTAGCTCGAAAAGGACGATCTCGATGATTCAGCATACTTCGGACAGAAGTCTCACCAAGATTATCGCAGAAAATGCATATCTCAGCTTGAAACCCCACGAAAACCAAGATATCGCCGGTTCTGCATATCAAACGCACTGTGGAGTGGTGAAAACACCAGATAACGTGTTTCTCGCATTAAATAGCTCGACTAGAGCGATCTCGATGATTCTTCATACTTCGGACAGATGTCTCATCAAGATTATCGTAAAAAATGCATATCTCAGCTTGAAACCCAACGAAAGCCAAGATATCGCTGGTTCTGCATATCAAACGCACTGTGGAGTGGTGAAAATACCGGATAAGGTTTTTCTCGCATTAACTAGCTCGAAAAGAGCGATCTCGATGTTTCAGCATACTTCGGACAGAAGTCTCACCAAGATTATCGCAGAAAATGCATATCTCAGCTTGAAACCCCACGAAAACCAAGATATCGCTGGTTCTGCATGTCAAACGCACCGTGGAGTGGTGAAAACACCAGAAAACGTGTTTCGTGCATTAAGTAGCTCGAAAAGAGCGATCTATATGATTCTGCATACTTCTGACTGAAGTCTCACCAATATTATCGCAGAAAATGCATATCTCATCTTGAAACCCCACGAAAACCAAGATATCGCTGGTTCTGCATATCAAACGCACTGTGGAGTGGTGAAAACACCAGAAAACGTGTTTCTCGCATTAAGTAGCTCGAAAAGAGCGTTCTCGAAGATACTGCATACTTCTGACTAAAGTCTCAACAAGATTATCGTAGAAAATGCATATCTCAGCTTGACACCCGACGAAAACCGATATATCTCCGGTTCTGCACATCAAACGTACCGTGGAGTGGTGAAAACACCAGAAAACGTGTTTCGCGGATTAAGTAGCTCGAAATGAGCGTTCTCGAAGATTCTGCATAATTCTGACAGAAGTCTCACCAGGATTATCGTAGAAAATGCATATCTCAGCTTGAAACCCGACCGAAACCAAGATATCTCCGGTTCTGCATGTCAAACGTACTGTGGAGTGGTGAAAACACCAGAAAACGTGTTTCGTGCATTAAGTAGCTCGAAAAGAGCGACCTAGATGATTCTGCATACTTCTGACAGAAGTCTCACCAGGATTATCGTAGAAAATGCATATCTCAGCTTGAAACCCGACCGAAACCAAGATATCTCCGGTTCTGCATATCCAACGCACTGTGGAGTGGTGAAAACACCAGATAACGTGTTTCTCGCACTAACTAGCTCGAAAAGGACGATCTCGATGATTCAGCATACTTCGGACAGAAGTCTCACCAAGATTATCGCAGAAAATGCATATCTCAGCTTGAAACCCCACGAAAACCAAGATATCGGCGGTTCTGCATATCAAACGCACTGTGGAGTGGTGAAAACACCAGATAACGTGTTTCTCGCATTAAGTATCTCGAAAAGAGCGTTCTCGAAGATACTGCATACTTCTGACAGAAGTCTCACCAAGATTATCGTAGAAAATGCATATCTCAGCTTGACACCCGACGAAAACCGATATATCTCCGGTTCTGCACATCAAACGTACCGTGGAGTGGTGAAAACACCAGAAAACGTGTTTCGCGGATTAAGTAGCTCGAAATGAGCGTTCTCGAAGATTCTGCATAATTCTGACAGAAGTCTCACCAGGATTATCGTAGAAAATGCATATCTCAGCTTGAAACCCGACGAAAACCAAAATATCTCCGGTTCTGCATATCCAACGCACTGTGGAGTGGTGAAAACACCAGATAACGTGTTTCTCGCATTGAATAGCTCGAAACGAGCGATCTCGATGATTCTGCATACTTCGGACAGAAGTCTCAACAAGATTATCGCAGAAAATGCATATCTCAGCTTGAAACCCCACGAAAACCAAGATATCTAGTGATCTGCATATCAAACGCACTATGTAGTGGTGAAAACACCAGATAACGTGTTTCTCGCACTAACTAGCTCGAAAAGAGCGATCTCGATGATTCCGCATACTTCGGACAGAAGTCTCACCAAGATTATCGCAGAAAATGCATATCTCTGCTTGAAACCCCACGAAAACAAAGATATCTCCGGTTCTGCATGTCAAACGTACTGTGGAGTGGTGAAAACACCAGAAAACGTGTTTCGTGCATTAAGTAGCTCGAAAAGAGCGATCTAGATGATTCTGCATACTTCTGACAGAAGTCTCACCAGGATTATCGTAGAAAATGCATATCTCAGCTTGAAACCCGACCGAAACCAAGATATCTCCGGTTCTGCATATCCTACGCACTGTGGAGTGGTGAAAACACCAGATAACGTGTTTCTCGCTTTAAATAGCTCGAAACGAGCGATCTCGATGATTAAGCATACTTCGGACAGAAGTCTCACGAAGATTATCGTAAAAAATGCATATCTCAGCTTGAAACCCCACGAAAACCAAGATATCGCTGGTTCTGCATATCAAACGCACTGTGGAGTGGTGAAAACACCGGATAAGTTTTTTCTCGCATTAACCAGGTCGAAAAGAGCGATCTCGATGTTTCAGCATACTTCGGACAGAAGTCTCACCAAGCTTATCGTAGAAAATGCATATCTCAGCTTGAAACCCGACGAAAACCAAAATATCTCCGGTTCTGCATATCCAACGCACTGTGGAGTGGTGAAAACACCAGATAACGTGTTTCTCACATTAAATAGCTCGAAACGAGCGATCTCGATGATTCTGCATACTTCGGACAGAAGTCTCAACAAGATTATCGCAGAAAATGCATATCTCAGCTTGAAACCCCACGAAAACCAAGATATCTACTGTTCTGCATATCAAACGCACTGTGGAGTGGTGAAAACACCAGATAACGTGTTTCTCGCACTAACTAGCTCGAAAAGGACGATCTCGATGATTCAGCATACTTCGGACAGAAGTCTCACCAAGATTATCGCAGAAAATGCATATCTCAGCTTGAAACCCCACGAAAACCAAGATATCGCCGGTTCTACATATCAAACGCACTGTGGAGTGGTGAAAACACCAGATAACGTGTTTCTCGCATTAAATAGCTCGACTAGAGCGATCTCGATGATTCTTCATACTTCGGACAGAAGTCTCATCAAGATTATCGTAAAAAATGCATATCTCAGCTTGAAACCCCACGAAAGCCAAGATATCGCTGGTTCTGCATATCAAACGCACTGTGGAGTGGTGAAAATACCGGATAAGGTTTTTCTCGCATTAACTAGCTCGAAAAGAGCGATCTCGATGTTTCAGCATACTTCGGACAGAAGTCTCACCAAGATTATCGTAAAAAATGCATATCTCAGCTTGAAACCCCACGAAAGCCAAGATATCGTTGGTTCTGCATATCAAACGCACTGTGGAGTGGTGAAAACACCGGATAAGGTTTTTCTCGCATTAACTAGCTCGAAAAGAGCGATCTCGATGTTTCAGCATACTTCGGACAGAAGTCTCACCAAGCTTATCGTAGAACATGCATATCTCAGCTTGAAACCCGACGAAAACCAAAATATCTCCGGTTCTGCATATCCAACGCACTGTGGAGTGGTGAAAACACCAGATAACGTGTTTCTCCCATTAAATATCTCGAAACGAGCGATCTCGATGATTCTGCATACTTCGCACAGAAGTCTCACAAAGATTATCGCAGAATATGCATATCTCTGCTTGAAACCCCACGAAAACCAAGATATCGCTGATTTTGCATATCAAACGCACTGTGGAGTGGTGAAAACACCAGAAAAAGTGTTTCTCGCATTGAATAGCTCGAAACGAGCGATCTCGATGATTCTGCATACTTCAGACAGAAGTCTCATCAAGATTATCCTAAAAAAAGCATATCTCAGCTTGAAACCCCACGAAAACCCAGATATCGCTGGTTCTGCATATCAAACGCACTGTGGAGTGGTGAAAACACCAGATAACGTGTTTCTCGCACTAACTAGCTCGAAAAGAGCGATCTCGATGATTCAGCATACTTAGGACAGTAGTCTCACCAAGATTATCGCAGAAAATGCATATCTCTGCTTGAAACCCCACGAAAACAAAGATATCGCTGGTTTTGCATATCAAACGCACTGTGGAGTGGTGAAAACACCAGAAAACGTGTTTCTCGCATTGAATAGCTCGAAAAGAGCGATCTTGATGATTCTGCATACTTCGGACAGAAGTCTCATCAAGATTATCCTAAAAAAAGCTTATCTCTGCTTGAAACCCCACGAAAACCAAGATATCGCCGGTTCTGCATTTCAAACGCACTGTGGAGTGGTGAAAACACCAGATAACGTGATTCTCGCATTGAATAGCTCGAAACGAGCGATCACGATGATTCTGCATACTTCGGACAGAAGTCTCACCAAAATTATCGTAAAAAATGCATATCTCAGCTTGAAACCCTACGAAAGCCAAGATATCGCTGGTTCTGCATATCGAACGCACTGTGGAGTGGTGAACACACCGGATAAGGTTTTTCTTCGCATTAACTAGCTCGAAAAGAGCGATCTCGATGATTCTGCATACTTCGGACAGAAGTCTCAACAAGATTATCGCAGAAAATGCATATCTCAGCTTGAAACCCCACGAAAACCAAGATATCGCCGTGTTCAGCATATCAAACGCACTGTGGAGTGGTGAACACCCCAGAAAACGTGTTTCTCGCATTAAATAGCTCGAATAGAGCGATCTCGATAATTCATCATACTTCGGACAGAAGTCTCACCAAGATTATCGTAAAAAATGCATATCTCAGCTTGAAACCCCACGAAAGCCAAGATATCGCTGGTTCTGCATATCAAACGCACTGTGGAGTGGTGAAAACACCGGATAAGGTTTTTCTCGCATTAACTAGCTCGAAAAGAGCGATCTCGATGATTCTGCATACTTCGGACAGAAGTCTCAACAGGATTATCGCAGAAAATGCATATCTCAGCTTGAAACCCGACGAAAACCAAGATATCGCTGTGTTCAGTATATCAAACGCACTGTGGAGCGGTGAACACCCCAGAAAACGTGTTTCTCGCATTAAATAGCTCAAATAGAGCGATCTCGATGATTCTTCATACTTCGGACAGAAGTCTCACCAAGATTATCGTAAAAAATGCATATCTCAGCTTGAAACCCCACGAAAGCCAAGATATCGCTGGTTCTGCATATCAAACGCACTGTGGAGTGGTGAAAACACCGGATAAGGTTTTTCTCGCATTAACTAGCTAGAAAAGAGCGATCTCGATGTTTCAGCATACTTCGGACAGAAGTCTCACCAAGCTTATCGTAGAACATGCATATCTCAGCTTGAAACCCGACGAAAACCAAAATATCTCCGGTTCTGCATATCAAACGCACTGTGATGTGGTGAAAACTCCAGATAACGTGTTTCTCGCATTAAATAGCGCGAAACGAGCGATCTCGATGATTCTGCATACTTCGGACAGAAGTCTCACAAAGATTATCGCAGAAAATGCATATCTCTGCTTGAAACCCTACGAAAACCAAGATATCGCCGGTTCTGCATATCAAACGGACTGTGGAGTGGTGAAAACACCAAATAACGTGTTTCTCGCATTGAATAGCTCGATACGAGCGATCTCGATGATTCTGCATACTTCGGACAGAAATCCTATCAAGATTATCGTAAAAAAAGCATATCTCAGCTTGAAACCCCACGAAAACCAAGATATCGCCGGTTCTGCATATCAAACGCACTGTGGAGAAGTGAAAACACCGGATAAGGTTTTTCTCGCATTAACTATCTCGAAAAGAGCGATCTCGATGATTCAGCATACTTCGGACAGAAGTCTCATCAAGATTATCGTAAAAAAAGCATATCTCAGCTTGAAACCCCACAAAAACCCAGATATCGCTGATTCTGCATATCAAACGCACTGTGGAGTGGTGAAAACACCAAATAACGTGTTTCTCGCACTAACTGGCTCGAAAAGAGCGATCTCGATGATTCAGCATACTTCGGACAGAAGTCTCACCAAGATTATCGCAGAAAATGCATATCTCAGCTTGAAACCCCACGAAAACCAAGATATCGCTTTGTTCAGCATATCAAACGCACTGTGGAGTGGTGAACACCCCAGAAAACGTGTTTCTCGCATTAAATAGCTCGAATAGAGCGATCTCGATGATTCTTCATACTTCGGACAGAAGTCTCACCAAGATTATCGTAAAAAAAGCATATCTCAGCTTGAAACCCCACAAAAACCCAGATATCGCTGATTCTGCATATCAGTCGCACTGTGGAGTGGTGAAAACACCAAATATCGTGTTTCTCGCACTAACTGGCTCGAAAAGAGCGATCTCGATGATTCAGCATACTTCGGACAGAAGTCTCACCAAGATTATCGCAGAAAATGCATATCTCAGCTTGAAACCCCACAAAAACCAAGATATCGCTGTGTTCAGCATATCAAACGCACTGTGGAGTGGTGAACACCCCAGAAAACGTGTTTCTCGCATTAAATAGCTCGAATAGAGCGATCTCGATGATTCTTCATACTTCGGACAGAAGTCTCACCAAGATTATCGTGAAAAATGCATATCTCAGCTTGAAACCCCACGAAAGCCAAGATATCGCTGGTTCTGCATATCAAACGCACTGTGGAGTGGTGAAAATACCGGATAAGGTTTTTCTCGCATTAACTAGCTCGAAAAGAGCGATCTCGATGTTTCAGCATACTTCGGACAGAAGTCTCACCAAGATTATCGCAGAAAATGCATATCTCAGCTTGAAACCCCACGAAAACCAAGATGTCGCTGGTACTGCATATCCAACGCACTATGGAGTGCTGAAAACACCAGATAACGTGTTTCTCGCATTGAATAGCTCGAAACGAGCGATCTCGATGATTCTGCATACTTCGGACAGAAGTCTCAACAAGATTTTCACAGAAAATGCATATCTCAGCTTGAAACCCCACGAAAACCAAGATATCTACTGTTTTGCATAACAAACGCACTGTGGAGTGGTGAAAACACCAGATAAGGTTTTTCTCGCATTAACTAGCTCGAAAAGAGCGATCTCGATGATTCAGCATACTTCGGACAGAAGTCTCACAAAGATTATCGCAGAAAATGCATATCTCTGCTTGAAACCCCACGAAAACCAAGATATCGCTGGTTCTGCATATCAAACGCACTGTGGTGCGGTGAAAACACCAGATAACGTGTTTCTCGCATTGAATAGCTCGAAACGAGCGATCTCGATGATTCTGCATACTTCGGACAGAAGTCTCACCATGATTATCGCAGAAAATGCATATCTCTGCTTGAAACCCCACGAAAACCAAGATATCTGCTGTTCTGCATATCCAATGAACGGTGGAGTGGTGAAAACCCCAGAAAACGTGTTTCTCGCATTAAATAGCTCGACAAGTGCGATCTCGATGATTCTGCATACTTCCAACAGAAGTCTCACCAAGATTATCGCAGAAAATGCATATCTCTGCTTGAAACCCCACGAAAACCAAGATATCTACTGTTCTGCATATCCAACGAACTGTGGAGTGGTGAACACCCCAGAAAACGTGTTTCTCGCATTAAATAGCTCGAATAGAGCGATCTCGATGATTCTTCATACTTCGGACAGAAGTCTCACCAAGATTATCGTGAAAAATGCATATCTCAGGCTGAAACCCCACGAAAGCCAAGATATCGCTGGTTCTGCATATCAAACGCACTGTGGAGTGGTGAAAATACCGGATAAGGTTTTTCTCGCATTAACTAGCTCGAAAAGAGCGATCTCGATGTTTCAGCATACTTCGGACAGAAGTCTCACCAAGATTATCGCAGAAAATGCATATCTCAGCTTGAAACCCCACGAAAACCAAGATGTCGCTGGTACTGCATATCCAACGCACTATGGACTGCTGAAAACACCAGATAACGTGTTTCTCGCATTGAATAGCTCGAAACGAGCGATCTCGATGATTCTGCATACTTCGGACAGAAGTCTCAACAAGATTATCACAGAAAATGCATATCTCAGCTTGAAACCCCACGAAAACCAAGATATCTACTGATCTGCATATCAAACGCACTATGTAGTGGTGAAAACACCAGATAACGTGTTTCTCGCACTAACTAGCTCGAAAAGAGCGATCTCGATGATTCTGCATACTTCGGACAGAAGTCTCAACAAGATTATCGCAGAAAATGCATATCTCTGCTTGAAACCCCACGAAAACCAAGATATCTACTGTTTTGCATATCAAACGCACTGTGGAGTGGTGAAAACACCAGATAAGGTTTTTCTCGCATTAACTAGCTCGAAAAGAGCGATCTCGATGATTCAGCATACTTCGGACAGAAGTCTCACAAAGATTATCGCAGAAAATGCATATCTCTGCTTGAAACCCCACGAAAACCAAGATATCGCTGGTTCTGCATATCAAACGCACTGTGGAGCGGTGAAAACACCAGATAACGTGTTTCTCGCATTGAATAGCTCGAAACGAGCGATCTCGATGATTCTGCATACTTCGGACAGAAGTCTCACCATGATTATCGCAGAAAATGCATATCTCTGCTTGAAACCCCACGAAAACCAAGATATCTGCTGTTCTGCATATCAAACGCACTGTGGAGTGGTGAAAACGCCAAATAACGTGTTTCTCGCACTAACTGGCTCGAAAAGAGCGATCTCGATGATTCAGCATACTTCGGACAGAAGTCTCACCAAGATTATCGCAGAAAATGCATATCTCAGCTTGAAACCCGACGAAAACCAAAATATCTCCGGTTCTGCATATCCAACGCACTGTGGAGTGGTGAAAGCACCAGATAACGTGTTTCTCGCATTAAATATCTCGATACGAGCGATCTCGATGATTCTGCATACTTCGGACAGAAGTCTCAACAAGATTATCGCAGAAAATGCATATCTCAGCTTGAAACCCCACCAAAACCAAGATATCTACTGTTCTGCATATCAAACGCACTGTGGAGTGGTGAAAACACCAGATAACGTGTTTCTCGCACTAACTATCTCGAAAAGAGCGATCTCGATGATTCAGCATACTTCGGACAGAAGTCTCATCAAGATTATCGTAAAAAAAGCATATCTCAGCTTGAAACCCCACAAAAACCCAGATTACGCTTATTCTGCATATCAAACGCACTGTGGAGTGGTGAAAACACCAAATAACGTGTTTCTCGCACTAACTGGCTCGAAAAGAGCGATCTCGATGATTCAGCATAGTTCAGACAGAAGTCTCACCAAGATTATCGCAGAAAATGCATATCTCAGCTTGAAACCCCACGAAAACCAAGATATCTACTGTTTTGCATATCAAACGCACTGTGGAGTGGTGAAAACACCGGATAAGGTTTTTCTCGCATTAACTAGCTCGAAAAGAGCGATCTCGAAGATTCAGCATACTTCTGACTGAAGTCTCACCAATATTATCGCAGAAAATGCATATCTCAGCTCGAAACCCCACGAAAACCAAGATATCTGCTGTTCTGCATATCCAATGAACTGTGGAGTGGTGAAAACCCCAGAAAACGTGTTTCTCGCTTTAAATAGCTCGACAAGTGCGATCTCGATGATTCTGCATACTTCTAACAGAAGTCTCACCAAGATTATCGCAGAAAATGCATATCTCTGCTTGAAACCCCACGAAAACCAAGATATCTACTGTTCTGCATATCCAACGAACTGTGGAGTGGTGAAAACCCCAGAAAACGTGTTTCTCGCGTTAAATAGATCGAAAAGAGCGCTCTCGATGTTTCTGCATACTTCCGACAGATGTTTCACCAAGATTATCGTAGAAAATGCATATCTCAGCTTGAAACCCCACGAAAACCAAGATGTCGCCGGTTCTGCATATCAAACGCACTGTAGAGTGGTGAAAACACCAGATAACGTGTTTCTCGCACTAAATAGCTCGAAACGAGCGATGTCGATGAATCTGCATACTTCGGACAGAAGTCTCACCAAAATTATCGTAAAAAATGCATATCTCAGCTTGAAACCCCACGAAAACCAAGATATCGCCGGTTCTGCATATCATACGCACTGTGGAGTGGTGAAAACACCGGATAAGGTTCTTCTCGCATTAACTAGCTCGAAAAGAGCGATCTCGATGTTTCAGCATACTTCGGACAGAAGTCTCACCAAGATTAACGCAGAAAATGCATATCTCAGCTTGAAACCCCACGAAAACCAAGATATCGCCGGTTCTGCATATCCAACATACTGTGGAGTGGTGAAAACACCAGATAACGTGTTTCTCGCATTAAACAGCTCGAAACGAGCGATCTCGATGACTCTGCTTACTTCTGACAGAAGTCTCAACAAGATTATAGCAGAAAATGCATATCTCAACTTGAAACCCCACGAAAACCAAGATATCTACTGCTTTGCATATCAAACGCACTGTGGAGTGGTGAAAACACCAAATAACGTGTTTCTCGCACTAACTGGCTCGAAAAGAGCGATCTCGATGATTCAGCATACTTCGGACAGAAGTCTCACCAAGATTATCGCAGAAAATGCATATCTCTGCTTGAAACCCCACGAAAACCAAGATATCTTCTGTTCTGCATATCCAACGAACTGTGGAGTGGTGAAAACCCCAGAAAACGTGTTTCTCGCATTAAATAGATCGAAAAGAGCGCTCTCGCTGTTTCTGCATACTTCGGACAGATGTTTCACCAAGATTATCGTAGAAAATGCATATCTCAGCTTGAAACCCGATGAAAACCAAAATATCTCCGGTTCTGCATATCAAACGCACTGTGGAGTGGTGAGAACACCAGATAACGTGTTTCTCGCAGTAACTAGCTCGAAAAGAGCGATCTCGATGATTCTGCATACTTCGAGCAGAAGACTCACCAAGATTATCGCAGAAAATGCATATCTCAGCTTGAAACCCCACGAAAACCAAGATATCGCCGGTTCTGCATATCAAACGCACTGTGGAGTGGTGAAAACACCTGATAACGTGTTTCTCGCACTAAATAGCTCGAAACGAGCGATGTCGATGAATCTGCATACTTCGGACAGAAGTCTCACCAAAATTATCGTAAAAAATGCATACCTCAGCTTGAAAGCCCACGAAAACCAAGATATCGCCGGTTCTGCATATCATACGCACTGTGGAGTGGTGAAAACACCGGATAAGGTTTTTCTCGCATTAACTAGCTCGAAAAGAGCGATCTCGATGTTTCAGCATACTTCGGACAGAAGTCTCACCAAGATTAACGCAGAAAATGCATATCTCAGCTTGAAACCCCACGAAAACCAAGATATCGCCGGTTTTGCATATCCAACATACTGTGGAGTGGTGAAAACTCCAGATAACGTGTTTCTCGCATTAAACAGCTCGAAACGAGCGATCTCGATGATTCTGCTTACTTCTGACAGAAGTCTCAACAAGATTATCGCAGAAAATGCATATCTCAACTTGAAACCCCACGAAAACCAAGATATCTACTGCTTTGCATATCAAACGCACTGTGGAGTGGTGAAAACACCAAATAACGTGTTTCTCGCACTAACTGGCTTGAAAAGAGCGATCTCGATGATTCTGCTTACTTCTGACAGAAGTCTCAACAAGATTATCGCAGAAAATGCATATCTCAACTTGAAACCCCACGAAAACCAAGATATCTACTGCTTTGCATATCAAACGCACTGTGGAGTGGTGAAATCACCAAATAACGTGTTTCTCGCACTAACTGGCTCGAAAAGAGCGATCTCGATGATTCAGCATACTTCGGACAGAAGTCTCACCAAGATTATCGCAGAAAATGCATATCTCTGCTTGAAACCCCACGAAAACCAGGATATATTGTGTTCTGCATATCCAACGAACTGTGGAGTGGTGAAAACCCCAGAAAACGTGTTTCTCGCATTAAATAGATCGAAAACAGCGCTCTCGCTGTTTCTGCATACTTCGGACAGATGTTTCACCAAGATTATCGTAGAAAATGCATATCTCAGCTTGAAACCCGATGAAAACCAAAATATCTCCGGTTCTGCATATCAAACGCACTGTGGAGTGGTGAGAACACCAGATAACGTGTTTCTCGCAGTAACTAGCTCGAAAAGAGCGATCTCGATGATTCTGCATACTTCGAACAGAAGACTCACCAAGATTATCGCAGAAAATGCATATCTCAGCTTGAAACCCCACGAAAACCAAGATATCGCCGGTTCTGCATATCAAACGCACTGTGGAGTGGTGAAAACACCAGATAACGTGTTTCTCGCACTAAATAGCTCGAAACGAGCGATGTCGATGAATCTGCACACTTCGGACAGAAGTCTCACCAAAATTATCGTAAAAAATGCATACCTCAGCTTGAAAGCCCACGAAAACCAAGATATCGCCGGTTCTGCATATCATACGCACTGTGGAGTGGTGAAAACATCAGCTATCGTGTTTCTCGCATCAGATACATCGAAAAGTGCGATCTCGATGATTCTGCATACTTCGGACAGAAGTCTCACCAAGATTATCGCAGAAAATGCATATCTCAGCTTGAAACCCCACGAAAACCAAGATATCTACTGTTCTGCATATCAAACGCACTGTGGAGTGGTGAAAACACCAGAAAACGTGTTTCGCGCATTAAGCAGCTCGAAACGAGCGATCTCGATGATTCTGCATACTTCTGACAGATGTATCAACAAGATTATCGCAGAAAATGCATATCACAGCTTGAAACCTCACGAAAACCAAGATATCGCCAGTTCTGCATATCAAACGCACTGTGGAGTGGTGAAAACACCAGATAACGTGTTTCTCGCATTAAATCTCTCGAGACGAGCGATCTCGATGATTGTGCATACTTCTAACAGAAGTCTCACCAAGATTATCGCAGAAAATGCATATCTCTGCTTGAACCCCCACGAAAACCAATATATCTACTGTTCTGCATATCCAACGAACTGTGGAGTGGTGAAAACCCCAGAAAACGTGTTTCTCGCATTAAATAGCTCGGAACGAGCGATCTCGATGAATCTGCATACTTCGGACAGAAGTCTCACCAAAATTATCGTAAAAAATGCATATCTCAGCTTGAAACCCCACGAAAACCAAGATATCGACGGTTCGGCATACCATACGCACTGTGGAGTGGTGAAAACACCAGATAACGTGTTTCTCGCACTAACTAGATCGAAAAGAGCGATCTCGATGATTCAGCATACTTCGGACAGAAGTCTCACCAAGATTATCGCAGAAAATGCATATCTCTGCTTGAAACCCGACGAAAACCAAAATATCTCCGGTTCGGCATATCTAACGCACTGTGGAGTGGTGAAAACACCAGATAACGTGTTTCTCGCACTAACTATCTCGAAAAGTGCGCTCTCGACGTTTCTGCATATTTCGGACAGAAGTCTCAACAAGATTATCGAAGAAAATGCATATCTCAGCTTGAAATCCCACGAAAACCAAGATATCGCCGGTTCTGCATATCATACGCACTGTGGAGTGTTGAAAACACCAGCGATCGTGTTTCTCGCATTAAATAGCTCGAAAAGTGCGATCTCGATGATTCTGCATACTTCGGACAGAAGTCTCAACAAGAATATCGCAGTAAATGCATATTTCAGCTTGAAACCCCACGAAAACAAAGACATCTACTGTTCTGCATATCCAACGAACTGTGGAGTGGTGAAACCCCCAGAAAACGTGTTTCTCGCATTAAATAGCTCGAAACGAGCGATCTCGATGATTCTGCATACTTCGGACAGAAGTCTCACCAAAATTATCGTAAAAAATGCATATCTCAGCTTGAAACCCCACGAAAACCAAGATATCGACGGTTCGGCATACCATACGCACTGTGGAGTGGGGAAAACACCAGATAACGTGTTTCTCGCATTAAATCTCTCGAGACGAGCGATCTCGATGATTGTGCATACTTCTAACAGAAGTCTCACCAAGATTATCGCAGAAAATGCATATCTCTGCTTGAACCCCCACGAAAACCAAGATATCTACTGTTCTGCATATCCAACGAACTGTGGAGTGGTGAAAACACCAGATAACGTGTTTCTCGCACTAACTAGCTCGAAAAGAGCGATCTCGATGATTCAGCATACTTCGGACAGAAGTCTCACCAAGATTATCGCTGAAAATGCATATCTCTGCTTGAAACCCGACGAAAACCAAAATATCTCCGGTTCTGCATATCTAACGCACTGTGAAGTGGTGAAAACACCAGATAACGTGTTTCTCGCACTAACTAGCTCGAAAAGTGCGCTCTCGACGTTTCTGCATACTTCGGACAGAAGTCTCAACAAGATTATCGAAGAAAATGCATATCTCAGCTTGAAACCCCACGAAAACCAAGATGTCGCCGGTTCTGCATATCAAACGCACTGTGGAGTGGTGAAAACACCAGAAAACGTGTTTCGCGCATTAAGCAGCTCGAAACGAGCGATCTCGATGATTCTGCATACTTCTGAGAGATGTCTCAACAAGATTATCGCAGAAAATGCATATCACAGCTTGAAACCGCACGAAAACCAAGATATCGCCAGTTCTGCATATCAAACGCACTGTGGAGTGGTGAAAACACCAGATAACGTGTTTCTCGCATTAAATCTCTCGAGACGAGCGTTCTCGATGATTGTGCATACTTCTAACAGAAGTCTCACCAAGATTATCGCAGAAAATGCATATCTCTGCTTGAACCCCCACGAAAACCAAGATATCTACTGTTCTGCATATCCAACGAACTGTGGAGTGGGGAAAACCCCAGAAAACGTGTTTCTCGCATTAAATAGCTCGAAACGTGCGATCTCGATGAATCTGCATACTTCGGACAGAAGTCTCACCAAAATTATCGTAAAAAATGCATATCTCAGCTTGAAACCCCACGAAAACCAAGATATCGACGGTTCGGCATACCATACGCACTGTGGAGTGGTGAAAACACCAGATAACGTGTTTCTCGCACTAACTAGATCGAAAAGAGCGATCTCGATGATTCAGCATACTTCGGACAGAAGTCTCACCAAGATTATCGCAGAAAATGCATATCTCTGCTTGAAACCCGACGAAAACCAAAATATCTCCGGTTCGGCATATCTAACGCACTGTGGAGTGGTGAAAACACCAGATAACGTGTTTCTCGCACTAACTAGCTCGAAAAGTGCGCTCTCGACGTTTCTGCATATTTCGGACAGAAGTCTCAACAAGATTATCGAAGAAAATGCATATCTCAGCTTGAAATCCCACGAAAACCAAGATATCGCCGGTTCTGCATATCATACGCACTGTGGAGTGTTGAAAACACCAGCGATCGTGTTTCTCGCATTAAATAGCTCGAAAAGTGCGATCTCGATGATTCTGCATACTTCGGACAGAATTCTCAACAAGAATATCGCAGTAAATGCATATTTCAGCTTGAAACCCCACGAAAACAAAGACATCTACTGTTCTGCATATCCAACGAACTGTGGAGTGGTGAAACCCCCAGAAAACGTGTTTCTCGCATTAAATAGCTCGAAACGAGCGATCTCGATGATTCTGCATACTTCGGACAGAAGTCTCACCAAAATTATCGTAAAAAATGCATATCTCAGCTTGAAACCCCACGAAAACCAAGATATCGACGGTTCGGCATACCATACGCACTGTGGAGTGGTGAAAACACCAGATAACGTGATTCTCGCATTAAATTTCTCGAGACGAGCGATCTCGATGATTGTGCATACTTCTAACAGAAGTTTCACCAAGATTATCGCAGAAAATGCATATCTCTGCTTGAACCCCCACGAAAACCAAGATATCTACTGTTCTGCATATCCAACGAACTGTGGAGTGGTGAAAACACCAGATAACGTGTTTCTCGCACTAACTAGCTCGAAAAGTGCGCTCTCGACGTTTCTGCATATTTCGGACAGAAGTCTCAACAAGATTATCGAAGAAAATGCATATCTCAGCTTGAAATCCCACGAAAACCAAGATATCGCCGGTTCTGCATATCAAACGCACTGTGGAGTGGTGAAAACACCAGAAAACGTGTTTCGCGCATTAAGCAGCTCGAAACGAGCGATCTCGATGATTCTGCATACTTCTGAGAGATGTCTCAACAAGATTATCGCAGAAAATGCATATCACAGCTTGAAACCGCACGAAAACCAAGATATCGCCAGTTCTGCATATCAAACGCACTGTGGAGTGGTGAAAACACCAGATAACGTGTTTCTCGCATTAAATCTCTCGAGACGAGCGATCTCGATGATTGTGCATACTTCTGAGAGATGTCTCAACAAGATTATCGCAGAAAATGCATATCTCAGCTTGAAACCCGACAAAAACAAAGATATCAACTGTTCTGCATATCAAACGCACTGTGGAGTGGTGAAAACACCAGATAACGTGTTTCTCGCACTAACTAGCTCGAAAAGAGCGATCTCGATGATTCAGCATACTTCGGAAAGAAGTCTCACCAAGATTATCGCAGAAAATGCATATCTCTGCTTGAAACCCGACGAAAACCAAAATATCTCCGGTTCTGCATATCTAACGCACTGTGGAGTGGTGAAAACACCAGATAACGTGTTTCTCGCACTAACTAGCTCGAAAAGTGCGCTCTCGACGTTTCTGCATACTTCGGACAGAAGTCTCAACAAGATTATCGAAGAAAATGCATATCTCAGCTTGAAACCCCACGAAAACCAAGATGTCGCCGGTTCTGCATATCAAACGCACTGTGGAGTGGTGAAAACACCAGAAAACGTGTTTCGCGCATTAAGCAGCTCGAAACGAGCGATCTCGATGATTCTGCATACTTCTGACAGATGTATCAACAAGATTATCGCAGAAAATGCATATCACAGCTTGAAACCTCACGAAAACCAAGATATCGCCAGTTCTGCATATCAAACGCACTGTGGAGTGGTGAAAACACCAGATAACGTGTTTCTCGCATTTAATCTCTCGAGACGAGCGATCTCGATGATTGTGCATACTTCTAACAGAAGTCTCACCAAGATTATCGCAGAAAATGCATATCTCTGCTTGAACCCCCACGAAAACCAATATATCTACTGTTCTGCATATCCAACGAACTGTGGAGTGGTGAAAACCCCAGAAAACATGTTTCTCGCATTAAATAGCTCGGAACGAGCGATCTCGATGAATCTGCATACTTCGGACAGAAGTCTCACCAAAATTATCGTAAAAAATGCATATCTCAGCTTGAAACCCCACGAAAACCAAGATATCGACGGTTCGGCATACCATACGCACTGTGGAGTGGTGAAAACACCAGATAACGTGTTTCTCGCACTAACTAGATCGAAAAGAGCGATCTCGATGATTCAGCATACTTCGGACAGAAGTCTCACCAAGATTATCGCAGAAAATGCATATCTCTGCTTGAAACCCGACGAAAACCAAAATATCTCCGGTTCGGCATATCTAACGCACTGTGGAGTGGTGAAAACACCAGATAACGTGTTTCTCGCACTAACTAGCTCGAAAAGTGCGCTCTCGACGTTTCTGCATATTTCGGACAGAAGTCTCAACAAGATTATCGAAGAAAATGCATATCTCAGCTTGAAATCCCACGAAAACCAAGATATCGCCGGTTCTGCATATCATACGCACTGTGGAGTGTTGAAAACACCAGCGATCGTGTTTCTCGCATTAAATAGCTCGAAAAGTGCGATCTCGATGATTCTGCATACTTCGGACAGAAGTCTCAACAAGAATATCGCAGTAAATGCATATTTCAGCTTGAAACCCCACGAAAACAAAGACATCTACTGTTCTGCATATCCAACGAACTGTGGAGTGGTGAAACCCCCAGATAACGTGTTTCTCGCATTAAATCTCTCGAGACGAGCGATCTCGATGATTGTGCATACTTCTAACAGAAGTCTCACCAAGATTATCGCAGAAAATGCATATCTCTGCTTGAACCCCCACGAAAACCAAGATATCTACTGTTCTGCATATCCAACGAACTGTGGAGTGGTGAAAACACCAGATAACGTGTTTCTCGCACTAACTAGCTCGAAAAGAGCGATCTCGATGATTCAGCATACTTCGGACAGAAGTCTCACCAAGATTATCGCTGAAAATGCATATCTCTGCTTGAAACCCGACGAACACCAAAATATCTCCGGTTCTGCATATCTAACGCACTGTGAAGTGGTGAAAACACCAGATAACGTGTTTCTCGAACTAACTAGCTCGAAAAGTGCGCTCTCGACGTTTCTGCATACTTCGGACAGAAGTCTCAACAAGATTATCGAAGAAAATGCATATCTCAGCTTTAAACCCCACGAAAACCAAGATATCGACGGTTCGGCATACCATACGCACTGTGGAGTGGTGAAAACACCAGATAACGTGTTTCTCGCACTAACTAGCTCGAAAAGAGCGATATCGATGATTCAGCAAACTTCGGACAGAAGTCTCACCAAGATTATCGTAAAAAATGCATATCTCAGCTTGAAACCCCACGAAACCCAAGATATCGCTGGTTCTGCATATCAAACGCACTGTGGAGTGGTGAAAACACCAGATAACGTGTTTCTCGCACTAACTAGCTCGAAAAGTGCGCTCTCGACGTTTCTGCATACTTCGGACAGAAGTCTCAACAAGATTATCGAAGAAAATGCATATCTCAGCTTGAAACCCCACGAAAACCAAGATGTCGCCGGTTCTGCATATCAAACGCACTGTGGAGTGGTGAAAACACCAGAAAACGTGTTTCGCGCATTAAGCAGCTCGAAACGAGCGATCTCGATGATTCTGCATACTTCTGAGAGATGTCTCAACAAGATTATCGCAGAAAATGCATATCACAGCTTGAAACCGCACGAAAACCAAGATATCGCCAGTTCTGCATATCAAACGCACTGTGGAGTGGTGAAAACACCAGATAACGTGTTTCTCGCATTAAATCTCTCGAGACGAGCGATCTCGATGATTGTGCATACTTCTAACAGAAGTCTCACCAAGATTATCGCAGAAAATGCATATCTCTGCTTGAACCCCCACGAAAACCAAGATATCTACTGTTCTGCATATCCAACGAACTGTGGAGTGGGGAAAACCCCAGAAAACGTGTTTCTCGCATTAAATAGCTCGAAACGTGCGATCTCGATGAATCTGCATACTTCGGACAGAAGTCTCACCAAAATTATCGTAAAAAATGCATATCTCAGCTTGAAACCCCACGAAAACCAAGATATCGACGGTTCGGCATACCATACGCACTGTGGAGTGGTGAAAACACCAGATAACGTGTTTCTCGCACTAACTAGATCGAAAAGAGCGATCTCGATGATTCAGCATACTTCGGACAGAAGTCTCACCAAGATTATCGCAGAAAATGCATATCTCTGCTTGAAACCCGACGAAAACCAAAATATCTCCGGTTCGGCATATCTAACGCACTGGGGAGTGGTGAAAACACCAGATAACGTGTTTCGCGCACTAACTAGCTCGAAAAGTGCGCTCTCGACGTTTCTGCATATTTCGGACAGAAGTCTCAACAAGATTATCGAAGAAAATGCATATCTCAGCTTGAAATCCCACGAAAACCAAGATATCGCCGGTTCTGCATATCATACGCACTGTGGAGTGTTGAAAACACCAGCGATCGTGTTTCTCGCATTAAATAGCTCGAAAAGTGCGATCTCGATGATTCTGCATACTTCGGACAGAAGTCTCAACAAGAATATCGCAGTAAATGCATATTTCAGCTTGAAACCCCACGAAAACAAAGACATCTACTGTTCTGCATATCCAACGAACTGTGGAGTGGTGAAACCCCCAGAAAACGTGTTTCTCGCATTAAATAGCTCGAAACGAGCGATCTCGATGATTCTGCATACTTCGGACAGAAGTCTCACCAAAATTATCGTAAAAAATGCATATCTCAGCTTGAAACCCCACGAAAACCAAGATATCGACGGTTCGGCATACCATACGCACTGTGGAGTGGTGAAAACACCAGATAACGTGATTCTCGCATTAAATTTCTCGAGACGAGCGATCTCGATGATTGTGCATACTTCTAACAGAAGTTTCACCAAGATTATCGCAGAAAATGCATATCTCTGCTTGAACCCCCACGAAAACCAAGATATCTACTGTTCTGCATATCCAACGAACTGTGGAGTGGTGAAAACACCAGATAACGTGTTTCTCGCACTAACTAGCTCGAAAAGTGCGCTCTCGACGTTTCTGCATATTTCGGACAGAAGTCTCAACAAGATTATTGAAGAAAATGCATATCTCAGCTTGAAATCCCACGAAAACCAAGATATCGCCGGTTCTGCATATCAAACGCACTGTGGAGTGGTGAAAACACCAGAAAACGTGTTTCGCGCATTAAGCAGCTCGAAACGAGCGATCTCGATGATTCTGCATACTTCTGAGAGATGTCTCAACAAGATTATCGCAGAAAATGCATATCACAGCTTGAAACCGCACGAAAACCAAGATATCGCCAGTTCTGCATATCAAACGCACTGTGGAGTGGTGAAAACACCAGATAACGTGTTTCTCGCATTAAATCTCTCGAGACGAGCGATCTCGATGATTGTGCATACTTCTAACAGAAGTCTCACCAAGATTATCGCAGAAAATGCATATCTCTGCTTGAACCCCCACGAAAACCAAGATATCTACTGTTCTGCATATCCAACGAACTGTGGAGTGGGGAAAACCCCAGAAAACGTGTTTCTCGCATTAAATAGCTCGAAACGTGCGATCTCGATGAATCTGCATACTTCGGACAGAAGTCTCACCAAAATTATCGTAAAAAATGCATATCTCAGCTTGAAACCCCACGAAAACCAAGATATCGACGGTTCGGCATACCATACGCACTGTGGAGTGGTGAAAACACCAGATAACGTGTTTCTCGCACTAACTAGATCGAAAAGAGCGATCTCGATGATTCAGCATACTTCGGACAGAAGTCTCACCAAGATTATCGCAGAAAATGCATATCTCTGCTTGAAACCCGACGAAAACCAAAATATCTCCGGTTCGGCATATCTAACGCACTGTGGAGTGGTGAAAACACCAGATAACGTGTTTCTCGCACTAACTAGCTCGAAAAGTGCGCTCTCGACGTTTCTGCATATTTCGGACAGAAGTCTCAACAAGATTATCGAAGAAAATGCATATCTCAGCTTGAAATCCCACGAAAACCAAGATATCGCCGGTTCTGCATATCATACGCACTGTGGAGTGTTGAAAACACCAGCGATCGTGTTTCTCGCATTAAATAGCTCGAAAAGTGCGATCTCGATGATTCTGCATACTTCGGACAGAAGTCTCAACAAGAATATCGCAGTAAATGCATATTTCAGCTTGAAACCCCACGAAAACAAAGACATCTACTGTTCTGCATATCCAACGAACTGTGGAGTGGTGAAACCCCCAGAAAACGTGTTTCTCGCATTAAATAGCTCGAAACGAGCGATCTCGATGATTCTGCATACTTCGGACAGAAGTCTCACCAAAATTATCGTAAAAAATGCATATCTCAGCTTGAAACCCCACGAAAACCAAGATATCGACGGTTCGGCATACCATACGCACTGTGGAGTGGTGAAAACACCAGATAACGTGATTCTCGCATTAAATCTCTCGAGACGAGCGATCTCGATGATTGTGCATACTTCTAACAGAAGTTTCACCAAGATTATCGCAGAAAATGCATATCTCTGCTTGAACCCCCACGAAAACCAAGATATCTACTGTTCTGCATATCCAACGAACTGTGGAGTGGTGAAAACACCAGATAACGTGTTTCTCGCACTAACTAGCTCGAGAAGAGCGATCTCGATGATTCAGCATACTTCGGACAGAAGTCTCACCAAGATTATCGCAGAAAATGCATATCTCAGCTTGAAACCCGACAAAAACAATGATATCAACTGTTCTGCATATCAAACGCACTGTGGAGTGGTGAAAACACCAGATAACGTGTTTCTCGCACTAACTAGCTCGAAAAGAGCGATCTCGATGATTCAGCATACTTCGGACAGAAGTCTCACCAAGATTATCGCAGAAAATGCATATCTCTGCTTGAAACCCGACGAAAACCAAAATATCTCCGGTTCTGCATATCTAACGCACTGTGAAGTGGTGAAAACACCAGATAACGTGTTTCTCGAACTAACTAGCTCGAAAAGTGCGCTGTCGACGTTTCTGCATACTTCGGACAGAAGTCTCAACAAGATTATCGAAGAAAATGCATATCTCAGCTTGAACCGCCACGAAAACCAAGATATCTACTGTTCTGCATATCCAACGAACTGTGGAGTGGTGAAAACACCAGATAACGTGTTTCTCGCACTAACTAGATCGAAAAGAGCGATCTCGATGATTCAGCATACTTCGGACAGAAGTCTCACCAAGATTATCGCAGAAAATGCATATCTCTGCTTGAAACCCGACGAAAACCAAAATATCTCCGGTTCGGCATATCTAACGCACTGTGGAGTGGTGAAAACACCAGATAACGTGTTTCTCGCACTAACTAGCTCGAAAAGTGCGCTCTCGACGTTTCTGCATATTTCGGACAGAAGTCTCAACAAGATTATCGAAGAAAATGCATATCTCAGCTTGAAATCCCACGAAAACCAAGATATCGCCGGTTCTGCATATCATACGCACTGTGGAGTGTTGAAAACACCAGCGATCGTGTTTCTCGCATTAAATAGCTCGAAAAGTGCGATCTCGATGATTCTGCATACTTCGGACAGAAGTCTCAACAAGAATATCGCAGTAAATGCATATTTCAGCTTGAAACCCCACGAAAACAAAGACATCTACTGTTCTGCATATCCAACGAACTGTGGAGTGGTGAAACCCCCAGATAACGTGTTTCTCGCATTAAATCTCTCGAGACGAGCGATCTCGATGATTGTGCATACTTCTAACAGAAGTCTCACCAAGATTATCGCAGAAAATGCATATCTCTGCTTGAACCCCCACGAAAACCAAGATATCTACTGTTCTGCATATCCAACGAACTGTGGAGTGGTGAAAACACCAGATAACGTGTTTCTCGCACTAACTAGCTCGAAAAGAGCGATCTCGATGATTCAGCATACTTCGGACAGAAGTCTCACCAAGATTATCGCTGAAAATGCATATCTCTGCTTGAAACCCGACGAAAACCAAAATATCTCCGGTTCTGCATATCTAACGCACTGTGAAGTGGTGAAAACACCAGATAACGTGTTTCTCGAACTAACTAGCTCGAAAAGTGCGCTCTCGACGTTTCTGCATACTTCGGACAGAAGTCTCAACAAGATTATCGAAGAAAATGCATATCTCAGCTTTAAACCCCACGAAAACCAAGATATCGACGGTTCGGCATACCATACGCACTGTGGAGTGGTGAAAACACCAGATAACGTGTTTCTCGCACTAACTAGCTCGAAAAGAGCGATATCGATGATTCAGCAAACTTCGGACAGAAGTCTCACCAAGATTATCGTAAAAAATGCATATCTCAGCTTGAAACCCCACGAAACCCAAGATATCGCTGGTTCTGCATATCAAACGCACTGTGGAGTGGTGAAAACACCAGATAACGTGTTTCTCGCACTAACTAGCTCGAAAAGTGCGCTCTCGACGTTTCTGCATACTTCGGACAGAAGTCTCAACAAGATTATCGAAGAAAATGCATATCTCAGCTTGAAACCCCACGAAAACCAAGATGTCGCCGGTTCTGCATATCAAACGCACTGTGGAGTGGTGAAAACACCAGAAAACGTGTTTCGCGCATTAAGCAGCTCGAAACGAGCGATCTCGATGATTCTGCATACTTCTGAGAGATGTCTCAACAAGATTATCGCAGAAAATGCATATCACAGCTTGAAACCGCACGAAAACCAAGATATCGCCAGTTCTGCATATCAAACGCACTGTGGAGTGGTGAAAACACCAGATAACGTGTTTCTCGCATTAAATCTCTCGAGACGAGCGATCTCGATGATTGTGCATACTTCTAACAGAAGTCTCACCAAGATTATCGCAGAAAATGCATATCTCTGCTTGAACCCCCACGAAAACCAAGATATCTACTGTTCTGCATATCCAACGAACTGTGGAGTGGGGAAAACCCCAGAAAACGTGTTTCTCGCATTAAATAGCTCGAAACGTGCGATCTCGATGAATCTGCATACTTCGGACAGAAGTCTCACCAAAATTATCGTAAAAAATGCATATCTCAGCTTGAAACCCCACGAAAACCAAGATATCGACGGTTCGGCATACCATACGCACTGTGGAGTGGTGAAAACACCAGATAACGTGTTTCTCGCACTAACTAGATCGAAAAGAGCGATCTCGATGATTCAGCATACTTCGGACAGAAGTCTCACCAAGATTATCGCAGAAAATGCATATCTCTGCTTGAAACCCGACGAAAACCAAAATATCTCCGGTTCGGCATATCTAACGCACTGTGGAGTGGTGAAAACACCAGATAACGTGTTTCTCGCATTAAATCTCTCGAGACGAGCGATCTCGATGATTGTGCATACTTCTAACAGAAGTCTCACCAAGATTATCGCAGAAAATGCATATCTCTGCTTGAACCCCCACGAAAACCAAGATATCGACGGTTCGGCATACCATACGCACTGTGGAGTGGTGAAAACACCAGATAACGTGTTTCTCGCACTAACTAGCTCGAAAAGTGCGCTCTCGACGTTTCTGCATATTTCGGACAGAAGTCTCAACAAGATTATCGAAGAAAATGCATATCTCAGCTTGAAATCCCACGAAAACCAAGATATCGCCGGTTCTGCATATCATACGCACTGTGGAGTGATGAAAACACCAGCGATCGTGTTTCTCGCATTAAATAGCTCGAAAAGTGCGATCTCGATGATTCTGCATACTTCGGACAGAAGTCTCAACAAGAATATCGCAGTAAATGCATATTTCAGCTTGAAACCCCACGAAAACAAAGACATCTACTGTTCTGCATATCCAACGAACTGTGGAGTGGTGAAACCCCCAGAAAACGTGTTTCTCGCATTAAATAGCTCGAAACGAGCGATCTCGATGATTCTGCATACTTCGGACAGAAGTCTCACCAAAATTATCGTAAAAAATGCATATCTCAGCTTGAAACCCCACGAAAACCAAGATATCGACGGTTCGGCATACCATACGCACTGTGGAGTGGTGAAAACACCAGATAACGTGATTCTCGCATTAAATTTCTAGAGACGAGCGATCTCGATGATTGTGCATACTTCTAACAGAAGTTTCACCAAGATTATCGCAGAAAATGCATATCTCTGCTTGAACCCCCACGAAAACCAAGATATCTACTGTTCTGCATATCCAACGAACTGTGGAGTGGTGAAAACACCAGATAACGTGTTTCTCGCACTAACTAGCTCGAAAAGTGCGCTCTCGACGTTTCTGCATATTTCGGACAGAAGTCTCAACAAGATTATCGAAGAAAATGCATATCTCAGCTTGAAATCCCACGAAAACCAAGATATCGCCGGTTCTGCATATCAAACGCACTGTGGAGTGGTGAAAACACCAGAAAACGTGTTTCGCGCATTAAGCAGCTCGAAACGAGCGATCTCGATGATTCTGCATACTTCTGAGAGATGTCTCAACAAGATTATCGCAGAAAATGCATATCACAGCTTGAAACCGCACGAAAACCAAGATATCGCCAGTTCTGCATATCAAACGCACTGTGGAGTGGTGAAAACACCAGATAACGTGTTTCTCGCATTAAATCTCTCGAGACGAGCGATCTCGATGATTGTGCATACTTCTAACAGAAGTCTCACCAAGATTATCGCAGAAAATGCATATCTCTGCTTGAACCCCCACGAAAACCAAGATATCTACTGTTCTGCATATCCAACGAACTGTGGAGTGGGGAAAACCCCAGAAAACGTGTTTCTCGCATTAAATAGCTCGAAACGTGCGATCTCGATGAATCTGCATACTTCGGACAGAAGTCTCACCAAAATTATCGTAAAAAATGCATATCTCAGCTTGAAACCCCACGAAAACCAAGATATCGACGGTTCGGCATACCATACGCACTGTGGAGTGGTGAAAACACCAGATAACGTGATTCTCGCATTACATCTCTCGAGACGAGCGATCTCGATGATTGTGCATACTTCTAACAGAAGTTTCACCAAGATTATCGCAGAAAATGCATATCTCTGCTTGAACCCCCACGAAAACCAAGATATCTACTGTTCTGCATATCCAACGAACTGTGGAGTGGTGAAAACACCAGATAACGTGTTTCTCGCACTAACTAGCTCGAGAAGAGCGATCTCGATGATTCAGCATACTTCGGACAGAAGTCTCACCAAGATTATCGCAGAAAATGCATATCTCAGCTTGAAACCCGACAATAACAAAGATATCAACTGTTCTGCATATCAAACGCACTGTGGAGTGGTGAAAACACCAGATAACGTGTTTCTCGCACTAACTAGCTCGAAAAGAGCGATCTCGATGATTCAGCATACTTCGGACAGAAGTCTCACCAAGATTATCGCAGAAAATGCATATCTCTGCTTGAAACCCGACGAAAACCAAAATATCTCCGGTTCTGCATATCTAACGCACTGTGAAGTGGTGAAAACACCAGATAACGTGTTTCTCGAACTAACTAGCTCGAAAAGTGCGCTGTCGACGTTTCTGCATACTTCGGACAGAATTCTCAACAAGATTATCGAAGAAAATGCATATCTCAGCTTGAACCGCCACGAAAACCAAGATATCTACTGTTCTGCATATCCAACGAACTGTGGAGTGGTGAAAACCACAGAAAACGTGTTTCTCGCATTAAATAGCTCGAAACGAGCGATCTCGATGATTCTGCATACTTCGGACAGAAGTCTCACCAAAATTATCGTAAAAAATGCATATCTCAGCTTGAAACCCCACGAAAACCAAGATATCGATGGTTCGGCATACCATACGCACTGTGGAGTGGTGAAAACACCAGATAACGTGTTTCTCGCACTAACTAGCTCGAAAAGAGCGATATCGATGATTCAGCAAACTTCGGACAGAAGTCTCACCAAGATTATCGTAAAAAATGCATATCTCAGCTTGAAACCCCACGAAACCCAAGATATCGCTGGTTCTGCATATCAAACGCACTGTGGAGTGGTGAAAACACCGGATAAGGTTTATCTCGCATTAACTAGCTCGAAAAGAGCGATCTCGATGTTTCAGCATACTTCGGACAGAAGTCTCACCAAGATTATCGCAGAAAATGCATATCTCAGCTTGAAACCCACGAAAACCAAGATATCGCCGGTTCTGCATATCAAACGAACTGTGGATTGGTGAAAACACCAGATAACGTGTTTCTCGCATTAAATAGCTCGAAAAGAGCGATCTCGATGATTCTGCATACTTCGGACAGAAGTCTCACCAAGATTATCGCAGAAAATGCATATCTCAGCTTGAAACCCCACGAAAACCAAGATGTCGCCGGTTCTGCATATCAAACGCACTGTGGAGTGGGGAAAACACCAGAAAACGTGTTTCGCGCATTAAGTAGCTCGAAACGAGCGATCTCGATGATTCTGCATACTTCGGACAGAAGTCTCAACAAGATTATCGCAGAAAATGCATAGCTCAGCTTGAAACCCCACGAAAACCAAAATATCTCCGGTTCTGCATATCTACCGCACTGTGAAGTGGTGAAAACACCAGATAACGTGATTCTCGAACTAACTAGCTCGAAAAGTGCGCTCTCGACGTTTCTGCATACTTCGGACAGAAGTCTCAACAAGATTATCGAAGAAAATGCATATCTCAGCTTGAACCGCCACGAAAACCAAGATATCTACTGTTCTGCATATCAAACGCACTGTGGAGTGGTGAAAACACCAGATAACGTGTTTCTCGCACTAACTAGCTCGAAAAGAGCGATCTCGATGATTCAGCATACTACGGACAGAAGTCTCAACAAGATTATCGCAGAAAATGCATATCTCAGCTTGAAACCCCACGAAAACCAAGATATCTACTGTTCTGCATATCAAACGCACTGTGGAGTGGTGAAAACACCAGATAACGTGTTTCTCGCACTAACTAGCTCGAATAGAGCGATCTCGATGATTCAGCATTCTTCGGACAGAAGTCTCAACAAGATTATCGCCGAAAATGCATATCTCAGCTTGAAACCCCACGAAAACCAAGATATCGCCGGTTCTGCATATCAAACGCACTGTGGAGTGGTGAAAACACCAGAAAACGTGTTTCTCGCATTAAATAGCTCGAAAAGAGCGCTCTCGACGTTTCTGCATACTTCGGACAGATGTTTCACCAAGCTTATCGTAGAAAATGCATATCTCAGCTTGAAACCCGACGAAAACCAAAATATCTGCGGTTCTGCATATCCAACGCACTGTGGAGTGGTGAAAACACCAGATAACATGTTTCTCGCATTAAATAGCTCGAAACGAGCGATCTCGATGATTCTGCATACTTCGGACAGAAGTCTCAACAAGATTATCGCAGAAAATGCTTATCTCAGCTTGAAACCCCACGAAATCCAAGATATGTACTGTTCTGCATATCAAATGCACTGTGGAGTGGTGAAAACACCAGATAACGTGTTTCTCGCACTAACTAGCTCGAAAAGAGCGATCTCGATGATTCAGCATACTTCGGACAGAAGTCTCACCTAAATTATCGTAAAAAATGCATATCTCAGCTTGAAACCCCACGAAAACCAAGATATCGCTGTTTTCAGCATATCGAACGCACTGTGGATTGGTGAAAACCCCCTGAAAACGTGTTTCTCGCATTAAATAGCTCGAATAGAGCGATCTCGATGATTTTTCATACTTCGGACAGAAGTCTCACCAAGATTATCGTAAAAAATGCATATCGCAGCTTGAAACTACACGAAAGCCAAGATATCGCTGGTTCTGCATATCAAACGCACTGTGGAGTGGTGAAAACACCGGATAAGGTTTTTCTCGCATTAACTAGCTCGAAAAGAGCGATCTCGATGTTTCAGCATACTTCGGACAGAAGTCTCACCAAGATTAACGCAGAAAATGCATATCTCAGCTTGAAACCCCACGAAAACCAAGATATGTACTGTTCTGCATATCAAACGCACTGTGGAGTGGTGAAAACACCAGATAACGTGTTTCTCGCACTAACTAGCTCGAAAAGGACGATCTCGATGATTCAGCATACTTCGGTCAGAAGTCTCACCAAGATTATCGCAGAAAATGCATATCTCAGCTTGAAACCCCACGAAAACCAAGATATCGCCGGTTCTGCATATCAAACGCACTGTGGAGTGGTGAAAACACCAGCTAACGTGTTTCTCGCATTAAATAGCTCGAATAGAGCGATCTCGATGATTCTTCATACTTCGGACAGAAGTCTCACCAAGATTATCGTAAAAAATGCATATCTCCGCATGAAACCCCACGAAAACCAAGATATCGCTGGTTCTGCATATCAAACGCACTGTGGAGTGGTGAAAACACCAGATAACGTGTTTCTCGCACTAACTAGCTCGAAAAGGACGATCTCGATGATTCAGCATACTTCGGTCAGAAGTCTCACCAAGATTATCGCAGAAAATGCATATCTCAGCTTGAAACCCCACGAAAACCAAGATATCGTCGGTTCTGCATAGCAAACGCACTGTGGAGTGGTGAAAACACCAGATAACGTGTTTCTCGCATTAAATAGCTCGAAACGAGCGATCTCGATGCTTCTGCATACTTCGGACAGAAGTCTCACCTAAATTATCGTAAAAAATGCATATCTCAGCTTGAAACCCCACGAAAACCAAGATATCGCGGTGATCAGCATATCGAACGCACTGTGGAGTGGTGAAAACCCCCTGAAAACGTGTTTCTCGCACTGAATAGCTTGAATAGAGCGATCTCGATGATTCTTC
The DNA here is from genome assembly GCA_951804975.1 of Anthophora plumipes. Classification (NCBI taxonomy): domain Eukaryota; kingdom Metazoa; phylum Arthropoda; class Insecta; order Hymenoptera; family Apidae; genus Anthophora; species Anthophora plumipes. Next base: position 614,628 of record CATORF010000158.1, on the reverse strand, counting down.
ATACTTCGGACAGAAGTCTCACCAAGATTATCGTAAAAAATGCATATCTCAGCTTGAAACCCCACGAACTCAAGATATCGCTGGTTCTGCATATCAAACGCACTGTGGAGTGGTGAAAACACCGGATAAGGTTTTTCTCGCATTAACTAGCTCGAAAAGAGCGATCTCGATGTTTCACCATACTTCGGACAGAAGTCTCACCAAGATTAACGCAGGAAATGCATATCTCAGCTTGAAACCCCACGAAAACCAAGATATCTACGGTTCTGCATATCCAACGAACTGTGGAGTGGTGAAAACCCCAGAAAACGTGTTTCTCGCATTAAATAGCTCGAAAAGAGCGCTCTCGACGTTTCTGCATACTTCGGACAGATGTTTCACCAAGCTTATCGTAGAAAATGCATATCTCAGCTTGAAACCCGACGAAAACCAAAATATCTGCGGTTCTGTATATCCAACGCACTGTGGAGTGGTGAAAACACCAGATAACATGTTTCTCGCATTAAATAGGTCGAAACGAGCGATCTCGATGATTCTGCATACTTCGGACAGAAGTCTCAACAAGATTATCGCAGAAAATGCTTATCTCAGCTTGAAACCCCACGAAATCCAAGATATGTACTGTTCTGCATATCAAATGCACTGTGGAGTGGTGAAAACACCAGATAACTTGTTTCTCGCACTAACTAGCTCGAAAAGAGCGATCTCGATGATTCAGCATACTTCGGACAGAAGTCTCACCTAAATTATCGTAAAAAATGCATATCTCAGGTTGAAACCCCACGAAAACCAAGATATCGCTGTGTTCAGCATATCGAACGCACTGTGGATTGGTGAAAACCCCCTGAAAACGTGTTTCTCGCATTAAATAGCTCGAATAGAGTGATCTCGATGATTCTTCATACTTCGGACAGAAGTCTCACCAAGATTATCGTAAAAAATGCATATCGCAGCTTGAAAGCCCACGAAAGCCAAGATATCGCTGGTTCTGCATATCAAACGCACTGTGGAGTGGTGAAAACACCGGATAAGACTTTTCTCGCATTAACTAGCTCGAAAAGAGCGATCTCGATGTTTCAGCATACTTCGGACAGAAGTCTCACCAAGATTATCGCAGAAAATGCATATCTCAGCTTGAAACCCCACGAAAACCAAGATATCGCCGGTTCTGCATATCATACGCACTGTGGAGTGGTGAAAACACCAGATAACGTGTTTGTCGCATTAAATAGCTCGAATAGAGCGATCTCGATGATTCTGCATACTTCGGACAGAAGTCTCACCAAGATTATCGCAGAAAATGCATATCTCAGCTTGAAACCCCACGAAAACCAAGATATCTCCGGTTCTGCATATCCAACGAACTGTGGAGTGGTGAAAACCCCAGCATACGAGTGTCTCGCATTGAATAGCTCGAAACGAGCGATCTCGATGATTCTGCATACTTCGGACAGAAGTCTCACCAAAATTATCGTAAAAAATGCATATCTCAGCTTGAAACCCCACGAAAACCAAGATATCGCTGGTTCTGCATATCAAACGCACTGTGGAGTGGTGAAAACACCGGATAACTTGTTTCTCGCATTAAATAGCTCAAAAAGAGCGATCTCGATGATTCTGCATACTTCTAACAGAAGTCTCACCTAGATTATCGCAGAAAATGCATATCTCTGCTTGAAACCCCACGAAAACCAAGATATCTACTGTTCTGCATATCCAACGAACTGTGGAGTGGTGAAAACCCCAGAAAACGTGTTTCTCGCATTAAATAGCTCGAAAAGAGCGCTCTCGACGTTTCTGCATACTTCGGACAGATGTTTCACCAAGCTTATCGTAGAAAATGCATATCTCAGCTTGAAACCCGACGAAAACCAAAATATCTCCGGTTCTGCATATCCAACGCACTGTGGAGTGGTGAAAACACCAGATAACGTGTTTCTCGCATTAAATAGCTCGAAACGAGCGATCTCGATGATTCTGCATACTTCGGACAGAAGTCTCAACAAGATTATCGCAGAAACTGCATATCTCAGCTTGAAATCCCACCCAAACCAAGATATCTCCTGCTCTGCATATCCAAAGAACTGTGGAGTGGTGAAAACACCAGATAACGTGTTTCTCGCATTAAATAGCTCGAAACGAGCGATCTCGATGATTCTGCATACTTCGGACAGAAGTCTCAACAAGATTATCGCAGAAACTGCATATCTCAGCTTGAAACCCCACGAAAACCAAGATATCTACTGTTCTGCATATCAAACGCACTGTGGAGTGGTGAAAACACCAGATAACGTGTTTCTCGCACTAACTAGCTCGAAAAGAGCGATCTCGATGATACAGCATACTTCGGACAGAAGTCTCACCAAGATTATCGCAGAAAATGCATATCTCAGCTTGAAACCCCACGAAAACAAAGATATCGCCGGTTCTGCATATCAAACGCACAGTGGAGTGGTAAAAACACCAGATAACGTGTTTCTCGCATTAAGTAGCTCGAAACGAGCGATCTCGATGATTCTGGATACTTCGGACAGAAGTCTCACCAAAATTATCGTAAAAAATGCATATCTCAGCTTGAAACCCCACGAAAACCAAGATATCGCTGTGTTCTGCATATCAAACGCACTGTGGAGTGGTGAAAACAGCGGATAAGTTTTTTCTCGCATTAACTAGCTCGAAAAGAGCGATCTCGATGTTTCAGCATACTTCGGACAGAAGTCTCACCAAGATTATCGCAGAAAATGCATATCTCAGCTTGAAACCCCACGAAAACCAAGATATCGACGGTTCTGCATATCATACGCACTGTGGAGTGGTGAAAACACCAGATAACGTGTTTCTCGCATTAAATAGCTCGAAACGAGCGATCTCGATGATTCTGCATACTTCGGACAGAAGTCTCACCAAGATTATCGTAAAAAATGCATATCTCAGATTGAAACCCCACGAAAACCAAGATGTCGCCGGTTCTGCATATCAAACGCACTGTGGAGTGGTGAAAACACCAGAAAACGTGTTTCTCGCATTAAGTAGCTCGAAAAGAGCGTTCTCGAAGATCCTGCATACTTCGGACAGAAGTCTCACCAAGATTATCGCAGGAAATGCATATCTCAGCTCGAAATGCCACGAAAACCAAGATATCGCTGGTTCTGCATATCAAACGCACTGTGGAGTGGTGAAAACACCAGATAACGTGTTTCTCGCATTAAATAGCTCGAAAAGAGCGATCTAGATGTTTCAGCATACTTCGGACAGAAGTCTCACCAAGATTATCGTGGAAAATGCATATCTCAGCTTGAACCCCGACGAAATCAAAGATGTCGCCGGGTCTGCATATCAAACGCAATGTGGAGTGGTGAAAACACCAGAAAACGAGTTTCTCGCATTATATAGCTCGTAAAGAGCGCTCTCGATGTTTCTGCATACTTCTGACAGAAGTCTCACCAAGATAGTAGAAAATGCATATCTCAGCTTGAAACCCGACGAAAACCAAAATATCGCCGGTTCTGCATATCAATCCAACTGTGGAGTGGTGAAAACACCAGATAACGCGTTTCTCGCATTAAATAGGTCCAAACGAGCGATCTCGATGATTAAGCATACTTCGGACAGAAGTCTCATCAAGATTATCATAAAAAATGCATATCTCAGCTTGAAACCCCAAGAAAACCCAGATATCGCTGGTTCTGCATATCAAACGCACTGTGGAGTGCTGAAAACACCAGATAACGTGTTTCTCGCATTAAATAGGTCGAATAGAGCGATTTCGATCTTTCAGCATACTTCGGACAGAGGTCTCACCAAGATTATCGCAGAAAATGCATAACTCAGCTTGAAACCCCACGAAAACCAAGATATCTACTGTTCTGCATATCAAACGCACTGTGGAGTGGTGAAAACACCAGATAACGTGTTTCTCGCACTAACTAGCTCGAAAAGAGCGATCTCGATGATACAGCATACTTCGGACAGAAGTGTCACCAAGATTATCGCAGAAAATGCATATCTCAGCTTGAAACCCCACGAAAACCAAGATATCGCCGGTTCTGCATATCATACGCACTGTGGAGTGGTGAAAACACTAGATAACGTGTTTCTCGCATTAAATAGCTCGAAAAGTGCGATCACGATGATTCTGCATACTTCGGTCAGAAGTCTCACCTAGATTATCGCAGAAAATGCATATCTCAGCTTGAAACCCCACGAAAACCAAGATATCGCTGGTTCTGCATATCAAACGCACTGTGGAGTGGTGAAAACACCGGATAACTTGTTTCTCGCATTAAATAGCTCAAAAAGAGCGATCTCGATGATTCTTCATACTTCGGACAGAAGTCTCACCAAGATTATCGTAAAAAATGCATATCTCAGCTTGAAACCCCACGAACTCAAGATATCGCTGGTTCTGCATATCAAACGCACTGTGGAGTGGTGAAAACACCGGATAAGGTTTTTCTCGCATTAACTAGCTCGAAAAGAGCGATCTCGATGTTTCACCATACTTCGGACAGAAGTCTCACCAAGATTAACGCAGGAAATGCATATCTCAGCTTGAAACCCCACGAAAACCAAGATATCTACGGTTCTGCATATCCAACGAACTGTGGAGTGGTGAAAACCCCAGAAAACGTGTTTCTCGCATTAAATAGCTCGAAAAGAGCGCTCTCGACGTTTCTGCATACTTCGGACAGATGTTTCACCAAGCTTATCGTAGAAAATGCATATCTCAGCTTGAAACCCGACGAAAACCAAAATATCTGCGGTTCTGCATATCCAACGCACTGTGGAGTGGTGAAAACACCAGATAACATGTTTCTCGCATTAAATAGGTCGAAACGAGCGATCTCGATGATTCTGCATACTTCGGACAGAAGTCTCAACAAGATTATCGCAGAAAATGCTTATCTCAGCTTGAAACCCCACGAAATCCAAGATATGTACTGTTCTGCATATCAAATGCACTGTGGAGTGGTGAAAACACCAGATAACGTGTTTCTCGCACTAACTAGCTCGAAAAGAGCGATCTCGATGCTTCTGCATACTTCGGACAGAAGTCCTGACCTAAATTATCGTAAAAAATGCATATCTCAGCTTGAAACCCCACGAAAACCATGATATCGCGGTGATCAGCATATCGAACGCACTGTGGAGTGGTGAAAACCCCCTGAAAACGTGTTTCTCGCACTGAATAGCTTGAATAGAGCGATCTCGATGATTCTTCATACTTCGGACAGAAGTCTCACCAAGATTATCGTAAAAAATGCATATCTCAGCTTGAAACCCCACGAAAACCAAGATATCTACGGTGCTGCATATCCAACGAACTGTGGAGTGGTGAAAACCCCAGAAAACGTGTTTCTCGCATTAAATAGCTCGAAAAGAGCGCTCTCGACGTTTCTGCATACTTCGGACAGATGTTTCACCAAGCTTATCGTAGAAAATGCATATCTCAGCTTGAAACCCGACGAAAACCAAAATATCTGCGGTTCTGCATATCCAACGCACTGTGGAGTGGTGAAAACACCAGATAACATGTTTCTCGCATTAAATAGGTCGAAACGAGCGATCTCGATGTTTCAGCATACTTCGGAAAGAAGTCTCACCAAGATTATCGCAGAAAATGCATATCTCAGCTTGAAACCCCACGAAAACCAAGATATCGCCGGTTCTGCATATCATACGCACTGTGGAGTGGTGAAAACACCAGATAACGTGTTTGTCGCATTAAATAGCTCGAATAGAGCGATCTCGATGATTCTGCATACTTCGGACAGAAGTCTCACCAAGATTATCGCAGAAAATGCATATCTCAGCTTGAAACCCCACGAAAACCAAGATATCTCCGGTTCTGCATATCCAACGAACTGTGGAGTGGTGAAAATCCCAGCATACGAGTGTCTCGCATTGAATAGCTCGAAACGAGCGATCTCGATGATTCTGCATACTTCGGACAGAAGTCTCACCAAAATTATCGTAAAAAATGCATATCTCAGCTTGAAACCCCACGAAAACCAAGATATCGCTGGTTCTGCATATCAAACGCACTGTGGAGTGGTGAAAACACCGGATAACTTGTTTCTCGCATTAAATAGCTCAAAAAGAGCGATCTCGATGATTCTGCATACTTCTAACAGAAGTCTCACCTAGATTATCGCAGAAAATGCATATCTCTGCTTGAAACCCCACGAAAACCAAGATATCTACTGTTCTGCATATCCAACGAACTGTGGAGTGGTGAAAACCCCAGAAAACGTGTTTCTCGCATTAAATAGCTCGAAAAGAGCGCTCTCGACGTTTCTGCATACTTCGGACAGATGTTTCACCAAGCTTATCGTAGAAAATGCATATCTCAGCTTGAAACCCGACGAAAACCAAAATATCTCCGGTTCTGCATATCCAACGCACTGTGGAGTGGTGAAAACACCAGATAACGTGTTTCTCGCATTAAATAGCTCGAAACGAGCGATCTCGATGATTCTGCATACTTCGGACAGAAGTCTCAACAAGATTATCGCAGAAACTGCATATCTCAGCTTGAAATCCCACGCAAACCAAGATATCTCCTGCTCTGCATATCCAAAGAACTGTGGAGTGGTGAAAACACCAGATAACGTGTTTCTCGCATTAAATAGCTCGAAACGAGCGATCTCGATGATTCTGCATACTTCGGACAGAAGTCTCAACAAGATTATCGCAGAAACTGCATATCTCAGCTTGAAACCCCACGAAAACCAAGATATCTACTGTTCTGCATATCAAACGCACTGTGGAGTGGTGAAAACACCAGATAACGTGTTTCTCGCACTAACTAGCTCGAAAAGAGCGATCTCGATGATACAGCATACTTCGGACAGAAGTCTCACCAAGATTATCGCAGAAAATGCATATCTCAGCTTGAAACCCCACGAAAACAAAGATATCGCCGGTTCTGCATTTCAAACGCACAGTGGAGTGGTAAAAACACCAGATAACGTGTTTCTCGCATTAAGTAGCTCGAAACGAGCGATCTCGATGATTCTGGATACTTCGGACAGAAGTCTCACCAAAATTATCGTAAAAAATGCATATCTCAGCTTGAAACCCCACGAAAACCAAGATATCGCTGTGTTCTGCATATCAAACGCACTGTGGAGTGGTGAAAACAGCGGATAAGTTTTTTCTCGCATTAACTAGCTCGAAAAGAGCGTTCTCGATGTTTCAGCATACTTCGGACAGAAGTCTCACCAAGATTATCGCAGAAAATGCATATCTCAGCTTGAAACCCCACGAAAACCAAGATATCGACGGTTCTGCATATCATACGCACTGTGGAGTGGTGAAAACACCTGATAACGTGTTTCTCGCATTAAATAGCTCGAAACGAGCGATCTCGATGATTCTGCATACTTCGGACAGAAGTCTCACCAAGACTATCGTAAAAAATGCATATCTCAGATTGAAACCCCACGAAAACCAAGATGTCGCCGGTTCTGCATATCAAACGCACTGTGGAGTGGTGAAAACACCAGAAAACGTGTTTCTCGCATTAAGTAGCTCGAAAAGAGCGTTCTCGAAGATCCTGCATACTTCGGACAGAAGTCTCACCAAGATTATCGCAGGAAATGCATATCTCAGCTCGAAATGCCACGAAAACCAAGATATCGCTGGTTCTGCATATCAAACGCACTGTGGAGTGGTGAAAACACCAGATAACGTGTTTCTCGCATTAAATAGCTCGAAAAGAGCGATCTAGATGATTCAGCATACTTCGGACAGAAGTCTCACCAAGATTATCGTAGAAAATGCATATCTCAGCTTGAACCCCGACGAAATCAAAGATGTCGCCGGGTCTGCATATCAAACGCAATGTGGAGTGGTGAAAACACCAGAAAACGAGTTTCTCGCATTATATAGCTCGAAAAGAGCGCTCTCGATGTTTCTGCATACTTCTGACAGAAGTCTCACCAAGATAGTAGAAAATGCATATCTCAGCTTGAAACCCGACGAAAACCAAAATATCGCCGGTTCTGCATATCAAACCAACTGTGGAGTGGTGAAAACACCAGATAACGCGTTTCTCGCATTAAATAGGTCCAAACGAGCGATCTCGATGATTAAGCATACTTCGGACAGAAGTCTCATCAAGATTATCATAAAAAATGCATATCTCAGCTTGAAACCCCAAGAAAACCCAGATATCGCTGGTTCTGCATATCAAACGCACTGTGGAGTGCTGAAAACACCAGATAACGTGTTTCTCGCATTAAATAGGTCGAATAGAGCGATTTCGATCTTTCAGCATACTTCGGACAGAGGTCTCACCAAGATTATCGCAGAAAATGCATAACTCAGCTTGAAACCCCACGAAAACCAAGATATCTCCGGTTCTGCACATCCAACGAACTGTGGTGTGGTGAAAACCCCAGAAAACGTGTTTCTCGCATTAAATAGCTCGAAACGAGCGATATCGATGATTCTGCATACTTCGGACAGAAGTCTCAACAAGATTATCGCAGAAACTGCAAATCTCAGCTTGAAACCCCACGAAAACCAAGATATCTACTGTTCTGCATATCAAACGCACTGTGGAGTGGTGAAAACACCAGATAACGTGTTTCTCGCACTAACTAGCTCGAAAAGAGCGATCTCGATGATACAGCATACTTCGGACAGAAGTGTCACCAAGATTATCGCAGAAAATGCATATCTCAGCTTGAAACCCCACGAAAACCAAGATATCGCCGGTTCTGCATATCATACGCACTGTGGAGTGGTGAAAACACTAGATAACGTGTTTCTCGCATTAAATAGCTCGAAAAGTGCGATCACGATGATTCTGCATACTTCGGTCAGAAGTCTCACCTAGATTATCGCAGAAAATGCATATCTCAGCTTGAAACCCCACGAAAACCAAGATATCGCTGGTTCTGCATATCAAACGCACTGTGGAGTGGTGAAAACACCGGATAACTTGTTTCTCGCATTAAATAGCTCAAAAAGAGCGATCTCGATGATTCTGCATACTTCGGACAGAAGTCTCACCAAGATTATCGCAGAAAATGCATATCTCAGCTTGAAACCCCACGAAAACCAAGATATCTCAGGTTCTGCATGTCTGACGTACTGTGGAGTGGTGAATACACCAGGAAACGTGTTTCTCCCATTAAGTAGCTCGAAAAGAGCGATCTAGATGATTCTGCATACTTCTGGCAGAAAACTCACCAAGCTTATCGCAGAAAATGCATATCTCAGCTGGAAACACCACGAAAATCAAGATATCGCCGGTTCCGCATATCAGACGCACTGTGGAGTGGTGAAAACACCAGAAAACGTGTTTCTCGCATTAACTAGCTCGAAAAGAGCGTTCCCGATGATTCTGCATACTTCTCATAGATGAAACACCAAGATGATCGCAGAAAATGCATATTTCAGCTGGAAACCCCACGAAAACCAAGTTATCGGCGGCTCTACATATCAAATGCACTGTGGAGTGGTCAAAACACCAGAAAACTTGTTTTTTCGCATTAACTAGCTCGAAAAGAGCGTTCTCGATGATTCTGCATACTTCTCATAGATGAAACACCAAGATTATCGCGGAAAATGCATATTTCAGCTGGAAACCCCACGAAAACCAAGATATCGCCGGTTCTGCATATCATACGCACTGTGGAGTGGTGAAAACACTAGATAACGTGTTTCTCGCAATAAATAGCTCGAAAAGTGCGATCACGATGATTCTGCATACTTCGGTCAGAAGTCTCACCAAGATTATCGCAGAAAATGCATATCTCAGCTTGAAACCCCACGAAAACCAAGATATCGCTGTGTTCTGCATATCAAACGCACTGTGGAGTGGTGAAAACGGCGGATAAGTTTTTTCTCGCATTAACTAGCTCGAAAAGAGCGATCTCGATGTTTCAGCATACTTCGGACAGAAGTCTCACCAAGATTATCGCAGAAAATGCATATCTCAGCTTGAAACCCCACGAAAACCAAGATATCTACTGTTCTGCATATCAAACGCACTGTGGAGTGGTGAAAACACCAGATAACGTGTTTCTCGCACTAACTAGCTCGAAAAGAGCGATCTCGATGATACAGCATACTTCGGACAGAAGTCTCACCAAGATTATCGCAGAAAATGCATATCTCAGCTTGAAACCCCACGAAAACAAAGATATCGCCGGTTCTGCATTTCAAACGCACAGTGGAGTGGTAAAAACACCAGATAACGTGTTTCTCGCATTAAGTAGCTCGAAACGAGCGATCTCGATGATTCTGGATACTTCGGACAGAAGTCTCACCAAAATTATCGTAAAAAATGCATATCTCAGCTTGAAACCCCACGAAAACCAAGATATCGCTGTGTTCTGCATATCAAACGCACTGTGGAGTGGTGAAAACAGCGGATAAGTTTTTTCTCGCATTAACTAGCTCGAAAAGAGCGTTCTCGATGTTTCAGCATACTTCGGACAGAAGTCTCACCAAGATTATCGCAGAAAATGCATATCTCAGCTTGAAACCCCACGAAAACCAAGATATCGACGGTTCTGCATATCATACGCACTGTGGAGTGGTGAAAACACCTGATAACGTGTTTCTCGCATTAAATAGCTCGAAACGAGCGATCTCGATGATTCTGCATACTTCGGACAGAAGTCTCACCAAGACTATCGTAAAAAATGCATATCTCAGATTGAAACCCCACGAAAACCAAGATGTCGCCGGTTCTGCATATCAAACGCACTGTGGAGTGGTGAAAACACCAGAAAACGTGTTTCTCGCATTAAGTAGCTCGAAAAGAGCGTTCTCGAAGATCCTGCATACTTCGGACAGAAGTCTCACCAAGATTATCGCAGGAAATGCATATCTCAGCTCGAAATGCCACGAAAACCAAGATATCGCTGGTTCTGCATATCAAACGCACTGTGGAGTGGTGAAAACACCAGATAACGTGTTTCTCGCATTAAATAGCTCGAAAATAGCGATCTAGATGATTCAGCATACTTCGGACAGAAGTCTCACCAAGATTATCGTAGAAAATGCATATCTCAGCTTGAACCCCGACGAAATCAAAGATGTCGCCGGGTCTGCATATCAAACGCAATGTGGAGTGGTGAAAACACCAGAAAACGAGTTTCTCGCATTATATAGCTCGAAAAGAGCGCTCTCGATGTTTCTGCATACTTCTGACAGAAGTCTCACCAAGATAGTAGAAAATGCATATCTCAGCTTGAAACCCGACGAAAACCAAAATATCGCCGGTTCTGCATATCAAACCAACTGTGGAGTGGTGAAAACACCAGATAACGCGTTTCTCGCATTAAATAGGTCCAAACGAGCGATCTCGATGATTAAGCATACTTCGGACAGAAGTCTCATCAAGATTATCATAAAAAATGCATATCTCAGCTTGAAACCCCAAGAAAACCCAGATATCGCTGGTTCTGCATATCAAACGCACTGTGGAGTGCTGAAAACACCAGATAACGTGTTTCTCGCATTAAATAGGTCGAATAGAGCGATTTCGATCTTTCAGCATACTTCGGACAGAGGTCTCACCAAGATTATCGCAGAAAATGCATAACTCAGCTTGAAACCCCACGAAAACCAAGATATCTCCGGTTCTGCACATCCAACGAACTGTGGTGTGGTGAAAACCCCAGAAAACGTGTTTCTCGCATTAAATAGCTCGAAACGAGCGATCTCGATGATTCTGCATACTTCGGACAGAAGTCTCAACAAGATTATCGCAGAAACTGCAAATCTCAGCTTGAAACCCCACGAAAACCAAGATATCTACTGTTCTGCATATCAAACGCACTGTGGAGTGGTGAAAACACCAGATAACGTGTTTCTCGCACTAACTAGCTCGAAAAGAGCGATCTCGATGATACAGCATACTTCGGACAGAAGTGTCACCAAGATTATCGCAGAAAATGCATATCTCAGCTTGAAACCCCACGAAAACCAAGATATCGCCGGTTCTGCATATCATACGCACTGTGGAGTGGTGAAAACACTAGATAACGTGTTTCTCGCATTAAATAGCTCGAAAAGTGCGATCACGATGATTCTGCATACTTCGGTCAGAAGTCTCACCTAGATTATCGCAGAAAATGCATATCTCAGCTTGAAACCCCACGAAAACCAAGATATCGCTGGTTCTGCATATCAAACGCACTGTGGAGTGGTGAAAACACCGGATAACTTGTTTCTCGCATTAAATAGCTCAAAAAGAGCGATCTCGATGATTCTGCATACTTCGGACAGAAGTCTCTCCAAGATTATCGCAGAAAATGCATATCTCAGCTTGAAACCCCACGAAAACCAAGATATCTCAGGTTCTGCATGTCTGACGTACTGTGGAGTGGTGAATACACCAGGAAACGTGTTTCTCCCATTAAGTAGCTCGAAAAGAGCGATCTAGATGATTCTGCATACTTCTGGCAGAAAACTCACCAAGCTTATCGCAGAAAATGCATATCTCAGCTGGAAACACCACGAAAATCAAGATATCGCCGGTTCCGCATATCAGACGCACTGTGGAGTGGTGAAAACACCAGAAAACGTGTTTCTCGCATTAACTAGCTCGAAAAGAGCGTTCCCGATGATTCTGCATACTTCTCATAGATGAAACACCAAGATGATCGCAGAAAATGCATATTTCAGCTGGAAACCCCACGAAAACCAAGTTATCGGCGGCTCTACATATCAAATGCACTGTGGAGTGGTCAAAACACCAGAAAACTTGTTTTTTCGCATTAACTAGCTCGAAAAGAGCGTTCTCGATGATTCTGCATACTTCTCATAGATGAAACACCAAGATTATCGCGGAAAATGCATATTTCAGCTGGAAACCCCACGAAAACCAAGATATCGCCGGTTCTGCATATCATACGCACTGTGGAGTGGTGAAAACACTAGATAACGTGTTTCTCGCAATAAATAGCTCGAAAAGTGCGATCACGATGATTCTGCATACTTCGGTCAGAAGTCTCACCAAGATTATCGCAGAAAATGCATATCTCAGCTTGAAACCCCACGAAAACCAAGATATCGCTGTGTTCTGCATATCAAACGCACTGTGGAGTGGTGAAAACGGCGGATAAGTTTTTTCTCGCATTAACTAGCTCGAAAAGAGCGATCTCGATGTTTCAGCATACTTCGGACAGAAGTCTCACCAAGATTATCGCAGAAAATGCATATCTCAGCTTGAAACCCCACGAAAACCAAGATATCGCCGGTTCTGCATATCATACGCACTGTGGAGTGGTGAAAACACTAGATAACGTGTTTCTCGCATTAAATAGCTCGAAAAGTGCGATCACGATGATTCTGCATACTTCGGTCAGAAGTCTCACCAAGATTATCGCAGAAAATGCATATCTCAGCTTGAAACCCCACGAAAACCAAGATATCGCTGGTTCTGCATATCAAACGCACTGTGGAGTGGTGAAAACACCGGATAACTTGTTTCTCGCATTAAATAGCTCAAAAAGAGCGATCTCGATGATTCTGCATACTTCGGACAGAAGTCTCACCAAGATTATCGCAGAAAATGCATATCTCAGCTTGAAACCCCACGAAAACCAAGATATCTCCGGTTCTGCATGTCTAACGTACTGTGGAGTGGTGAATCCACCAGGAAACGTGTTTGTCCCATTAAGTAGCTCGAAAAGAGCGATCTAGATGATTCTGCATACTTCTGGCAGAAAACTCACCAAGCTTATCGCAGAAAATGCATATCTCAGCTGGAAACACCACGAAAATCAAGATATCGCCGGTTCCGCATATCAGGCGCACTGTGGAGTGGTGAAAACACCAGAAAACGTGTTTCTCGCATTAACTATCTCGAAAAGAGCGTTCCCGATGATTCTGCATACTTCTCATAGATGAAACACCAAGATGATCGCAGAAAATGCATATTTCAGCTGGAAACCCCACGAAAATCAAGTTATCGGCGGCTCTACATATCAAATGCACTGTGGAGTGGTCAAAACACCTGAAAACTTGTTTTTTCGCATTAACTAGCTCGAAAAGAGCGTTCTCGATGATTCTGCATACTTCTCATAGATGAAACACCAAGATTATCGCGGAAAATGCATATCTCAGCTTGAAACCCCACGAAAACCAAGATATCGCTGGTTCTGCATATCAAACGCACTGTGGAGTGGTGAAAACACCGGATAACTTGTTTCTCGCATTAAATAGCTCAAAAAGAGCGATCTCGATGATTCTGCATACTTCGGACAGAAGTCTCACCAAGATTATCGCAGAAAATGCATATCTCAGCTTGAAACCCCACGAAAACCAAGATATCTCCGGTTCTGCATGTCTAACGTACTGTGGAGTGGTGAATACACCAGGAAACGTGTTTCTCCCATTAAGTAGCTCGAAAAGAGCGATCTAGATGATTCTGCATACTTCTGGCAGAAAACTCACCAAGCTTATCGCAGAAAATGCATATCTCAGCTGGAAACACCACGAAAATCAAGATATCGCCGGTTCCGCATATCAGACGCACTGTGGAGTGGTGAAAACACCAGAAAACGTGTTTCTCGCATTAACTAGCTCGAAAAGAGCGTTCCCGATGATTCTGCATACTTCTCATAGATGAAACACCAAGATGATCGCGGAAAATGCATATTTCAGCTGGAAACCCCACGAAAACCAAGTTATCGGCGGCTCTACATATCAAATGCACTGTGGAGTGGTCAAAACACCAGAAAACTTGTTTTTTCGCATTAACTAGCTCGAAAAGAGCGTTCTCGATGATTCTGCATACTTCTCATAGATGAAACACCAAGATTATCGCGGAAAATGCATATTTCAGCTGGAAACCCCACGAAAACCAAGATATCGCTGGTTCTGCATATCAAACGCACTGTGGAGTGGTGAAAACTCCGGATAACTTGTTTCTCGCATTAAATAGCTCGAAAAGAGCGATCTAGATGATTCTGCATACTTCGGACAGAAGTCTCACGAAGATTATCGCAGAAAATGCATATCTCAGCTTGAAACCCCACGAAAACCAAGATATCGCTGGTTCTGCATATTAAACGCACTGTGGAGTGGTGAAAACACCAGATAACTTGTTTCTCGCATTAAATAGCTCAAAAAGAGCGATCTCGATGATTCTGCATACTTCGGACAGAAGTCTCACCAAGATTATCGCAGAAAATGCATATCTCAGCTTGAAACCCCACGAAAACCAAGATATCGCCGGTTCTGCATATCATACGCACTGTGGAGTGGTGAAAACACCAGATAACGTGTTTCTCGCATTAAATAGGTACAAGCGAGCGATCTCGATGATTAAGCATACTTCGGACAGAAGTCTCATCAAGATTATCGAAAAAAATGCATATCTCAGCTTGAAACCCCAAGAAAACCCAGATATCGCTAGTTCTGCATATCAAACGCACTGTGGAGTGCTGAAAACACCAGATAACGTGTTTCTCGCATTAAATAGCTCGAAAAGTGCGATCTCGAGTATTCTGCATACTTCGGACAGAAGTCTCACCATGATTATCGTAAAAAATGTATATCTCAGCTTGAAACCCCACGAAAACCAAACATCGCGGGTTCTGCATATCAAACCAACTGTGGTGTGGTGAAAATACCAGACAACGTGTTTCTCGCATTAGATAGATCGAAAAGTGCGATCTCGATGATTCTGCATACTTCTAACAGAAGTCTCACCATGATTATCGCAGAAAATGCATATCTCTGCTAGAAACCCCATGAAAAACAAGATATCTCCTGTTCTGCATATCCAACGAACTGTGGAGTGGTGAAAACCCCAGAAAACGTGTTTCTCGCATTAAATAGCTCGAAAAGTACGATCTCGATGATTAAGCATACTTCGGACAGAAGTCTCACCAAGATTATCGTAAAAAATGCATATCTCAGCTTGAAACCCCACAAAAACCAAGATATCGCAGGTTCTGCATATCAAACGCACTGTGGAGTGGTGAAAACACTAGATAACGTGTTTCTCGCATTAAATAGCTCGAAAAGTGCGAACTCGATGATTCTGCATACTTCGGTCAGAAGTCTCACCAAGATTATCGCAGAAAATGCATATCTCAGCTTGAAACCCCACGAAAACCAAGATATCGCTGGTTCAGCATATCAAACGCACTGTGGAGTGGTGAAAACACCGGATAACTTGTTTCTCGCATTAAATAGCTCAAAAAGAGCGATCTCGATGATTCTGCATACTTCGGACAGAAGTCTCACCAAGATTATCGCAGAAATTGCATATCTCAGCTTGAAACCCCACGAAAACCAAGATATCTCCGGTTCTGCATGTCTAACGTACTGTGGAGTGGTGAATACACCAGGAAACGTGTTTCTCCCATTAAGTAGCTCGAAAAGAGCGATCTAGATGATTCTGCATACTTCTGGCAGAAAACTCACCAAGCTTATCGCAGAAAATGCATATCTCAGCTGGAAACACCACGAAAATCAAGATATCGCCGGTTCCGCATATCAGACGCACTGTGGAGTGGTGAAAACACCAGAAAACGTGTTTCTCGCATTAACTAGCTCGAAAAGAGCGTTCCCGATGATTCTGCATACTTCTCATAGATGAAACACCAAGATTATCGCAGAAAATGCATATTTCAGCTGGAAACCCCACGAAAACCAAGTTATCGGCGGCTCTACATATCAAATGCACTGTGGAGTGGTCAGAACACCAGAAAACTTGTTTTTTCGCATTAACTAGCTCGAAAAGAGCGTTCTCGATGATTCTGCATACTTCTTATAGATGAAACACCAAGATTATCGCGGAAAATGCATATTTCAGCTGGAAACCCCACGAAAACGAAGATATCGTCGGTTCTGCATATCAGACGCACTGTGGAATGTTGAAAACACCAGAAAACGTGTTCCTCGCATTAACTAACTCGAAAAGAGCGATGTAGATGATTCTGCAAACTTCTGGCAGAAGACTCACCAAGCTTATCGCAGAAAATGCATATCTCAGCTGGAAACACCACAAAAATCAAGATATCGCCGGTTCCGCATATCAGACGCACTGTGAAGTGGTGAAAACACCAGAAAACGAGTTTCTCGCATTAACTAGCTCGAAAAGAGCGTTCTCGATGATTCTGCATACTTCTCACAGATGAAACACCAAGATTATCGCAGAAAATGCATATTTCAACTGGAAACCCCACGAAAACCAAGTTATCGGCGGCTCTATATATCAAACGCACTGTGGGGTGGTGAAAACACCAGAAAACGTGTTTCTCGCATTAAATAGCTCGAATAGAGCGATCTCGAAGATTCTGCATACTTCTGACAGAGGTCTCACCAATATTATCGTAGAAAATGCATATCTCAGGTTGAAACCCGCCCGAAACGAAGATATCTCCGGTTCTGCATGTCTAACGTACTGTGGAGTGGTGAATGCACCAGAAAACGTGTTTCTCGCATTAAATAGCTCGAAAAGAGCGATCTAGATGAATCTGCATACTTCTGGCAGAAGTCTCACCAATATTATCGCAGAAAATGCATATCTCAGCTTGAAACCTCACGAAAATCAAGATGTCGCCGGTTCTGCATATCAAACGCACTGTGGAATGTTGAAAACACCAAAATACTGGTTTTTTCGCATTAAATAGCTCGAAAAGAGCGATCTAGATGATTCTGCATACTTCGTACAGAAGTCTCACCAAGATTATCGTAAAAAATGCATATCTCAGCTTGAAACCCCACAAAAACCAAGATATCGCAGGTTCTGCATATCAAACGCACTGTGGAGTGGTGAAAACACTAGATAACGTGTTTCTCGCATTAAATAGCTCGAAAAGTGCGAACTCGATGATTCTGCATACTTCGGTCAGAAGTCTCACCAAGATTATCGCAGAAAATGCATATCTCAGCTTGAAACCCCACGAAAACCAAGATATCGCTGGTTCAGCATATCAAACGCACTGTGGAGTGGTGAAAACACCGGATAACTTGTTTCTCGCATTAAATAGCTCAAAAAGAGCGATCTCGATGATTCTGCATACTTCGGACAGAAGTCTCACCAAGATTATCGCAGAAATTGCATATCTCAGCTTGAAACCCCACGAAAACCAAGATATCTCCGGTTCTGCATGTCTAACGTACTGTGGAGTGGTGAATACACCAGGAAACGTGTTTCTCCCATTAAGTAGCTCGAAAAGAGCGATCTAGATGATTCTGCATACTTCTGGCAGAAAACTCACCAAGCTTATCGCAGAAAATGCATATCTCAGCTGGAAACACCACGAAAATCAAGATATCGCCGGTTCCGCATATCAGACGCACTGTGGAGTGGTGAAAACACCAGAAAACGTGTTTCTCGCATTAACTAGCTCGAAAAGAGCGTTCCCGATGATTCTGCATACTTCTCATAGATGAAACACCAAGATTATCGCAGAAAATGCATATTTCAGCTGGAAACCCCACGAAAACCAAGTTATCGGCGGCTCTACATATCAAATGCACTGTGGAGTGGTCAGAACACCAGAAAACTTGTTTTTTCGCATTAACTAGCTCGAAAAGAGCGTTCTCGATGATTCTGCATACTTCTTATAGATGAAACACCAAGATTATCGCGGAAAATGCATATTTCAGCTGGAAACCCCACGAAAACGAAGATATCGTCGGTTCTGCATATCAGACGCACTGTGGAATGTTGAAAACACCAGAAAACGTGTTCCTCGCATTAACTAACTCGAAAAGAGCGATGTAGATGATTCTGCAAACTTCTGGCAGAAGACTCACCAAGCTTATCGCAGAAAATGCATATCTCAGCTGGAAACACCACAAAAATCAAGATATCGCCGGTTCCGCATATCAGACGCACTGTGAAGTGGTGAAAACACCAGAAAACGAGTTTCTCGCATTAACTAGCTCGAAAAGAGCGTTCTCGATGATTCTGCATACTTCTCACAGATGAAACACCAAGATTATCGCAGAAAATGCATATTTCAACTGGAAACCCCACGAAAACCAAGTTATCGGCGGCTCTATATATCAAACGCACTGTGGGGTGGTGAAAACACCAGAAAACGTGTTTCTCGCATTAAATAGCTCGAATAGAGCGATCTCGAAGATTCTGCATACTTCTGACAGAGGTCTCACCAATATTATCGTAGAAAATGCATATCTCAGGTTGAAACCCGCCCGAAACGAAGATATCTCCGGTTCTGCATGTCTAACGTACTGTGGAGTGGTGAATGCACCAGAAAACGTGTTTCTCGCATTAAATAGCTCGAAAAGAGCGATCTAGATGAATCTGCATACTTCTGGCAGAAGTCTCACCAATATTATCGCAGAAAATGCATATCTCAGCTTGAAACCTCACGAAAATCAAGATGTCGCCGGTTCTGCATATCAAACGCACTGTGGAATGTTGAAAACACCAAAATACTGGTTTTTTCGCATTAAATAGCTCGAAAAGAGCGATCTAGATGATTCTGCATACTTCGTACAGAAGTCTCACCAAGATTATCGCAGAAAATGCATATCTCAGCTTGAAACCCCACGAAAACCAAGATATCGCTGGTTCTGCATATTAAACGCACTGTGGAGTGGTGAAAACACCAGATAACGTGTTTCTCGCATTAAATAGCTCAAAAAGAGCGATCTCGATGATTAAGCATACTTCGGACAGAAGTCTCACCAAGATTATCGTAAAAAATGCATATCTCTGCTAGAAACCCCACGAAAACCAAGATATCTCCTGTTCTGCATATCCAACGAACTGTGGAGTGGTGAAAACCCCAGAAAACGTGTTTCTCTCATTAAATATCTCGAAAAGTACGATCTCGATGATTAAGCATACTTCGGACAGAAATCTCACCAAGATTATCGTAAAAAATGCATATCTCAGCATGAAACCCCACAAAAACCAAGATATCGCAGGTTCTGCATATCAAATGCACTGTGGAGTGGTGAAAACACCAGATAACGTGTTTCTCGCATTAAATAGCCGAAAAGTGCGATCTCGATGATTCCGCATACTTCGGTCAGAAGTCTCACCAAGATTATCGCAGAAAATGCATATCTCAGCTTGAAACCCCTCGAAAACCAAGATATCGCTGGTTCTGCATATCCAACGAACTGTGGAGTGGTGAAAACCCCAGAAAACGTGTTTCTCGCATTAAATATCTCGAAAAGTACGATCTCGATGATTAAGCATACTTCGGACAGAAGTCTCACCAAGATTATCGTAAAAAATGCATATCTCAGCTTGAAACCCCACAAAAACCAAGATATCGCAGGTTCTGCATATCAAACGCACTGTGGAGTGGTGAAAACACTAGATAACGTGTTTCTCGCATTAAATAGCTCGAAAAGTGCGAACTCGATGATTCTGCATACTTCGGACAGATGTCTCACCAAGATTATCGCAGAAAATGCATATCTCAGCTTGAAACCCCACGAAAACCAAGATATCGCTGGTTCTGCATATCATACGCACTGTGGAGTGGTGAAAACACCAGATAACGTGTTTCTCGCATTAAATAGGTCCAAACGAGCGATCTCGATGATTAAGCATACTTCGGACAGAAGTCTCATCAAGATTATCGTAAAAAATGCATATCTCAGCTTGAAACCCCAAGAAAACCCAGATATCGCTGGTTCTGCATATCAAACGCACTGTGGAGTGCTGAAAACACCAGATAACGTGTTTCTCGCATTAAATAGCTCAAAAAGAGCGATCTCGATGATTAAGCATACTTCGGACAGAAGTCTCACCAAGATTATCGTAAAAAATGCATATCTCTGCTAGAAACCCCACGAAAACCAAGATATCTCCTGTTCTGCATATCCAACGAACTGTGGAGTGGTGAAAACCCCAGAAAACGTGTTTCTCGCATTAAATATCTCGAAAAGTACGATCTCGATGATTAAGCATACTTCGGACAGAAGTCTCACCAAGATTATCGTAAAAAATGCATATCTCAGCATGAAACCCCACAAAAACCAAGATATCGCAGGTTCTGCATATCAAACGCACTGTGGAGTGGTGAAAACCCCAGATAACGTGTTTCTCGCATTAAATAGCCGAAAAGTGCGATCTCGATGATTCCGCATACTTCGGTCAGAAGTCTCACCAAGATTATCGCAGAAAATGCATATCTCAGCTTGAAACCCCACGAAAACCAAGATATCGCTGGTTCTGCATATCCAACGAACTGTGGAGTGGTGAAAACCCCAGAAAACGTGTTTCTCGCATTAAATATCTCGAAAAGTACGATCTCGATGATTAAGCATACTTCGGACAGAAGTCTCACCAAGATTATCGTAAAAAATGCATATCTCAGCTTGAAACCCCACAAAAACCACGATATCGCAGGTTCTGCATATCAAACGCACTGTGGAGAGGTGAAAACCCCAGAAAACGTGTTTCTCGCATTAAATAGCTCGAAAAATACGATCTCGATGATTAAGCATACTTCGGACAGAAGTCTCACCAAGATTATCGTAAAAAATGCATATCTCAGCTTGAAACCCCACAAAAACCAAGATATCGCAGGTTCTGCATATCAAACGCACTGTGGAGTGGTGAAAACACTAGATAACGTGTTTCTCGCATTAAATAGCTCGAAAAGTGCGAACTCGATGATTCTGCATACTTCGGTCAGAAGTCTCACCAAGATTATCGCAGAAAATGCATATCTCAGCTTGAAACCCCACGAAAACCAAGATATCGCTGGTTCAGCATATCAAACCCACTGTGGAGTGGTGAAAACAACCAAAGAACGTGTTTCTCGCATTAAATAGGTCGAAAAGGGAGATGCCGATGATTCTGCATACGTCTGACAGAAGTCTCACCAGGATTATCGCAGAAAATGCATATCTCAGCTGGAAACACCACGAAAATCAAGATATCGCCGGTTCTGCATATCAAACGCACTGTGGAGTGGTGAAAACAACCAGAGAACGTGTTTCTCGCATGAAATAGGTCGAAAAGGGAGATGCCGATGATTCTGCATACTTCTGACAGAAGTCTCACCAAGATTATCATAGAATGTGCATATCTCAGATTGAACCCCGACGAAATCCAAGATGTCGCCGGTTCTGCATATCAAACGGACTGTGGTGTGGTGAAAACACCAGAAAACTTGTTTTTTCGCATTAGATAGCTCGAAACGGGCGATCTAGATGATTCTGCATACTTCTAACAGAAGTCTCACCAAGCTTATCGCAGAAAATGCATACCTCAGCTTGAAATCTCACGAAAATCAAGATGTCGCCGCTTCTGCATATCAAACGCACTTTGGAGTGGTGAAAACAACCAGATAACGTGTTTCTCGAATTAAATAGCTCGAAAAGAACGATCTAGATTAGTCTGCATACTTCGGACAGAAGTCTCTCCAAGTTTATCGCAGAAAATGCATATCTCAGCTTGATACCCCTCGAAACCCAAGATATCACCTGTTCTGCATATCCAACGAACTGTGGTGTGGTGAAAACACCAGATATCGTGTTTCTCGCATTAAATAGCTCGAAAAGAGCGATCTCGATGTTTCTGCATACTTCGGACAGAGGTCTCACCAAGATTATCGCAGAAAATTCATATCTCAGCTTGAAACCCCACGAAAACCAGGATATCGTCGGTTCTGCATATCATACGCACTGTGGAGTGCTGAAAACACCAGATAACGTTTTGTCGCATTAAATAGTTCGAATAGAGCGATCTCGATGATTCTGCATACTTCGGACAGAAGTCTCAGCAAGATTATCGTAAAAAATGCATATCTCAGCTTGAAACCCCTCGAAAATCAAGATATCGCCGGTTCCGCATATCAGACGCACTGTGGAGTGGTGAAAACACCAGAAAACGTGTTTCTCGCATTAAGTAGCTCGAAAAGAGCGTTCCCGATGATTCTGCATACTTCTCATAGATGAAACACCAAGATTATCGCAGAAAATGCATATTTCAGCTGGAAACCCCACGAAAACCAAGTTATCGGCGGCTCTACATATCAAATGCACTGTGGAGTGGTCAAAACACCAGAAAACTTGTTTTTTCGCATTAACTAGCTCGAAAAGAGCGTTCTCGATGATTCTGCATACTTCTCATAGATGAAACACCAAGATTATCGCGGAAAATGCATATTTCAGCTGGAAACCCCACGAAAACGAAGATATCGTCGGTTCTGCATATCAGACGCACTGTGGAATGTTGAAAACACCAGAAAACGTGTTCCTCGCATTAACTAACTCGAAAAGAGCGATGTAGATGATTCTGCAAACTTCTGGCAGAAGACTCACCAAGCTTATCGCAGAAAATGCATATCTCAGCTGGAAACACCACAAAAATCAAGATATCGCCGGTTCCGCATATCAGACGCACTGTGAAGTGGTGAAAACACCAGAAAACGAGTTTCTCGCATTAACTAGCTCGAAAAGAGCGTTCTCGATGATTCTGCATACTTCTCACAGATGAAACACCAAGATTATCGCAGAAAATGCATATTTCAACTGGAAACCCCACGAAAACCAAGTTATCGGCGGCTCTATATATCAAACGCACTGTGGGGTGGTGAAAACACCAGAAAACGTGTTTCTCGCATTAAATAGCTCGAATAGAGCGATCTCGAAGATTCTGCATACTTCTGACAGAGGTCTCACCAATATTATCGTAGAAAACGCATATCTCAGGTTGAAACCCGCCCGAAACGAAGATATCTCCGGTTCTGCATGTCTAACGTACTGTGGAGTGGTGAATGCACCAGAAAACGTGTTTCTCGCATTAAATAGCTCGAAAAGAGCGATCTAGATGAATCTGCATACTTCTGGCAGAAGTCTCACCAATATTATCGCAGAAAATGCATATCTCAGCTTGAAACCTCACGAAAATCAAGATGTCGCCGGTTCTGCTTATCAAACGCACTGTGGAATGTTGAAAACACCAAAATACTGGTTTTTTCGCATTAAATAGCTCGAAAAGAGCGATCTAGATGATTCTGCATACTTCGTACAGAAGTCTCACCAAGATTATCGCAGAAAATGCATATCTCAGCTTGAAACCCCACGAAAACCAAGATATCGCTGGTTCTGCATATTAAACGCACTGTGGAGTGGTGAAAACACCAGATAACGTGTTTCTCGCATTAAATAGCTCAAAAAGAGCGATCTCGATGATTAAGCATACTTCGGACAGAAGTCTCACCAAGATTATCGTAAAAAATGCATATCTCTGCTAGAAACCCCACGAAAACCAAGATATCTCCTGTTCTGCATATCCAACGAACTGTGGAGTGGTGAAAACCCCAGAAAACGTGTTTCTCTCATTAAATATCTCGAAAAGTACGATCTCGATGATTAAGCATACTTCGGACAGAAGTCTCACCAAGATTATCGTAAAAAATGCATATCTCAGCATGAAACCCCACAAAAACCAAGATATCGCAGGTTCTGCATATCAAACGCACTGTGGAGTGGTGAAAACACCAGATAACGTGTTTCTCGCATTAAATAGCCGAAAAGTGCGATCTCGATGATTCCGCATACTTCGGTCAGAAGTCTCACCAAGATTATCGCAGAAAATGCATATCTCAGCTTGAAACCCCTCGAAAACCAAGATATCGCTGGTTCTGCATATCCAACGAACTGTGGAGTGGTGAAAACCCCAGAAAACGTGTTTCTCGCATTAAATATCTCGAAAAGTACGATCTCGATGATTAAGCATACTTCGGACAGAAGTCTCACCAAGATTATCGTAAAAAATGCATATCTCAGCATGAAACCCCACGAAAACCAAGATATCGCCGGTTCTGCATATTAAACGCACTGTGGAGTGGTGAAAACACCAGATAACTTGTTTCTCGCATTAAATAGCTCAAAAAGAGCGATCTCGATGATTCTGCGTACTTCGGACAGAAGTCTCACCAAGATTATCGTAAAAAATGCATATCTCAGCTTGAAACCCCAAGAAAACCCAGATATCGCTGGTTCTGCATATCAAACGCACTGTGGAGTGCTGAAAACACCAGATAACGTGTTTCTCGCATTAAATAGCTCAAAAAGAGCGATCTCGATGATTAAGCATACTTCGGACAGAAGTCTCACCAAGATTATCGTAAAAAATGCATATCTCTGCTAGAAACCCCACGAAAACCAAGATATCTCCTGTTCTGCATATCCAACGAACTGTGGAGTGGTGAAAACCCCAGAAAACGTGTTTCTCGCATTAAATATCTCGAAAAGTACGATCTCGATGATTAAGCATACTTCGGACAGAAGTCTCACCAAGATTATCGTAAAAAATGCATATCTCAGCATGAAACCCCACAAAAACCAAGATATCGCAGGTTCTGCATATCAAACGCACTGTGGAGTGGTGAAAACCCCAGATAACGTGTTTCTCGCATTAAATAGCCGAAAAGTGCGATCTCGATGATTCCGCATACTTCGGTCAGAAGTCTCACCAAGATTATCGCAGAAAATGCATATCTCAGCTTGAAACCCCACGAAAACCAAGATATCGCTGGTTCTGCATATCCAACGAACTGTGGAGTGGTGAAAACCCCAGAAAACGTGTTTCTCGCATTAAATATCTCGAAA
The DNA here is from genome assembly GCA_951804975.1 of Anthophora plumipes. Classification (NCBI taxonomy): domain Eukaryota; kingdom Metazoa; phylum Arthropoda; class Insecta; order Hymenoptera; family Apidae; genus Anthophora; species Anthophora plumipes. The sequence goes on along the minus strand of CATORF010000158.1, from coordinate 589,083 downwards.
AGTACGATCTCGATGATTAAGCATACTTCGGACAGAAGTCTCACCAAGATTATCGTAAAAAATGCATATCTCAGCTTGAAACCCCACAAAAACCAAGATATCGCAGGTTCTGCATATCAAACGCACTGTGGAGAGGTGAAAACCCCAGAAAACGTGTTTCTCGCATTAAATAGCTCGAAAAATACGATCTCGATGATTAAGCATACTTCGGACAGAAGTCTCACCAAGATTATCGTAAAAAATGCATATCTCAGCTTGAAACCCCACAAAAACCAAGATATCGCAGGTTCTGCATATCAAACGCACTGTGGAGTGGTGAAAACACTAGATAACGTGTTTCTCGCATTAAATAGCTCGAAAAGTGCGAACTCGATGATTCTGCATACTTCGGTCAGAAGTCTCACCAAGATTATCGCAGAAAATGCATATCTCAGCTTGAAACCCCACGAAAACCAAGATATCGCTGGTTCAGCATATCAAACGCACTGTGGAGTGGTGAAAACACCGGATAACTTGTTTCTCGCATTAAATAGCTCAAAAAGAGCGATCTCGATGATTCTGCATACTTCGGACAGAAGTCTCGCCAAGATTATCGCAGAAATTGCATATCTCAGCTTGAAACCCCACGAAAACCAAGATATCTCCGGTTCTGCATGTCTAACGTACTGTGGAGTGGTGAATACACCAGGAAACGTGTTTCTCCCATTAAGTAGCTCGAAAAGAGCGATCTACATCATTCTGCATACTTCTGGCAGAAAACTCACCAAGCTTATCGCAGAAAATGCATATCTCAGCTGGAAACACCACGAAAATCAAGATATCGCCGGTTCCGCATATCAGACGCACTGTGGAGTGGTGAAAACACCAGAAAACGTGTTTCTCGCATTAACTAGCTCGAAAAGAGCGTTCCCGATGATTCTGCATACTTCTCATAGATGAAACACCAAGATTATCGCAGAAAATGCATATTTCAGCTGGAAACCCCACGAAAACCAAGTTATCGGCGGCTCTACATATCAAATGCACTGTGGAGTGGTCAAAACACCAGAAAACTTGTTTTTTCGCATTAACTAGCTCGAAAAGAGCGTTCTCGATGATTCTGCATACTTCTCATAGATGAAACACCAAGATTATCGCGGAAAATGCATATTTCAGCTGGAAACCCCACGAAAACGAAGATATCGTCGGTTCTGCATATCAGACGCACTGTGGAATGTTGAAAACACCAGAAAACGTGTTCCTCGCATTAACTAACTCGAAAAGAGCGATGTAGATGATTCTGCAAACTTCTGGCAGAAGACTCACCAAGCTTATCGCAGAAAATGCATATCTCAGCTGGAAACACCACAAAAATCAAGATATCGCCGGTTCCGCATATCAGACGCACTGTGAAGTGGTGAAAACACCAGAAAACGAGTTTCTCGCATTAACTAGCTCGAAAAGAGCGTTCTCGATGATTCTGCATACTTCTCACAGATGAAACACCAAGATTATCGCAGAAAATGCATATTTCAACTGGAAACCCCACGAAAACCAAGTTATCGGCGGCTCTATATATCAAACGCACTGTGGGGTGGTGAAAACACCAGAAAACGTGTTTCTCGCATTAAATAGCTCGAATAGAGCGATCTCGAAGATTCTGCATACTTCTGACAGAGGTCTCACCAATATTATCGTAGAAAATGCATATCTCAGGTTGAAACCCGCCCGAAACGAAGATATCTCCGGTTCTGCATGTCTAACGTACTGTGGAGTGGTGAATGCACCAGAAAACGTGTTTCTCGCATTAAATAGCTCGAAAAGAGCGATCTAGATGAATCTGCATACTTCTGGCAGAAGTCTCACCAATATTATCGCAGAAAATGCATATCTCAGCTTGAAACCTCACGAAAATCAAGATGTCGCCGGTTCTGCATATCAAACGCACTGTGGAATGTTGAAAACACCAAAATACTGGTTTTCTCTCATTAAATATCTCGAAAAGTACGATCTCGATGATTAGGCATACTTCGGACAGAAGTCTCACCAAGATTATCGTAAAAAATGCATATCTCAGCATGAAACCCCACAAAAACCAAGATAT
>CATORF010000158.1:535800-586800 GCA_951804975.1 Anthophora plumipes | reverse complement strand
CGCAGGTTCTGCATATCAAACGCACTGTGGAGTGGTGAAAACACCAGATAACGTGTTTCTCGCATTAAATAGCCGAAAAGTGCGATCTCGATGATTCCGCATACTTCGGACAGAAGTCTCATCAAGATTATCGTAAAAAATGCATATCTCAGCTTGAAACCCCAAGAAAACCCAGATATCGCTGGTTCTGCATATCAAACGCACTGTGGAGTGCTGAAAACACCAGATAACGTGTTTCTCGCATTAAATAGCTCAAAAAGAGCGATCTCGATGATTAAGCATACTTCGGACAGAAGTCTCACCAAGATTATCGTAAAAAATGCATATCTCTGCTAGAAACCCCACGAAAACCAAGATATCTCCTGTTCTGCATATCCAACGAACTGTGGAGTGGTGAAAACCCCAGAAAACGTGTTTCTCGCATTAAATATCTCGAAAAGTACGATCTCTATGATTAAGCATACTTCGGACAGAAGTCTCACCAAGATTATCGTAAAAAATGCATATCTCAGCATGAAACCCCACAAAAACCAAGATATCGCAGGTTCTGCATATCAAACGCACTGTGGAGTGGTGAAAACCCCAGATAACGTGTTTCTCGCATTAAATAGCCGAAAAGTGCGATCTCGATGATTCCGCATACTTCGGTCAGAAGTCTCACCAAGATTATCGCAGAAAATGCATATCTCAGCTTGAAACCCCACGAAAACCAAGATATCGCTGGTTCTGCATATCCAACGAACTGTGGAGTGGTGAAACCCCCAGAAAACGTGTTTCTCGCATTAAATATCTCGAAAAGTACGATGTCGATGATTAAGCATACTTCGGACAGAAGTCTCACCAAGATTATCGTAAAAAATGCATATCTCAGCTTGAAACCCCACAAAAACCAAGATATCGCAGGTTCTGCATATCAAACGCACTGTGGAGAGGTGAAAACCCCAGAAAACGTGTTTCTCGCATTAAATAGCTCGAAAAATACGATCTCGATGATTAAGCATACTTCGGACAGAAGTCTCACCAAGATTATCGTAAAAAATGCATATCTCAGCTTGAAACCCCACAAAAACCAAGATATCGCAGGTTCTGCATATCAAACGCACTGTGGAGTGGTGAAAACACTAGATAACGTGTTTCTCGCATTAAATAGCTCGAAAAGTGCGAACTCGATGATTCTGCATACTTCGGTCAGAAGTCTCACCAAGATTATCGCAGAAAATGCATATCTCAGCTTGAAACCCCACGAAAACCAAGATATCTCCGGTTCTGCATGTCTAACGTACTGTGGAGTGGTGAATACACCAGGAAACGTGTTTCTCCCATTAAGTAGCTCGAAAAGAGCGATCTACATCATTCTGCATACTTCTGGCAGAAAACTCACCAAGCTTATCGCAGAAAATGCATATCTCAGCTGGAAACACCACGAAAATCAAGATATCGCCGGTTCCGCATATCAGACGCACTGTGGAGTGGTGAAAACACCAGAAAACGTGTTTCTCGCATTAACTAGCTCGAAAAGAGCGTTCCCGATGATTCTGCATACTTCTCATAGATGAAACACCAAGATTATCGCAGAAAATGCATATTTCAGCTGGAAACCCCACGAAAACCAAGTTATCGGCGGCTCTACATATCAAATGCACTGTGGAGTGGTCAAAACACCAGAAAACTTGTTTTTTCGCATTAACTAGCTCGAAAAGAGCGTTCTCGATGATTCTGCATACTTCTCACAGATGAAACACCAAGATTATCGCAGAAAATGCATATTTCAACTGGAAACCCCACGAAAACCAAGTTATCGGCGGCTCTATATATCAAACGCACTGTGGGGTGGTGAAAACACCAGAAAACGTGTTTCTCGCATTAAATAGCTCGAATAGAGCGATCTCGAAGATTCTGCATACTTCTGACAGAGGTCTCACCAATATTATCGTAGAAAACGCATATCTCAGGTTGAAACCCGCCCGAAACGAAGATATCTCCGGTTCTGCATGTCTAACGTACTGTGGAGTGGTGAATGCACCAGAAAACGTGTTTCTCGCATTAAATAGCTCGAAAAGAGCGATCTAGATGAATCTGCATACTTCTGGCAGAAGTCTCACCAATATTATCGCAGAAAATGCATATCTCAGCTTGAAACCTCACGAAAATCAAGATGTCGCCGGTTCTGCATATCAAACGCACTGTGGAATGTTGAAAACACCAAAATACTGGTTTTTTCGCATTAAATAGCTCGAAAAGAGCGATCTCGAAGATTCTGCATACTTCTGACAGAGGTCTCACCAATATTATCGTAGAAAACGCATATCTCAGGTTGAAACCCGCCCGAAACGAAGATATCTCCGGTTCTGCATGTCTAACGTACTGTGGAGTGGTGAATGCACCAGAAAACGTGTTTCTCGCATTAAATAGCTCGAAAAGAGCGATCTAGATGAATCTGCATACTTCTGGCAGAAGTCTCACCAAGATTATCGTAAAAAATGCATATCTCTGCTAGAAACCCCACGAAAACCAAGATATCTCCTGTTCTGCATATCCAACGAACTGTGGAGTGGTGAAAACCCCAGAAAACGTGTTTCTCTCATTAAATATCTCGAAAAGTACGATCTCGATGATTAAGCATACTTCGGACAGAAGTCTCACCAAGATTATCGTAAAAAATGCATATCTCAGCATGAAACCCCACAAAAACCAAGATATCGCAGGTTCTGCATATCAAACGCACTGTGGAGTGGTGAAAACACCAGATAACGTGTTTCTCGCATTAAATAGCCGAAAAGTGCGATCTCGATGATTCCGCATACTTCGGTCAGAAGTCTCACCAAGATTATCGCAGAAAATGCATATCTCAGCTTGAAACCCCTCGAAAACCAAGATATCGCTGGTTCTGCATATCCAACGAACTGTGGAGTGGTGAAAACCCCAGAAAACGTGTTTCTCGCATTAAATATCTCGAAAAGTACGATCTCGATGATTAAGCATACTTCGGACAGAAGTCTCACCAAGATTATCGTAAAAAATGCATATCTCAGCTTGAAACCCCACGAAAACCAAGATATCGCTGGTTCTGCATATTAAACGCACTGTGGAGTGGTGAAAACACCAGATAACTTGTTTCTCGCATTAAATAGCTCAAAAAGAGCGATCTCGATGATTCTGCGTACTTCGGACAGAAGTCTCACCAAGATTATCGTAAAAAATGCATATCTCAGCTTGAAACCCCAAGAAAACCCAGATATCGCTGGTTCTGCATATCAAACGCACTGTGGAGTGCTGAAAACACCAGATAACGTGTTTCTCGCATTAAATAGCTCAAAAAGAGCGATCTCGATGATTAAGCATACTTCGGACAGAAGTCTCACCAAGATTATCGTAAAAAATGCATATCTCTGCTAGAAACCCCACGAAAACCAAGATATCTCCTGTTCTGCATATCCAACGAACTGTGGAGTGGTGAAAACCCCAGAAAACGTGTTTCTCGCATTAAATATCTCGAAAAGTACGATCTCGATGATTAAGCATAATTCGGACAGAAGTCTCACCAAGATTATCGTAAAAAATGCATATCTCAGCATGAAACCCCACAAAAACCAAGATATCGCAGGTTCTGCATATCAAACGCACTGTGGAGTGGTGAAAACCCCAGATAACGTGTTTCTCGCATTAAATAGCCGATAAGTGCGATCTCGATGATTCCGCATACTTCGGTCAGAAGTCTCACCAAGATTATCGCAGAAAATGCATATCTCAGCTTGAAACCCCACGAAAACCAAGATATCGCTGGTTCTGCATATCCAACGAACTGTGGAGTGGTGAAAACCCCAGAAAACGTGTTTCTCGCATTAAATATCTCGAAAAGTACGATCTCGATGATTAAGCATACTTCGGACAGAAGTCTCACCAAGATTATCGTAAAAAATGCATATCTCAGCTTGAAACCCCACAAAAACCAAGATATCGCAGGTTCAGCATATCAAACGCACTGTGGAGAGGTGAAAACCCCAGAAAACGTGTTTCTCGCATTAAATAGCTCGAAAAATACGATCTCGATGATTAAGCATACTTCGGACAGAAGTCTCACCAAGATTATCGTAAAAAATGCATATCTCAGCTTGAAACCCCACAAAAACCAAGATATCGCAGGTTCTGCATATCAAACGCACTGTGGAGTGGTGAAAACACTAGATAACGTGTTTCTCGCATTAAATAGCTCGAAAAGTGCGAACTCGATGATTCTGCATACTTCGGTCAGAAGTCTCACCAAGATTATCGCAGAAAATGCATATCTCAGCTTGAAACCCCACGAAAACCAAGATATCGCTGGTTCAGCATATCAAACGCACTGTGGAGTGGTGAAAACACCGGATAACTTGTTTCTCGCATTAAATAGCTCAAAAAGAGCGATCTCGATGATTCTGCATACTTCGGACAGAAGTCTCACCAAGATTATCGCAGAAATTGCATATCTCAGCTTGAAACCCCACGAAAACCAAGATATCTCCGGTTCTGCATGTCTAACGTACTGTGGAGTGGTGAATACACCAGGAAACGTGTTTCTCCCATTAAGTAGCTCGAAAAGAGCGATCTACATCATTCTGCATACTTCTGGCAGAAAACTCACCAAGCTTATCGCAGAAAATGCATATCTCAGCTGGAAACACCACGAAAATCAGGATATCGCCGGTTCCGCATATCAGACGCACTGTGGAGTGGTGAAAACACCAGAAAACTTGTTTTTTCGCATTAACTAGCTCGAAAAGAGCGTTCTCGATGATTCTGCATACTTCTCATAGATGAAACACCAAGATTATCGCGGAAAATGCATATTTCAGCTGGAAACCCCACGAAAACGAAGATATCGTCGGTTCTGCATATCAGACGCACTGTGGAATGTTGAAAACACCAGAAAACGTGTTCCTCGCATTAACTAACTCGAAAAGAGCGATGTAGATGATTCTGCAAACTTCTGGCAGAAGACTCACCAAGCTTATCGCAGAAAATGCATATCTCAGCTGGAAACACCACAAAAATCAAGATATCGCCGGTTCCGCATATCAGACGCACTGTGAAGTGGTGAAAACACCAGAAAACGAGTTTCTCGCATTAACTAGCTCGAAAAGAGCGTTCTCGATGATTCTGCATACTTCTCACAGATGAAACACCAAGATTATCGCAGAAAATGCATATTTCAACTGGAAACCCCACGAAAACCAAGTTATCGGCGGCTCTATATATCAAACGCACTGTGGGGTGGTGAAAACACCAGAAAACGTGTTTCTCGCATTAAATAGCTCGAATAGAGCGATCTCGAAGATTCTGCATACTTCTGACAGAGGTCTCACCAAGATTATCGTAAAAAATGCATATCTCTGCTAGAAACCCCACGAAAACCAAGATATCTCCTGTTCTGCATATCCAACGAACTGTGGAGTGGTGAAAACCCCAGAAAACGTGTTTCTCTCATTAAATATCTCGAAAAGTACGATCTCGATGATTAAGCATACTTCGGACAGAAGTCTCACCAAGATTATCGTAAAAAATGCATATCTCAGCATGAAACCCCACAAAAACCAAGATATCGCAGGTTCTGCATATCAAACGCACTGTGGAGTGGTGAAAACACCAGATAACGTGTTTCTCGCATTAAATAGCCGAAAAGTGCGATCTCGATGATTCCGCATACTTCGGTCAGAAGTCTCACCAAGATTATCGCAGAAAATGCATATCTCAGCTTGAAACCCCTCGAAAACCAAGATATCGCTGGTTCTGCATATCCAACGAACTGTGGAGTGGTGAAAACCCCAGAAAACGTGTTTCTCGCATTAAATATCTCGAAAAGTACGATCTCGATGATTAAGCATACTTCGGACAGAAGTCTCACCAAGATTATCGTAAAAAATGCATATCTCAGCTTGAAACCCCACGAAAACCAAGATATCGCTGGTTCTGCATATTAAACGCACTGTGGAGTGGTGAAAACACCAGATAACTTGTTTCTCGCATTAAATAGCTCAAAAAGATCGATCTCGATGATTCTGCGTACTTCGGACAGAAGTCTCACCAAGATTATCGCAGAAAATGCATATCTCAGCTTGAAACCCCACGAAAACCAAGATATCGCCGGTTCTGCATATCATACGCACTGTGGAGTGGTGAAAACACCTGATAACGTGTTCCTCGCATTAAATAGGTCCAAACGAGCGATCTCGATGATTAAGCATACTTCGGACAGAAGTCTCATCAAGATTATCGTAAAAAATGCATATCTCAGCTTGAAACCCCAAGAAAACCCAGATATCGCTGGTTCTGCATATCAAACGCACTGTGGAGTGCTGAAAACACCAGATAACGTGTTTCTCGCATTAAATAGCTCAAAACGAGCGATCTCGATGATTAAGCATACTTCGGACAGAAGTCTCACCAAGATTATCGTAAAAAATGCATATCTCTGCTAGAAACCCCACGAAAACCAAGATATCTCCTGTTCTGCATATCCAACGAACTGTGGAGTGGTGAAAACCCCAGAAAACGTGTTTCTCGCATTAAATATCTCGAAAAGTACGATCTCGATGATTAAGCATACTTCGGACAGAAGTCTCACCAAGATTATCGTAAAAAATGCATATCTCAGCATGAAACCCCACAAAAACCAAGATATCGCAGGTTCTGCATATCAAACGCACTGTGGAGTGGTGAAAACCCCAGATAACGTGTTTCTCGCATTAAATAGCCGAAAAGTGCGATCTCGATGATTCCGCATACTTCGGTCAGAAGTCTCACCAAGATTATCGCAGAAAATGCATATCTCAGCTTGAAACCCCACGAAAACCAAGATATCGCTGGTTCTGCATATCCAACGAACTGTGGAGTGGTGAAAACCCCAGAAAACGTGTTTCTCGCATTAAATATCTCGAAAAGTACGATCTCGATGATTAAGCATACTTCGGACAGAAGTCTCACCAAGATTATCGTAAAAAATGCATATCTCAGCTTGAAACCCCACAAAAACCAAGATATCGCAGGTTCTGCATATCAAACGCACTGTGGAGAGGTGAAAACCCCAGAAAACGTGTTTCTCGCATTAAATAGCTCGAAAAATACGATCTCGATGATTAAGCATACTTCGGACAGAAGTCTCACCAAGATTATCGTAAAAAATGCATATCTCAGCTTGAAACCCCACAAAAACCAAGATATCGCAGGTTCTGCATATCAAACGCACTGTGGAATGTTGAAAACACCGGATAACTTGTTTCTCGCATTAAATAGCTCAAAAAGAGCGATCTCGATGATTCTGCATACTTCGGACAGAAGTCTCACCAAGATTATCGCAGAAATTGCATATCTCAGCTTGAAACCCCACGAAAACCAAGATATCTCCGGTTCTGCATGTCTAACGTACTGTGGAGTGGTGAATACACCAGGAAACGTGTTTCTCCCATTAAGTAGCTCGAAAAGAGCGATCTACATCATTCTGCATACTTCTGGCAGAAAACTCACCAAGCTTATCGCAGAAAATGCATATCTCAGCTGGAAACACCACGAAAATCAAGATATCGCCGGTTCCGCATATCAGACGCACTGTGGAGTGGTGAAAACACCAGAAAACGTGTTTCTCGCATTAACTAGCTCGAAAAGAGCGTTCCCGATGATTCTGCATACTTCTCATAGATGAAACACCAAGATTATCGCAGAAAATGCATATTTCAGCTGGAAACCCCACGAAAACCAAGTTATCGGCGGCTCTACATATCAAATGCACTGTGGAGTGGTCAAAACACCAGAAAACTTGTTTTTTCGCATTAACTAGCTCGAAAAGAGCGTTCTCGATGATTCTGCATACTTCTCATAGATGAAACACCAACATTATCGCGGAAAATGCATATTTCAGCTGGAAACCCAACGAAAACGAAGATATCGTCGGTTCTGCATATCAGACGCACTGTGGAATGTTGAAAACACCAGAAAACGTGTTCCTCGCATTAACTAACTCGAAAAGAGCGATGTAGATGCTTCTGCAAACTTCTGGCAGAAGACTCACCAATCTTATCGCAGAAAATGCATATCTCAGCTGGAAACACCACAAAAATCAAGATATCGCCGGTTCCGCATATCAGACGCACTGTGAAGTGGTGAAAACACCAGATAACGTGTTTCTCGCATTAAATAGGTCCAAACGAGCGATCTCGATGATTAAGCATACTTCGGACAGAAGTCTCATCAAGATTCTCGAAAAAAATGCATATCTCAGCTTGAAACCCGACGAAAACCAAAATATCGCCGGTTCTGCATATCAAACCAACTGTGGAGTGGTGAAAACACCAGATAACGTGTTTCTCGCATTAAATAGCTCGAAAAGTGCGATCTCGATGGTTCTGCATACTTCTAACAGAAGTCTCACCAAGATTATCGCAGAAAATGCATATCTGAGCTTGAAACCCCACGAAAACCAAGATATCGCCGATTCTGCATATCAAACGCACTGTGGAGTGGTGAAAACACCAGATAACGTGTTTCTCGCATTAAATAGGTCCAAACGAGCGATCTCGATGATTAAGCATACTTCGGACAGAAGTCTCATCAAGATTCTCGAAAAAAATGCATATCTCAGCTTGAAACCCCAAGAAAACCCAGATATCGCTGGTTCTGCATATCAAACGCACTGTGGAGTGCTGAAAACAACAGATAACGTGTTTCTCGCATTAAATAGCTCGAAAAGTGCGATCTCGAGTATTCTGCATACTTCGGACAGAAGTCTCACCATGATTATCGTAAAAAATGCATATCTCAGCTTGAAACCCCACGAAAACCAAACATCGCGGGTTCTGCATATCAAACCAACTGTGGTGTGGTGAAAACACCAGACAACGTGTTTCTCGCATTAAATAGATCGAAAAGTGCGATCTCGATGATTCTGCATACTTCTAACAGAAGTCTCACTATGATTATCGCAGAAAATGCATATCTCTGCTAGAAACCCCACGAAAACCAAGATATCTCCTGTTCTGCATATCCAACGAACTGTGGAGTGGTGAAAACCCCAGAAAACGTGTTTCTCGCATTAAATAGCTCGAAAAGTACGATCTCGATGATTAAGCATACTTCGGACAGAAGTCTCACCAAGATTATCGCAGACAATGCATGTCTGAGCTTGAAACCCCACGAAAGCCAAGATATCGCTGTTTCTGCATATCAAACGCACTGTGGAGTGGAGAAAATTCCGGATAAGGTTTCTCTCGCATTAACAAGCTCGAAAAGAGCGATCTCGATGTTTCAGCATCCTTCGGACAGAAGTCTCACCATGATTATCGCAGAAAATGCATATCTCATCTTGAAACCCCACGAAAACCAAGATGTCGCTGGTACTGCATATCCAACGCACTGTGGAGTGGTGAAAACACCAGCTAACGTGTTTCTCGCATTAAATAGCTCGAAACGAGCGATCTCGATAATTCTGCATACTTCGGACAGAAGTCTCAACAAGATTATCGCAGAAAATGCATATCTCAGATTGAAACCACGCGAAAACCAAGATATCTACTGTTGTGCATATCAAACGCACTGTGGAGTGGTGAAAACACCAGATAACGTGTTTCTCGCACTAACGAGCTCGAAAAGAGCGATCTCGATGATTCAGCATACTTCGGACAGAAGTCTCACCAAGATTATCGCAGAAAATGCATATCTCTGCTTGAAACCCCACGAAAACCAAGATATCGCCGGTTCTGCATATCGAACGCACTGTGGAGCGGTGAAAACACCAGATAACATGTTTCTCGCATTGAATAGCTCGAAACGAGCGATCTCGATGATTCTGCATACTTCGGACAGAAGTCTCATCAAGATTATCGTAAAAAATGCATATCTCAGCTTGAAACCCCACGAAAACCCAGATATCGCTGGTTCTGCATATCAAACGCACTGTGGAGTGGGAAAACACCAGATAACGTGTTTCTCGCATTAAATAGCTCGAAACGATTGATCTCGATGATTCTGCATACTTCGGACAGAAGTCACACCAAAATTATCGTAAAAAATGCATATCTCAGCTTGAAACCCCACGAAAACCAAGATATCGCCGTGTTCTCGCAATAACTATCTCGAAAAGAGCGATCTCGATGATTCAGCATACTTCGGACAGAAGTCTCACCAAGATTATCGCAGAAAATGCATATCTCAGCTTGAAACACCACGAAAACCAAGATATCGCCGGTTCAGCATATCAAACGCACTGTGGAGTGGTGAAAACACCAGATAACGTGTTTCTCGCATTAAATAGCTCGAAACGATTGGTCTCGATGATTCTGCATACTTCGGACAGAAGTCTCACCAAAATTATCGTAAAAAATGCATATCTCAGCTTGAAACCCCACGAAAACCAAGATATCGCTGTGTTCAGCATATCAAACGCACTGTGGAGTGGTGAAAACCCCAGAAAACGTGTTTCTCGCATTAAATAGCTCGATACGAGCGATCTCGATGATTCTGCATACTTCGGACAGAAGTCTCAACAAGATTATCGCAGAAAATGCATATCTCAGCTTGAAACCCCACGAAAACCAAGATATCTACTGTTCTGCATATCAAACGCACTGTGGAGTGGTGAAAACACCAGATAACGTGTTTCTCGCACTAACTAGCTCGAAAAGAGCGATCTCGATGATTCAGCATACTTCGGACAGAAGTCTCACCAAGATTATCGCAGAAAATGCATATCTCAGCTTGAAACCCCACGAAAACCAAGATGTCGCTGGTACTGCATATCAAACGCACTGTGGAGTGGTGAAAACACCAGATAACGTGTTTCTCGCATTAAATAGCTCGAAAAGAGCGATCTCGAAGATTCTGCATACTTCTGACAGAAGTCTCACCAAGATTATCGTAGAAAATGCATATCTCAGCTTGAAACCCGACGAAAACCGAGTTATCTCCGGTTCTGCACATCAAACGTACCGTGGAGTGGTGAAAACACCAGAAAACGTGTTTCGCGCATTAAGTAGCTCGAAAAGAGCGTTCTCGAAGATTCTGCATATCTCTGACTCAAGTCTCACAAATATTATCGCAGAAAATGCATATCTCATCTTGAAACCCCACGAAAACCAAGATATCGCTGGTTCTGCATATCAAACGCACTGTGTAGTGGTGATAACACCAGAAAACGTGTTTCTCGCATTAAGCAGCTCGAAAAGTGCGTTCTCGAATATCCTGCATACTTCGGACAGAAGTCTCAACAAGATTATCCCAGAAAATACATATCTCAGCTTGAAACCCCACGAAAGCCAAGTTATCGCTGGTTCTGCATATCAAACGCACTGTGGAGTGGTGAAAACAACGGATAAGGTTTTTCTCGCATTAAATAGCTCGAAAAGTGCGATCTCGATGATTCTGCATACTTCTAACAGAAGTCTCACCAAGATTATCGCAGCAAATGCATATCTCTGCTTGAAACCCCACGAAAACCAAGATATCTACTGTTCTGCATATCCAACGAACTATGGAGTGGTGAAAACCCCAGAAAACGTGTTTCTCGCATTAAATAGCTCGAAACGAGCGCTCTCGATGTTTCTGCATACTTCGGACAGATGTTTCACCAAGATTATCGTAGAAAATGCATATCTCAGCTTGAAACCCGACGAAAACCAAAATATCGCCGGTTCTGCATATCAAACCAACTGTGAAGTGGTGAAAACACCAGATAACGTGTTTCTCGCATTAAATAGCTCGAAAAGTGCGATCTCGATGATTGTGCATACTTCTAACAGAAGTCTCGCCAAGATTATCGCAGAAAATGCATATCTCTGCTTGAAACCCCACGAAAACCAAGATATCTACTGTTCTGCATATCCAACGAACTATGGAGTGGTGAAAACCCCAGAAAACGTGTTTCTCGCATTAAATAGCTCGAAACGAGCGCTCTCGATGTTTCTGCATACTTCGGACAGATGTTTCACCAAGATTATCGTAGAAAATGCATATCTCAGCTTGAAACCCCACGAAAACAAAGATATCGCCGGTTCTGCATATCATACGCACTGTGGAGTGGTGAAAACACCAGATAACGTGTTTCTCGCATTAAATAGGTCCAAACGAGCGATCTCGATGATTAAGCATACTTCGGACAGAAGTCTCATCAAGATTATCGTAAAAAATGCATATCTCAGCTTGAAACCCCTCGAAAACCAAGATATCGCTGGTTCTGCATATCCAACGAACTGTGGAGTGGTGAAAGCCCCAGAAAACGTGTTTCTCGCATTAAATATCTCGAAAAGTACGATCTCGATGATTAAGCATACTTCGGACAGAAGTCTCACCAAGATTATCGTAAAAAATGCATATCTCAGCTTGAAACCCCACGAAAACCAAGATATCGCTGGTTCTGCATATTAAACGCACTGTGGAGTGGTGAAAACACCAGATAACTTGTTTCTCGCATTAAATAGCTCAAAAAGAGCGATCTCGATGATTCTGCATACAGCGGACAGAAGTCTCACCAAGATTATCGCAGAAAATGCATATCTCAGCTTGAAACCCCACGAAAACCAAGATATCGCCGGTTCTGCATATCATACGCACTGTGGAGTGGTGAAAACACCAGATAACGTGTTTCTCGCATTAAATAGCTCAAAAAGAGCGATCTCGATGATTAAGCATACTTCGGACAGAAGTCTCACCATGATTATCGCAGAAAATGCATATCTCTGCTAGAAACCCCATGATAACCAAGATATCTCCGGTTCTGCATATCCAACGAACTGTGGAGTGGTGAAAACCCCAGAAAACGTGTTTCTCGCATTAAATAGCTCGAAAAGTACGATCTCGATGATTAAGCATACTTCGGACAGAAGTCTCACCAAGATTATCGTAAAAAATGCATATCTCAGCTTGAAACCCCACAAAAACCAAGATATCGCAGGTTCTGCATATCAAACGCACTGTGGAGTGGTGAAAACACTAGATAACGTGTTTCTCGCATTAAATAGCTCGAAAAGTGCGAACTCGATGATTCTGCATACTTCGGTCAGAAGTCTCACCAAGATTATCGCAGAAAATGCATATCTCAGCTTGAAACCCCACGAAAACCAAGATATCGCTGGTTCAGCATATCAAACGCACTGTGGAGTGGTGAAAACACCGGATAACTTGTTTCTCGCATTAAATAGCTCAAAAAGAGCGATCTCGATGATTCTGCATACTTCGGACAGAAGTCTCACCAAGATTATCGCAGAAATTGCATATCTCAGCTTGAAACCCCACGAAAACCAAGATATCTCCGGTTCTGCATGTCTAACGTACTGTGGAGTGGTGAATACACCAGGAAACGTGTTTCTCCCATTAAGTAGCTCGAAAAGAGCGATCTAGATGATTCTGCATACTTCTGGCAGAAAACTCACCAAGCTTATCGCAGAAAATGCATATCTCAGCTGGAAACACCACGAAAACCAAGTTATCGGCGGCTCTACATATCAAATGCACTGTGGAGTGGTCAAAACACCAGAAAACTTGTTTTTTCGCATTAACTAGCTCGAAAAGAGTGTTCTCGATGATTCTGCATCCTTCTCATAGATGAAACACCAAGATTATCGCGGAAAATGCATATTTCAGCTGGAAACCCCACGAAAACGAAGATATCGTCGGTTCTGCATATCAGACGCACTGTGGAATGTTGAAAACACCAGAAAACGTGTTCCTCGCATAAACTAACTCGAAAAGAGCGATGTAGATGATTCTGCAAACTTCTGGCAGAAGACTCACCAAGCTTATCGCAGAAAATGCATATCTCATCTGGAAACACCACAAAAATCAAGATATCGCCGGTTCCGCATATCAGACGCACTGTGAAGTGGTGAAAACACCAGAAAACGAGTTTCTCGCATTAACTAGCTCGAAAAGAGCGTTCTCGATGATTCTGCATACTTCTCACAGATGAAACACCAAGATTATCGCAGAAAATGCATATTTCAACTGGAAACCCCACGAAAACCAAGTTATCGGCGGCTCTACATATCAAATGCACTGTGGAGTGGTCAAAACACCAGAAAACTTGTTTTTTCGCATTAACTAGCTCGAAAAGAGTGTTCTCGATGATTCTGCATCCTTCTCATAGATGAAACACCAAGATTATCGCGGAAAATGCATATTTCAGCTGGAAACCCCACGAAAACGAAGATATCGTCGGTTCTGCATATCAGACGCACTGTGGAATGTTGAAAACACCAGAAAACGTGTTCCTCGCATAAACTAACTCGAAAAGAGCGATGTAGATGATTCTGCAAACTTCTGGCAGAAGACTCACCAAGCTTATCGCAGAAAATGCATATCTCATCTGGAAACACCACAAAAATCAAGATATCGCCGGTTCCGCATATCAGACGCACTGTGAAGTGGTGAAAACACCAGAAAACGAGTTTCTCGCATTAACTAGCTCGAAAAGAGCGTTCTCGATGATTCTGCATACTTCTCACAGATGAAACACCAAGATTATCGCAGAAAATGCATATTTCAACTGGAAACCCCACGAAAACCAAGTTATCGGCGGCTCTATATATCAAACGCACTGTGGGGTGGTGAAAACACCAGAAAACGTGTTTCTCGCATTAAATAGCTCGAATAGAGCGATCTCGAAGATTCTGCATACTTCTGACAGAGGTCTCACCAATATTATCGTAGAAAATGCATATCTCAGGTTGAAACCCGCCCGAAACGAAGATATCTCCGGTTCTGCATGTCTAACGTACTGAGGAGTGGTGAATGCACCAGAAAACGTGTTTCTCGCATTAAATAGCTCGAAAAGAGCGATCTAGATGAATCTGCATACTTCTGGCAGAAGTCTCACCAATATTATCGCAGAAAATGCATATCTCAGCTTGAAACCCGACGAAAACCAAAATATCTCCAGTTCTGCACATCCAACGCACTGTGGAGTGGTGAAAACACCAGATAACGTGTTTCTTGCATTAAATAGTTCGAAACGAGCGATCTCGATGATTCTGCATACTTCGGACAGAAGTCTCAACAAGATTATCGCAGAAAATGCATATCTCTGCTTGAAACCCCACGAAAACCAAGATATCTACTGTTCTGCATATCCAACGAACTATGGAGTGGTGAAAACCCCAGAAAACGTGTTTCTCGCATTAAATAGCTCGAAAAGAGCGCTCTCGATGTTTCTGCATACTTCGGACAGATGTTTCACCAAGCTTATCGTAGAAAATGCATATCTCAGCTTGAAACCCGACGAAAACCAAAATATCTCCGGTTCTGCACATCCAACGCACTGTGGAGTGGTGAAAACACCAGATAACGTGTTTCTCGCATTAAATAGTTCGAAACGAGCGATCTCGATGATTCTGCATACTTCGGTCAGAAGTCTCAACAAGATTATCGCAGAAAATGCATGTCTCAGCTTGAAACCCCACGAAAACCAAGATATCTACTGTTCTGCATATCAAACGCACTGTGGAGTGGTGAAAACACCAGATAACGTGTTTCTCGCATTAAATAGCTCGAAAAGTGCGATCTCGATGATTCTGCATTCTTCTAACAGAAGTCTCACCAAGATTATCGCAGAAAATGCATATCTCTGCTTGAAACCCCACGAAAACCAAGATATCTACTGTTCTGCATATCCAACGAACTATGGAGTGGTGAAACCCCCAGAAAACGTGTTTCTCGCATTAAATAGCTCGAAAAGAGCGCTCTCGATGTTTCTGCATACTTCGGACAGATGTTTCACCAAGCTTATCGTAGAAAATGCATATCTCAGCTTGAAACCCGACGAAAACCAAAATATCTCCGGTTCTGCTCATCCAACGCACTGTGGAGTGGTGAAAACACCAGATAACGTGTTTCTCGCATTAAATAGTTCGAAACGAGCGATCTCGATGATTCTGCATACTTCGGTCAGAAGTCTCAACAAGATTATCGCAGAAAATGCATGTCTCAGCTTGAAACCCCACGAAAACCAAGATATCTACTGTTCTGCATATCAAACGCACTGTGGAGTGGTGAAAACACCAGATAACGTGTTTCTCGCATTAAATAGCTCGAAACGAGCGATCTCGATGATTAAGCATACTTCGGACAGAAGTCTCACCAAGATTATCGTAAAAAATGCATATCTCAGCTTGAAACCCCACGAAAGCCAAGATATCGCTGGTTCTGCATATCAAACGCACTGTGGAGTGGTGAAAACACCGGATAAGGTTTTTCTCGCATTAACTCGCTCGAAAAGAGCGATCTCGGTGTTTCAGCATACTTCGGACAGAAGTCTCACCAAGATTATCGCAGAAAATGCATATCTCAGCTTGAAACCCCACGAAAACCAAGATATCGCAGGTTCTGCATATCAAACGCACTCTGGAGTGGTGAAAACACCGGATAACTTGTTTCTCGCATTAAATAGCTCAAAATGAGCGATCTCGATGATTCTGCATACTTCGGACAGAAGTCTCAGCAAGATTATCGCAGAAAATGCATATCTCAGCTTGAAACCCCACGAAAATCAAGATATCGCTGGTTCTGCATATTACACAAACTGTGGAGTGGTGAAAACACCAGATAACTTGTTTCTCGCATTAAATAGCTCAAAAAGACCGATCTCGATGATTCTGCATACTTCGGACAGAAGTCTCACCAAGATTATCGCAGAAAATGCATATCTCAGCTTGAAACCCCACGAAAACCAAGATATCGCCGGTTCTGCATATCATACGCACTGTGGAGTGGTTAAAACACCAGATAACGTGTTTCTCGCATTAAATAGGTACAAACGAGCGATCTCGATGATTAAGCATACTTCGGACAGAAGTCTCATCAAGATTATCGAAAAAAATGCATATCTCAGCTTGAAACCCGACGAAAACCAAAATATCTCCGGTTCTGCATATCCAACGCACTGTGGAGTGGTGAAAACACCAGATAACTTGTTTCTCGCATTAAATAGCTCAAAAAGAGCGATCTCGATGATTCTGCATACTTCGGACAGAAGTCTCATCAAGATTATCGTAAAAAATGCATATCTCATCTTGAAACCCCAAGAAAACCCAGATATCGCTGGTTCTGCATATCAAACGCACTGTGGAGTGCTGAAAACACCAGATAACGTGTTTCTCGCATTAAATAGCTCAAAAAGACCGATCTCGATGATTCTGCATACTTCGGACAGAAGTCTCACCAAGATTATCGCAGAAAATGCATATCTCAGCTTGAAACCCCACGAAAACCAAGATATCGCCGGTTCTGCATATCATACGCACTGTGGAGTGGTGAAAACACCAGCTAACGTGTTTCTCGCATTAAATAGCTCGAAACGAGCGCTCTCGATGTTTCTGCATACTTCGGACTGATGTCTTACCAAGCTTATCGTAGAAAATGCATATCTCAGCTTGAAACCCGACGAAAACCAAAATATCTCCGGTTCTGCATATCCAACGCACTGTGGAGTGGTGAAAACACCAGATAACTTGTTTCTCGCATTAAATAGCTCAAAAAGAGCGATCTCGATGATTCTGCATACTTCGGACAGAAGTCTCACCAAGATTATCGCAGAAAATGCATATCTCAGCTTGAAACCCCACGAAAACAAAGATATCGCCGGTTCTGCATATCATACGCACTGTGGAGTGGTGAAAACACCAGATAACGTGTTTCTCGCATTAAATAGGTCCAAACGAGCGATCTCGATGATTAAGCATACTTCGGACAGAAATCTCATCAAGATTATCGTAAAAAATGCATATCTCATCTTGAAACCCCAAGAAAACCCAGATATCGCTGGTTCTGCATATCAAACGCACTGTGGAGTGCTGAAAACACCAGATAACGTGTTTCTCGCATTAAATAGCTCAAAAAGAGCGATCTCGATGATTAAGCATACTTCGGACAGAAGTCTCACCAAGATTATCGTAAAAAATGCATATCTCTGCTAGAAACCCCACGAAAACCAAAGATATCTCCTGTTCTGCATATCCAACGAACTGTGGAGTGGTGAAAACCCCAGAAAACGTGTTTCTCGCATTAAATATCTCGAAAAGTACGATCTCGATGATTAAGCATACTTCGGACAGAAGTCTCACCAAGATTATCGTAAAAAATGCATATCTCATCATGAAACCCCACAAAAACCAAGATATCGCAGGTTCTGCATATCAAACGCACTCTGGAGTGGTGAAAACACCGGATAACTTGTTTCTCGCATTAAATAGCTCAAAATGAGCGATCTCGATGATTCTGCATACTTCGGACAGAAGTCTCAGCAAGATTATCGCAGAAAATGCATATCTCAGCTTGAAACCCCACGAAAATCAAGATATCGCTGGTTCTGCATATTACACAAACTGTGGAGTGGTGAAAACACCAGATAACTTGTTTCTCGCATTAAATAGCTCAAAAAGACCGATCTCGATGATTCTGCATACTTCGGACAGAAGTCTCACCAAGATTATCGCAGAAAATGCATATCTCAGCTTGAAACCCCACGAAAACCAAGATATCGCCGGTTCTGCATATCATACGCACTGTGGAGTGGTTAAAACACCAGATAACGTGTTTCTCGCATTAAATAGGTACAAACGAGCGATCTCGATGATTAAGCATACTTCGGACAGAAGTCTCATCAAGATTATCGAAAAAAATGCATATCTCAGCTTGAAACCCCAAGAAAACCCAGATATCGCTAGTTCTGCATATCAAACGCACTGTGGAGTGCTGAAAACACCAGATAACGTGTTTCTCGCATTAAATAGCTCGAAAAGTGCGATCTCGAGTATTCTGCATACTTCGGACAGAAGTCTCACCATGATTATCGTAAAAAATGTATATCTCAGCTTGAAACCCCACGAAAACCAAACATCGCGGGTTCTGCATATCAAACCAACTGTGGTGTGGTGAAAACACCAGACAACGTGTTTCTCGCATTAAATAGATCGAAAAGTGCGATCTCGATGATTCTGCATACTTCTAGCAGAAGTCTCACCATGATTATCGCAGAAAATGCATATCTCTGCTAGAAACCCCATGAAAACCAAGATATCTCCTGTTCTGCATATCCAACGAACTGTGGAGTGGTGAAAACCCCAGAAAACGTGTTTCTCGCATTAAATAGCTCGAAAAGTACGATCTCGATGATTAAGCATACTTCGGTCAGAAAACTCACCAAGCTTATCGCAGAAAATCCATATCTCAGCTGGAAACACCACGAAAATCAAGATATCGCCGGTTCCGCATATCAGACGCACTGTGGAGTGGTGAAAACACCAGAAAACGTGTTTCTCGCATTAACTAGCTCGAAAAGAGCGTTCCCGATGATTCTGCATACTTCTCATAGATGAAACACCAAGATTATCGCAGAAAATGCATATTTCAGCTGGAAACCCCACGAAAACCAAGTTATCGGCGGCTCTACATATCAAATGCACTGTGGAGTGGTCAAAACACCAGAAAACTTGTTTTTTCGCATTAACTAGCTCGAAAAGAGCGTTCTCGATGATTCTGCATACTTCTCATAGATGAAACACCAAGATTATCGCGGAAAATGCATATTTCAGCTGGAAACCCCACGAAAACGAAGATATCGTCGGTTCTGCATATCAGACGCACTGTGGAATGTTGAAAACACCAGAAAACGTGTTCCTCGCATTAACTAACTCGAAAAGAGCGATGTAGATGATTCTGCAAACTTCTGGCAGAAGACTCACCAAGCTTATCGCAGAAAATGCATATCTCAGCTGGAAACACCACAAAAATCAAGATATCGCCGGTTCCGCATATCAGACGCACTGTGAAGTGGTGAAAACACCAGAAAACGAGTTTCTCGCATTAACTAGCTCGAAAAGAGCGTTCTCGATGATTCTGCATACTTCTCACAGATGAAACACCAAGATTATCGCAGAAAATGCATATTTCAACTGGAAACCCCACGAAAACCAAGTTATCGGCGGCTCTATATATCAAACGCACTGTGGGGTGGTGAAAACACCAGAAAACGTGTTTCTCGCATTAAATAGCTCGAATAGAGCGATCTCGAAGATTCTGCATACTTCTGACAGAGGTCTCACCAATATTATCGTAGAAAATGCATATCTCAGGTTGAAACCCGCCCGAAACGAAGATATCTCCGGTTCTGCATGTCTAACGTACTGTGGAGTGGTGAATGCACCAGAAAACGTGTTTCTCGCATTAAATAGCTCGAAAAGAGCGATCTAGATGAATCTGCATACTTCTGGCAGAAGTCTCACCAATATTATCGCAGAAAATGCATATCTCAGCTGGAAACACCACGAAAATCAAGATATCGCCTGTTCTGCATATCAAACGCACTGTGGAGTGGTGAAAACAACCAGAGAACATGTTTCTCGCATTAAATAGCTCGAAAAGAGCGATCTCGATGATTCAGCATACTTCGGACAAGAGTCTCACAAAGATTATCGCAGGAAATGCATATCTCAGCTTGAAACCCGACCGAAACCAAGATATCTCCGGTTCTGCATATCAAACGCACTGTGGAGTGGTGAAAACAACCAGAGAACGTGTTTCTCGCATTAAATAGCTCGAAAAGAGCGATCTCGATGATTCAGCATACTTCGGACAGAAGTCTCAACAAGATTATCGCAGAAAATGCATATCTCAGCTTGAAACCCCACGAAAACCAAGATATCTACTGTTTTGCATATCAAACGCACTGTGCAGTGGTGAAAACACCGGATAAGGTTTTTCTCGCATTAACTAGCTCGAAAAGAGCGATCTCGAAGTTTCAGCATACTTCGGACAGAAGCCTCACCAAGCTTATCGTAGAAAATGCATATCTCAGCTTGAAACCCGACGAAAACCAAAATATCTCCGGTTCTGCATATCCAACGCACTGTGGAGTGGTGAAAACACCAGATAACGTGTTTCTCGCATTAACTAGATCGAAAAGAGCGATCTCGAAGTTTCAGCATACTTCGGACAGAAGTCTCAACAAGATTATCGCAGAAAATGCATATCTCAGCTTGAAACCGGACGAAAACCAAAATATCTCCGGTTCTGCATATCCAACGCACTGTGGAGAGGTGAAAACACCAGATAACGTGTTTCTCGCATTAAATAGCTCGAAACGAGCGATCTCGATGATTCTGCATACTTCGGACAGAAGTCATAACAAGATTATCGCTGAAAATGCATATCTCAGCTTGGAACCCCACGAAAGCCAAGATATCTACTGTTCTGCATATCAAACGCACTGTGCAGTGGTGAATACACCAGATAACGTGTTTGTTGCCCTAACTATCTCGAAGAGAGCGATCTCGATGATTCAGCATACTTTGGACAGTAGTCTCACCAAGATTATCGCAGAGAATGCATATCTCAGCTTGAAACCCGACGAAAACCAAAATATCTCCGGTTCTGCATATCAAACGCACTGTGGAGTGGTGAAAACACCAGATAACGTGTTTCTCGCATTAAATAGCTCGAAACGAGCGATCTCGATGATTCTGCTTACTTCTGACAGAAGTCTCAACAAGATTATCGCAGAAAATGCATATCTCAACTTGAAACCCCACGAAAACCAAGATATCTACTGTTCTGCATATCAAACGCACTGTGGAGTGGTGAAAACACCAGATAACGTGTTTCTCGCATCAAATAGCTCGAAACGAGCGATCTCGATGATTCTGCATACTTCGGACAGAAGTCTCACCAAAATTATCGTAAAAAATGCATATCTCAGCTTGAAACTCCACGAAAACCAAGATATCGCCGGTTCTGCATATCATACGCACTGTGGAGTGGTGAAAACAACAGATAACGTGTTTCTTGCATTAAATAGCTCGAAAAGTGCGATCTCGATGATTCTGCATACTTCTAGCAGAAGTCTCACCATGATTATCGCAGAAAATGCATATCTCTGCTAGAAACCCCATGAAAACCAAGATATCTCCTGTTCTGCATATCCAACGAACTGTGGAGTGGTGAAAACCCCAGAAAACGTGTTTCTCGCATTAAATAGCTCGAAAAGTACGATCTCGATGATTAAGCATACTTCGGTCAGAAAACTCACCAAGCTTATCGCAGAAAATCCATATCTCAGCTGGAAACACCACGAAAATCAAGATATCGCCGGTTCCGCATATCAGACGCACTGTGGAGTGGTGAAAACACCAGAAAACGTGTTTCTCGCATTAACTAGCTCGAAAAGAGCGTTCCCGATGATTCTGCATACTTCTCATAGATGAAACACCAAGATTATCGCAGAAAATGCATATTTCAGCTGGAAACCCCACGAAAACCAAGTTATCGGCGGCTCTACATATCAAATGCACTGTGGAGTGGTCAAAACACCAGAAAACTTGTTTTTTCGCATTAACTAGCTCGAAAAGAGCGTTCTCGATGATTCTGCATACTTCTCATAGATGAAACACCAAGATTATCGCGGAAAATGCATATTTCAGCTGGAAACCCCACGAAAACGAAGATATCGTCGGTTCTGCATATCAGACGCACTGTGGAATGTTGAAAACACCAGAAATCGTGTTCCTCGCATTAACTAACTCGAAAAGAGCGATGTAGATGATTCTGCAAACTTCTGGCAGAAGACTCACCAAGCTTATCGCAGAAAATGCATATCTCAGCTGGAAACACCACAAAAATCAAGATATCGCCGGTTCCGCATATCAGACGCACTGTGAAGTGGTGAAAACACCAGAAAACGAGTTTCTCGCATTAACTAGCTCGAAAAGAGCGTTCTCGATGATTCTGCATACTTCTCACAGATGAAACACCAAGATTATCGCAGAAAATGCATATTTCAACTGGAAACCCCACGAAAACCAAGTTATCGGCGGCTCTATATATCAAACGCACTGTGGGGTGGTGAAAACACCAGAAAACGTGTTTCTCGCATTAAATAGCTCGAATAGAGCGATCTCGAAGATTCTGCATACTTCTGACAGAGGTCTCACCAATATTATCGTAGAAAATGCATATCTCAGGTTGAAACCCGCCCGAAACGAAGATATCTCCGGTTCTGCATGTCTAACGTACTGTGGAGTGGTGAATGCACCAGAAAACGTGTTTCTCGCATTAAATAGCTCGAAAAGAGCGATCTAGATGAATCTGCATACTTCTGGCAGAAGTCTCACCAATATTATCGCAGAAAATGCATATCTCAGCTGGAAACACCACGAAAATCAAGATATCGCCTGTTCTGCATATCAAACGCACTGTGGAGTGGTGAAAACAACCAGAGAACATGTTTCTCGCATTAAATAGCTCAAAAAGACCGATCTCGATGATTCTGCATACTTCGGACAGAAGTCTCACCAAGATTATCGCAGAAAATGCATATCTCAGCTTGAAACCCCACGAAAACCAAGATATCGCCGGTTCTGCATATCATACGCACTGTGGAGTGGTGAAAACACCAGCTAACGTGTTTCTCGCATTAAATAGCTCGAAACGAGCGCTCTCGATGTTTCTGCATACTTCGGACTGATGTCTTACCAAGCTTATCGTAGAAAATGCATATCTCAGCTTGAAACCCGACGAAAACCAAAATATCTCCGGTTCTGCATATCCAACGCACTGTGGAGTGGTGAAAACACCAGATAACTTGTTTCTCGCATTAAATAGCTCAAAAAGAGCGATCTCGATGATTCTGCATACTTCGGACAGAAGTCTCACCAAGATTATCGCAGAAAATGCATATCTCAGCTTGAAACCCCACGAAAACAAAGATATCGCCGGTTCTGCATATCATACGCACTGTGGAGTGGTGAAAACACCAGATAACGTGTTTCTCGCATTAAATAGGTCCAAACGAGCGATCTCGATGATTAAGCATACTTCGGACAGAAGTCTCATCAAGATTATCGTAAAAAATGCATATCTCATCTTGAAACCCCAAGAAAACCCAGATATCGCTGGTTCTGCATATCAAACGCACTGTGGAGTGCTGAAAACACCAGATAACGTGTTTCTCGCATTAAATAGCTCAAAAAGAGCGATCTCGATGATTAAGCATACTTCGGACAGAAGTCTCACCAAGATTATCGTAAAAAATGCATATCTCTGCTAGAAACCCCACGAAAACCAAAGATATCTCCTGTTCTGCATATCCAACGAACTGTGGAGTGGTGAAAACCCCAGAAAACGTGTTTCTCGCATTAAATATCTCGAAAAGTACGATCTCGATGATTAAGCATACTTCGGACAGAAGTCTCACCAAGATTATCGTAAAAAATGCATATCTCATCATGAAACCCCACAAAAACCAAGATATCGCAGGTTCTGCATATCAAACGCACTCTGGAGTGGTGAAAACACCGGATAACTTGTTTCTCGCATTAAATAGCTCAAAATGAGCGATCTCGATGATTCTGCATACTTCGGACAGAAGTCTCAGCAAGATTATCGCAGAAAATGCATATCTCAGCTTGAAACCCCACGAAAATCAAGATATCGCTGGTTCTGCATATTACACAAACTGTGGAGTGGTGAAAACACCAGATAACTTGTTTCTCGCATTAAATAGCTCAAAAAGACCGATCTCGATGATTCTGCATACTTCGGACAGAAGTCTCACCAAGATTATCGCAGAAAATGCATATCTCAGCTTGAAACCCCACGAAAACCAAGATATCGCCGGTTCTGCATATCATACGCACTGTGGAGTGGTTAAAACACCAGATAACGTGTTTCTCGCATTAAATAGGTACAAACGAGCGATCTCGATGATTAAGCATACTTCGGACAGAAGTCTCATCAAGATTATCGAAAAAAATGCATATCTCAGCTTGAAACCCCAAGAAAACCCAGATATCGCTAGTTCTGCATATCAAACGCACTGTGGAGTGCTGAAAACACCAGATAACGTGTTTCTCGCATTAAATAGCTCGAAAAGTGCGATCTCGAGTATTCTGCATACTTCGGACAGAAGTCTCACCATGATTATCGTAAAAAATGTATATCTCAGCTTGAAACCCCACGAAAACCAAACATCGCGGGTTCTGCATATCAAACCAACTGTGGTGTGGTGAAAACACCAGACAACGTGTTTCTCGCATTAAATAGATCGAAAAGTGCGATCTCGATGATTCTGCATACTTCTAGCAGAAGTCTCACCATGATTATCGCAGAAAATGCATATCTCTGCTAGAAACCCCATGAAAACCAAGATATCTCCTGTTCTGCATATCCAACGAACTGTGGAGTGGTGAAAACCCCAGAAAACGTGTTTCTCGCATTAAATAGCTCGAAAAGTACGATCTCGATGATTAAGCATACTTCGGTCAGAAAACTCACCAAGCTTATCGCAGAAAATCCATATCTCAGCTGGAAACACCACGAAAATCAAGATATCGCCGGTTCCGCATATCAGACGCACTGTGGAGTGGTGAAAACACCAGAAAACGTGTTTCTCGCATTAACTAGCTCGAAAAGAGCGTTCCCGATGATTCTGCATACTTCTCATAGATGAAACACCAAGATTATCGCAGAAAATGCATATTTCAGCTGGAAACCCCACGAAAACCAAGTTATCGGCGGCTCTACATATCAAATGCACTGTGGAGTGGTCAAAACACCAGAAAACTTGTTTTTTCGCATTAACTAGCTCGAAAAGAGCGTTCTCGATGATTCTGCATACTTCTCATAGATGAAACACCAAGATTATCGCGGAAAATGCATATTTCAGCTGGAAACCCCACGAAAACGAAGATATCGTCGGTTCTGCATATCAGACGCACTGTGGAATGTTGAAAACACCAGAAAACGTGTTCCTCGCATTAACTAACTCGAAAAGAGCGATGTAGATGATTCTGCAAACTTCTGGCAGAAGACTCACCAAGCTTATCGCAGAAAATGCATATCTCAGCTGGAAACACCACAAAAATCAAGATATCGCCGGTTCCGCATATCAGACGCACTGTGAAGTGGTGAAAACACCAGAAAACGAGTTTCTCGCATTAACTAGCTCGAAAAGAGCGTTCTCGATGATTCTGCATACTTCTCACAGATGAAACACCAAGATTATCGCAGAAAATGCATATTTCAACTGGAAACCCCACGAAAACCAAGTTATCGGCGGCTCTATATATCAAACGCACTGTGGGGTGGTGAAAACACCAGAAAACGTGTTTCTCGCATTAAATAGCTCGAATAGAGCGATCTCGAAGATTCTGCATACTTCTGACAGAGGTCTCACCAATATTATCGTAGAAAATGCATATCTCAGGTTGAAACCCGCCCGAAACGAAGATATCTCCGGTTCTGCATGTCTAACGTACTGTGGAGTGGTGAATGCACCAGAAAACGTGTTTCTCGCATTAAATAGCTCGAAAAGAGCGATCTAGATGAATCTGCATACTTCTGGCAGAAGTCTCACCAATATTATCGCAGAAAATGCATATCTCAGCTGGAAACACCACGAAAATCAAGATATCGCCTGTTCTGCATATCAAACGCACTGTGGAGTGGTGAAAACAACCAGAGAACATGTTTCTCGCATTAAATAGCTCGAAAAGAGCGATCTCGATGATTCAGCATACTTCGGACAAGAGTCTCACAAAGATTATCGCAGGAAATGCATATCTCAGCTTGAAACCCGACCGAAACCAAGATATCTCCGGTTCTGCATATCAAACGCACTGTGGAGTGGTGAAAACAACCAGAGAACGTGTTTCTCGCATTAAATAGCTCGAAAAGAGCGATCTCGATGATTCAGCATACTTCGGACAGAAGTCTCAACAAGATTATCGCAGAAAATGCATATCTCAGCTTGAAACCCCACGAAAACCAAGATATCTACTGTTTTGCATATCAAACGCACTGTGCAGTGGTGAAAACACCGGATAAGGTTTTTCTCGCATTAACTAGCTCGAAAAGAGCGATCTCGAAGTTTCAGCATACTTCGGACAGAAGCCTCACCAAGCTTATCGTAGAAAATGCATATCTCAGCTTGAAACCCGACGAAAACCAAAATATCTCCGGTTCTGCATATCCAACGCACTGTGGAGTGGTGAAAACACCAGATAACGTGTTTCTCGCATTAACTAGATCGAAAAGAGCGATCTCGAAGTTTCAGCATACTTCGGACAGAAGTCTCAACAAGATTATCGCAGAAAATGCATATCTCAGCTTGAAACCGGACGAAAACCAAAATATCTCCGGTTCTGCATATCCAACGCACTGTGGAGAGGTGAAAACACCAGATAACGTGTTTCTCGCATTAAATAGCTCGAAACGAGCGATCTCGATGATTCTGCATACTTCGGACAGAAGTCATAACAAGATTATCGCTGAAAATGCATATCTCAGCTTGGAACCCCACGAAAGCCAAGATATCTACTGTTCTGCATATCAAACGCACTGTGCAGTGGTGAATACACCAGATAACGTGTTTGTTGCCCTAACTATCTCGAAGAGAGCGATCTCGATGATTCAGCATACTTTGGACAGTAGTCTCACCAAGATTATCGCAGAGAATGCATATCTCAGCTTGAATCCCGACGAAAACCAAAATATCTCCGGTTCTGCATATCAAACGCACTGTGGAGTGGTGAAAACACCAGATAACGTGTTTCTCGCATTAAATAGCTCGAAACGAGCGATCTCGATGATTCTGCTTACTTCTGACAGAAGTCTCAACAAGATTATCGCAGAAAATGCATATCTCAACTTGAAACCCCACGAAAACCAAGATATCTACTGTTCTGCATATCAAACGCACTGTGGAGTGGTGAAAACACCAGATAACGTGTTTCTCGCATCAAATAGCTCGAAACGAGCGATCTCGATGATTCTGCATACTTCGGACAGAAGTCTCACCAAAATTATCGTAAAAAATGCATATCTCAGCTTGAAACTCCACGAAAACCAAGATATCGCCGGTTCTGCATATCATACGCACTGTGGAGTGGTGAAAACAACAGATAACGTGTTTCTTGCATTAAATAGCTCGAAAAGTGCGATCTCGAATGATTCTGCATACTTCGGACAGAAGTCTCAACAAGATTATCGCAGAAAATGCATATTTCAGGTTGAAACCGCACGAAAACCAAGATATCTACTGTTCGGCATATCCAACGCACTGTGGAGTGATGAAAACACCAGATAACGTGTTTCTCGCATTAAATAGCTCGAAAAGAGCGATCTCGAAGTTTCAGCATACTTCGGACTGAAGTCTCACCAAGCTTATCGTAGAAAATGCATATCTCAGCTTGAAACCGGACGAAAACGAAAATATCTCCGGTTCTGCATATCCAACGCACTGTGGAGTGGTGAAAACACCAGATAACGTGTTTCTCGCTTTAAATAGCTCGAAACGAGCGATCTCGATGATTCTGCATACTTCGGACAGAAGTCTCAACAAGATTATCTCAGAAAATGCATATCTCAGCTTGAAACCCCACGAAAACCAAGATATCTACTCTTCTGCATATCAAACGCACTGTGGAGTGGTGAATACACCAGATAACGTGTTTCTCGCACTAACTATCTCGAAGAGAGCGATCTCGATGATTCAGCATACTTCGGACCGAAGTCTCACAAAGATTATCGCAGAAAATGCATGTCTCTGCTTGAAACCCCACGCAAACCAAGATATCGCTGTGTTCAGCATATCAATCGCACTGTGGAGTGGTGAACACCCCAGAAAACGTGTTTCTCGCATTAAATAGCTCGAATAGAGCGATCTCGATGATTCTGCATACTTCGGACAGAAGTCATAACAAGATTATCGCAGAGAATGCATATCTCAGCTTGAAACCCCACGAAAACCAAGATATCTCCTGTTCTGCATATCAAACGCACTGTGGAGTGGTGAAAACACCAGATAACGTGCTTCTCGCACTAACTATCTCGAAAAGAGCGATGTCGATGATTCAGCATACTTCGGACAGAAGTCTTACAAAGATTATCGCAGAAAATGCTTATCCCTGC
The DNA here is from genome assembly GCA_951804975.1 of Anthophora plumipes. Lineage (NCBI taxonomy): Eukaryota > Metazoa > Arthropoda > Insecta > Hymenoptera > Apidae > Anthophora > Anthophora plumipes. The sequence continues at coordinate 557,886 of CATORF010000158.1, read as the reverse complement.
TTGAAACCCCACGAAAACCAAGATATCGCCGGTTCTGCATATCAGACGCACTGTGGAGTGGTGAAAACACCAGATAACGTGTTTCTCGCACTAACTAGCTCGAAAAGAGCGATCTCGATGATTCAGCATACTTCGGACAGAAGTCTCACCAAGATTATCGTAAAAAATGCATATCTCAGCTTGAAACCCCACGAAAGCCAAGATATCGCTGGTTCTGCATATCGAACGCACTGTGGAGAGGTGAAAACACCGCATAAGGTTTTTCTCGCATTAACTAGCTCGAAAAGAGCGATCTCGATGTTTCAGCATACTTCGGACAGAAGTCTCACCAAGCTTATCGTAGAAAATGCATATCTCAGCTTGAAACCGGACGAAAACCAAAATATCTCCGGTTCTGCATATCCAACGCACTGTGGAGTGGTGAAAACACCAGATAACGTGTTTCTCGCATTAAATAGCTCGAAAAGAGCGATCTCGATGATTCTGCATACTTCGGACAGAAGTCATAACAAGATTATCGCTGAAAATGCATATCTCAGCTTGGAACCCCACGAAAGCCAAGATATCTACTGTTCTGCATATCAAACGCACTGTGCAGTGGTGAATACACCAGATAACGTGTTTGTTGCCCTAACTATCTCGAAGAGAGCGATATCGATGATTCTGCATTCTTCGGACAGAAGTCCCACCAAGATTATCGTAAAAAAAGCATATCTAAGCTTGAAACCCCACGAAAACCAAGATATCGCCGGTTCTGCATATCAAACGCACTGTGGAGTGGTGAAAACACCAGATAACGTGTTTCTCGCATTAAGTAGCTCGAAATAGCGATCTCGAAGATTCTGCATACTTCTGACAGAAGTTTCATCAAGATTATCGTAGAAAATGCATATCTCAGCTTGAAACCCGACGAAAACCAAAATATCGCCGGTTCTGCATATCAAACCAACTGTGAAGTGGTGAAAACACAAGATATCGTGTTTCTCGCATTAAATAGCTCGAAATGTGCGATCTCGATGATTCTGCATACTTCTAACAGAAGTCTCACCAAGATCGTCGCAGAAAATGCATATCTCTGCTTGAAACCCCACGAAAACCAAGATATCTACTGTTCTGCATATCCAACGAACTGTGGAGTGGTGAAAACCCCAGAAAACGTGTTTCTCGCATTAAATAGATCGAAAAGAGCACTCTCGATGTTTCTGCATACTTCGGACAGATGTTTCACCAAGATTATCGTAGAAAATGCACATCTCAGCTTGAAACCCGACGAAAACCAAAATATCTCCGGTTCTGCATATCAAACGCACTGTGGAGTGGTGAAAACACCACATAACGTGTTTCTCGCATTAAATAGCTCGAAACGAGCGATCTCGATGATTCTGCTTACTTCTGACAGAAGTCTCAACAAGATTATCGCAGAAAATGCATATCTCAACTTGAAACCCCACGAAAACCAAGATATCTACTGTTCTGCATATCAAACGCACTGTGGAGTGGTGAAAACACCAGATAACGTGTTTCTCGCTTTAAATAGCTCGAAACGAGCGATCTCGATGATTCAGCATACTTCGGACAGAAGACTCACCAAGATTATCGCAGAAAATGCATATCTCAGCTTGAAACCCCACGAAAACCAAGATATCGCCGGTTCTGCATATCATACGCACTGTGGAGTGGTGAAAACACCAGATAACGTGTTTCTCGCATTGAATAGCTCGATACGAGCGATCTCGATGATTCAGCATACTTCGGACAGAAGACTCACCAAGATTATCGCAGAAAATGCATATCTCAGCTTGAAACCCCACGAAAACCAAGATATCGCCGGTTCTGCATATCATACGCACTGTGGAGTGGTGAAAACACCAGATAACGTGTTTCTCGCATTAAATAGCACGAAATGTGCGATCTCGATGATTCTGCATACTTCTAACAGAAGTCTCACCATGATTATCGCAGAAAATGCATATCTCTGCTTGAAACCCCACGAAAACCAAGATATCTGCTGTTCTGCATATCCAACGAACTGTGGAGTGGTGAAAACCCCAGAAAACGTGTTTCTCGCTTTAAATAGCTCGACAAGTGCGATCTCGATGATTCTGCATACTTCTAACAGAAGTCTCAACAAGATTATCGCAGAAAATGCATATCTCAGCTTGAAACCCCACGAAAGCCAAGATATCGCTGGTTCTGCATATCGAACACACTGTGGAGAGGTGAAAACACCGGATAAGCTTTTTCTCGCATTAACTAGCTCGAAAAGAGCGATCTCGAAGTTTCAGCATACTTCGGACAGAAGTCTCACCAAGCTTATCGTAGAAAATGCATATCTCAGCTTGAAACCGGACGAAAACCAAAATATCTCCGGTTCTGCATATCCAACGCACTGTGGAGTGGTGAAAACACCAGATAACGTGTTTCTCGCTTTAAATAGCTCGAAACGAGCGATCTCGATGATTCTGCATACTTCGGACAGAAGTCTCAACAAGATTATCTCAGAAAATGCATATCTCAGCCTGAAACCCCACGAAAACCAAGATATCTACTGTTCTGCATATCAAACGCACTGTAGAGTGGTGAAAACCCCAGAAAACGTGATTCTCGCTTTAAATAGCTCGACAAGTGCGATCTCGATGATTCTGCATACTTCGGACAGAAGTCTCAACAAGATTATCTCAGAAAATGCATATCTCAGCTTGAAACCCCACGAAAACCAAGATATCTACTGTTCTGCATATCAAACGCACTTTGGAGTGGTGAATACACCAGATAACGTGTTTCTCGCACTTACTATCTCGAAGAGAGCGATCTCGATGATTCAGCATACTTCGGACCGAAGTCTCACAAAGATTATCGCAGAAAATGCATATCTCTGCTTGAAACCCCACGCAAACCAAGATATCGCTGGTTCTGCATATCAAACGCACTGTGGAGTGGTGAAAACACCAGATAACGTGTTTCTCGCATTGAATAGCTCGAAACGAGCGATCTCGATGATTCTGTATACTACGGACAGAAGTCTCATCAGGATTATCGTAAAAAAAGCATATCTCAGCTTGAAACCCCACGAAAACCCAGATATCGCTGGTTCTGCATATCAAACGCACTGTGGAGTGGTGAAAACACCAGATAACGTGTTTCTCGCACTAACTAGCTCGAAAAGAGCGATCTCGATGATTCAGCATACTTCGGACAGTAGTCTCACCAAGATTATCGCAGAGAATGCATATCTCAGCTTGAAACCCCACGATAACCAAGATAGCGCCGGTTCTGCATATCAAACGCACTGTGGAGTGGTGAAAACACCAGATAACGTGTTTCTTGCATTAAGTAGCTCGAAAAGAGCGATCTCGAAGATTCTGCATACTTCTGACAGAAGTTTCATCAAGATTATCGTAGAAAATGCATATCTCAGCTTGAAACCCGACGAAAACCAAAATATCGCCGGTTCTGCATATAAAACCAACTGTGAAGTGGTGAAAACACCAGATAACGTGTTTCTCGCATTACATAGCACGAATTGTGCGATCTCGATTATTCTGCATACTTCTAACAGAAGTCTCACCATGATTATCGCAGAAAATGCATATCTCTGCTTGAAACCCAACGAAAACCAAGATATCTGCTGTTCTGCATATCCAACGAACTGTGGAGTGGTGAAAACCCCAGAAAGCGTGTTTCTCGCTTTAAATAGCTCGACAAGTGCGATCTCGATGATTCTGCATACTTCTAACAGAAGTCTCACCAAGATTATCGTAAAAAATGCATATCTCTGCTTGAAACCCCACGAAAGCCAAGATATCGCTGGTTCTGCATATCAAACGCACTATGGAGTCGTGAAAACACCGGATAAGGTTTTCCTCGCATTAACTAGCTCGAAAAGAGCGATCTCGATGTTTAGGCATACTTCGGACAGAAGTCTCACCAAGCTTATCGTAGAAAATGCATATCTCAGCTTGAAACCCGACGAAAACCAAAATATCTCCGGTTCTGCATATCAAACCAACTGTGAAGTGGTGAAAACACCAGATAACGTGTTTCTCGCATTAAATAGCTCGAAATGTGCGATCTGATGATTCTGCATACTTCTAACAGAAGTCTCACCATGATTATCGCAGAAAATGCATATCTCTGCTTGAAACCCGACGAAAACCAAAATATCGCCGGTTCTGCATATCAAACCAACTGTGAAGTGGTGAACACCCCGGAAAACGTGTTTCTCGCTTTAAATAGCTCGAATAGAGCGATCTCGATGATTCTTCATACTTCGGACAGAAGTCTCACCAAGATTATCGTAAAAAATGCATATCTCAGCTTGAAACCCCACGAAAGCCAAGATATCGCTGGTTCTGCATATCAAACGCACTATGGTGTCGTGAAAACACCGGATAAGGTTTTTCTCGCATTAACTAGCTCGAAAAGAGCGATCTCGATGTTTAGGCATACTTCGGACAGAAGTCTCACCAAGCTTATCGTAGAAAATGCATATCTCAGCTTGAAACCCGACGAAAACCAAAATATCTCCGGTTCTGCATATCAAACTAACTGTGAAGTGGTGAAAACACCAGATAACGTGTTTCTCGCATTAAACAGCTCGAAATGTGCGATCTCGATGATTCTGCATACTTCTAACAGAAGTCTCACCATGATTATCGCAGAAAATGCATATCTCTGCTTGAAACCCCACGAAAACCAAGATATCTGCTGTTCTGCATATCCAACGAACTGTGGAGTGGTGAAAACCCCAGAAAACGTGTTTCTCGCTTTAAATAGCTCGACAAGTGCGATCTCGATGATTCTGCATACTTCTAACAGAAGTCTCACCAAGATTATCGCAGAAAATGCATATCTCTGCTTGAAACCCGACGAAAACCAAAATATCGCCGGTTCTGCATATCAAACCAACTGTGAAGTGGTGAACACCCCGGAAAACGTGTTTCTCGCTTTAAATAGCTCGAATAGAGCGATCTCAATGATTCTTCATACTTCGGACAGAAGTCTCACCAAGATTATCGTAAAAAATGCATATCTCAGCGTGAAACCCCACGAAAGCCAAGATATCGATGGTTCTGCATATCAAACGCACTATGGAGTCGTGAAAACACCGGATAAGGTTTTTCTCGCATTAACTAGCTCGAAAAGAGCGATCTCGATGTTTAGGCATAGTTCGGACAGAAGTCTCACCAAGCTTATCGTAGAAAATGCATATCTCAGCTTGAAACCCGACGAAAACCAAAATATCTCCGGTTCTGCATATCCAACGCACTGTGGAGTGGTGAAAGCACCAGATAACGTGTTTCTCGCATTAAATATCTCGATACGAGCGATCTCGATGATTCTGCATACTTCGGACAGAAGTCTCACCAAGATTATCGTAAAAAATGCATATCTCAGCTTGAAACCCCACGAAAGCCAAGATATCGCTGGTTCTGCATATCAAACGCACTATGGTGTCGTGAAAACACCGGATAAGGTTTTTCTCGCATTAACTAGCTCGAAAAGAGCGATCTCGATGTTTAGGCATACTTCGGACAGAAGTCTCACCAAGCTTATCGTAGAAAATGCATATCTCAGCTTGAAACCCGACGAAAACCAAGATATCTGCTGTTCTGCATATCCAACGAACTGTGGAGTGGTGAAAACCCCAGAAAACGTGTTTCTCGCTTTAAATAGCTCGACAAGTGCGATCTCGATGATTCTGCATACTTCTAACAGAAGTCTCACCAAGATTATCGCAGAAAATGCATATCTCTGCTTGAAACCCGACGAAAACCAAAATATCGCCGGTTCTGCATATCAAACCAACTGTGAAGTGGTGAACACCCCGGAAAACGTGTTTCTCGCTTTAAATAGCTCGAATAGAGCGATCTCGATGATTCTTCATACTTCGGACAGAAGTCTCACCAAGATTATCGTAAAAAATGCATATCTCAGCGTGAAACCCCACGAAAGCCAAGATATCGATGGTTCTGCATATCAAACGCACTATGGAGTCGTGAAAACACCGGATAAGGTTTTTCTCGCATTAACTAGCTCGAAAAGAGCGATCTCGATGTTTAGGCATACTTCGGACAGAAGTCTCACCAAGCTTATCGTAGAAAATGCATATCTCAGCTTGAAACCCGACGAAAACCAAAATATCTCCGGTTCTGCATATCCAACGCACTGTGGAGTGGTGAAAGCACCAGATAACGTGTTTCTCGCATTAAATATCTCGATACGAGCGATCTCGATGATTCTGCATACTTCGCACCGAAGTCTCAACAAGATTATCGCAGAAAATGCATATCTCAGCTTGAAACCCCACGAAAACCAAGATATCTACTGTTTTGCATATCAAACGCACTGTGGAGTGGTGAAAACACCGGATAAGGTTTTTCTCGCATTAACTAGCTCGAAAAGAGCGATCTCGATGTTTCAGCATACTTCGGACAGAAGTCTCACCAAGCTATTCGTAGAAAATGCAAATCTCAGCTTGAAACCGGACGAAAATCAAAATATCTCCGGTTCTGCATATCCAACGAACTGTGGAGTGGTGAAAACCCCAGAAAACGTGTTTCTCGCTTTAAATAGCTCGACAAGTGCGATCTCGATGATTCTGCATACTTCTAACAGAAGTCTCACCAAGATTATCGCAGAAAATGCATATCTCTGCTTGAAACCCCACGAAAACCAAGATATCTACTGTTCTGCATATCCAACGAACTGTGGAGTGGTGAAAACCCCAGAAAACGTGTTTCTCGCTTTAAATAGCTCGACAAGTGCGATCTCGATGATTCTGCATACTTCTAACAGAAGTCTCACCAAGATTATCGCAGAAAATGCATATCTCTGCTTGAAACCCCACGAAAACCAAGATATCTACTGTTCAGCATATCCAACGAACTGTGGAGTGGTGAAAACCCCAGAAAACGTGTTTCTCGCATTAAATAGATCGAAAAGAGCGCTCTCGATGTTTCTGCATACTTCGGACAGATGTTTCACCAAGATTATCGTAGAAAATGCATATCTCAGCTTGAAACCCGACGAAAACCAAAATATCTCCGGTTCTGCATATCAAACGCACTGCGGAGTGGTGAAAACACCAGATAACGTGTTTCTCGCACTAACTAGCTCGAAAAGAGCGATCTCGATGATTCAGCATACTTCGGACAGAAGACTCACCAAGATTATCGCAGAAAATGCATATCTCAGCTTGAAACCCCACGAAAACCAAGATATCGCCGGTTCTGCATATCATACGCACTGTGGAGTGGTGAAAACACCAGCTATCGTGTTTCTCGCATTAAATAGCTCGAAAAGTGGGAACTCGATGTTTCTGCATACTTCGGACAGATGTTTCACCAAGCTTATCGTAGAAAATGTATATCTCAGCTTGAAACCCGACGAAAACCAAAATATCTCCGGTTCTGCATATCCAACATACTGTGGAGTGGTGAAAACACCAGATAACGTGTTTCTCGCATTAAATAGCTCGAAACGAGCGATCTCGATGATTCTGCTTACTTCTGACAGAAGTCTCAACAAGATTATCGCGGAAAATGCATATCTCAACTTGAAACCCCACGAAAACCAAGATATCTACTGTACTGCATATCAAACGCACTGTGGAGTGGTGAAAACGCCAGATAACGTGTTTCTCGCATCAAATAGCTCGAAACGAGCGATCTCGATGATTCTGCATACTTCGGACAGAAGTCTCACCAAAATTATCGTAAAAAATGCATATCTCAGCTTGAAACTCCACGAAAACCAAGATATCGCCGGTTCTGCATATCATACGCACTGTGGAGTGGTGAAAACAACAGATAACGTGTTTCTCGCATTAAATAGCTCGCAAAGTGCGATCTCGATGATTCTGCATACTTCGGACAGAAGTCTCAACAAGATTATCGCAGAATATGCATATTTCAGCTTGAAACCCCACGAAAACCAAGATATCTACTGTTCGGCATATCAAACGCACTGTGGAGTGGTGAAAACACCAGATAACGTGTTTCTCGCACTAACTAGCTCGAAAAGAGCGATCTCGATGATTCAGCATACTTCGGACAGAAGTCTCACCAAGATTATCGTAAAAAATGCATATCTCAGCTTGAAACCCCACGAAAGCCAAGATATCGCTGGTTCTGCATATCAAACGCACTGTGGAGTGCTGAAAACACCAGAAAACGAGTTTCTCGCATTAAGTAGCTCGAAAAGAGCGTTCTCGAAGAGCCTGCATACTTCGGACAGAAGTCTCAACAAGATTATCGCAGAATATGCATATTTCAGCTTGAAACCCCACGAAAACCAAGATATCGCTGGTTCTGCATATCAAACGCACTGTGGAGTGCTGAAAACACCAGAAAACGTGTTTCTCGCATTAAGTAGCTCGAAAAGAGCGTTCTCGAAGAGCCTGCATACTTCGGACAGAAGTCTCAACAAGATTATCGCAGAATATGCATATTTCAGCTTGAAACCCCACGAAAACCAAGATATCTACTGTTCGGCATATCAAACGCACTGTGGAGTGGTGAAAACACCGGATAAGGTTTTTCTCGCATTAACTAGCTCGAAAAGAGCGATCTCGATGTTTAGGCATACTTCGGACAGAAGTCTCACCAAGATTATCGCAGAAAATGCATATCTCTGCTTGAAACCAGACGAAAACCAAAATATCGCCGGTTCTGCATATCAAACCAACTGTGAAGTGGTGAACACCCCGGAAAACGTGTTTCTCGCTTTAAATAGCTCGAATAGAGCGATCTCGATGATTCTTCATACTTCGGACAGAAGTCTCACCAAGATTATCGTAAAAAATGCATATCTCAGCGTGAAACCCCACGAAAGCCAAGATATCGCTGGTTCTGCATATCAAACGCACTATGGAGTCGTGAAAACACCGGATAAGGTTTTTCTCGCATTAACTAGCTCGAAAAGAGCGATCTCGATGTTTAGGCATACTTCGGACAGAAGTCTCACCAAGCTGATCGTAGAAAATGCATATCTCAGCTTGAAACCCGACGAAAACCAAAATATCTCCGGTTCTGCATATCCAACGCACTGTGGAGTGGTGAAAGCACCAGATAACGTGTTTCTCGCATTAAATATCTCGATACGAGCGATCTCGATGATTCTGCATACTTCGCACCGAAGTCTCAACAAGATTATCGCAGAAAATGCATATCTCAGCTTGAAACCCCACGAAAACCAAGATATCTACTGTTTTGCATATCAAACGCACTGTGGAGTGGTGAAAACACCGGATAAGGTTTTTCTCGCATTAACTATCTCGAAAAGAGCGATCTCGATGTTTCAGCATACTTCGGGCAGAAGTCTCACCAAGCTATTCGTAGAAAATGCATATCTCAGCTTGAAACCGGACGAAAATCAAAATATCTCCGGTTCTGCATATCCAACGCACTGTGGAGTGGTGAAAACACCAGATAACGTGTTTCTCGCATTAAATAGCTCGAAACGAGCGATCTCGATGATTCTGCATACTTCGGACAGAAGTCATAACAAGATTATCGCAGAAAATGCATATCTCAGCTTGGAACCCCACGAAAACCAAGATATCTACTGTTCTGCATATCAAACGCACTGTGCAGTGGTGAATACACCAGATAACGTGTTTGTCGCACTAACTATCTCGAAGAGAGCGATCTCGATTGTTCTGCATTCTTCGGACAGAAGTCCCATCAAGATTATCGTAAAAAAAGCATATCTCAGCTTGAAACCCCACGAAAACCCAGATATCGCTGGTTCTGCATATCAAACGCACTGTGGAGTGGTGAAAACACCAGATAACGTGTTTCTCGCACTAACTAGCTTGAAAAGAGCGATCTCGATGATTCAGCATACTTTGGACAGTAGTCTCAACAAGATTATCGCAGAGAATGCATATCTCAGCTTGAAACCCCACGAAAACCAAGATATCGCCGGTTCTGCAAGTCAAACGCACTGTGGAGTGGCGAAAACACCAGATAACGTGTTTCTCGCATTAAGTAGCTCGAAAAGAGCGATCTCGAAGATTCTGCATACTTCTGACAGAAGTTTCATCAAGATTATCGTAGAAAATGCATATCTCAGCTTGAAACCCGACGAAAACCAAAATAGCGCCGGTTCTGCATATCAAACCAACTGTGAAGTGGTGAAAACACCAGATAACGTGTTTCTCGCATTAAATAGCTCGAAATGTGCGATCTCGATGATTCTGCATACTTCTAACAGAAGTCTCACCATGATTATCGCAGAAAATGCATATCTCTGCTTGAAACCCCACGAAAACCAAGATATCTGCTGTTCTGCATATCCAGCGAACTGTGGAGTGGTGAAAACCCCAGAAAACGTGTTTCTCGTTTTAAATAGCTCGACAAGTGCGATCTCGTTGATTCTGCATACTTCTAACAGAAGTCTCAACAAGATTATCGCAGAAAATGCATATCTCTGCTTGAAACCCCACGAAAACCAAGATATCTACTGTTCTGCATATCCAACGAACTGTGGAGTGGTGAAAACCCCAGAAAACGTGTTTCTCGCATTCAATAGATCGAAAAGAGCGCTCTCGATGTTTCTGCATACTTCGGACAGAAGTCTCACCAAGATTATCGCAGAAAATGCATATCTCAGCTTGAAACCCCACGAAAGCCAAGATATCGCTGGTTCTGCATATCAAACGCACTGTGGAGTGCTGAAAACACCAGAAAACGTGTTTCTCGCATTAAGTAGCTCGAAAAGAGCGTTCTCGAAGAGCCTGCATACTTCGGACAGAAGTCTCAACAAGATTATCGCAGAATATGCATATTTCAGCTTGAAACCCCACGAAAACCAAGATATCTACTGTTCTGCATATCAAACGCACTGTGCAGTGGTGAATACACCAGATAACGTGTTTGTCGCACTAACTATCTCGAAGAGAGCGATCTCGATTGTTCTGCATTCTTCGGACAGAAGTCCCATCAAGATTATCGTAAATAAAGCATATCTCAGCTTGAAACCCCACGAAAACCCAGATATCGCTGGTTCTGCATATCAAACGCACTGTGGAGTGGTGAAAACACCAGATAACGTGTTTCTCGCACTAACTAGCTCGAAAAGAGCGATCTCGATGATTCAGCATACTTTGGACAGTAGTCTCAACAAGATTATCGCAGAGAATGCATATCTCAGCTTGAAACCCCACGAAAACCAAGATATCGCCGGTTCTGCAAGTCAAACGCACTGTGGAGTGGTGAAAACACCAGATAACGTGTTTCTCGCATTAAGTAGCTCGAAATGTGCGATCTCGATGATTCTGCATACTTCTAACAGAAGTCTCACCATGATTATCGCAGAAAATGCATATCTCTGCTTGAAACCCCACGAAAACCAAGATATCTGCTGTTCTGCATATCCAGCGAACTGTGGAGTGGTGAAAACCCCAGAAAACGTGTTTCTCGTTTTAAATAGCTCGACAAGTGCGATCTCGTTGATTCTGCATACTTCTAACAGAAGTCTCAACAAGATTATCGCAGAAAATGCATATCTCTGCTTGAAACCCCACGAAAACCAAGATATCTACTGTTCTGCATATCCAACGAACTGTGGAGTGGTGAAAACCCCAGAAAACGTGTTTCTCGCATTCAATAGATCGAAAAGAGCGCTCTCGATGTTTCTGCATACTTCGGACAGAAGTCTCACCAAGATTATCGCAGAAAATGCATATCTCAGCTTGAAACCCCACGAAAGCCAAGATATCGCTGGTTCTGCATATCAAACGCACTGTGGAGTGCTGAAAACACCAGAAAACGTGTTTCTCGCATTAAGTAGCTCGAAAAGAGCGTTCTCGAAGAGCCTGCATACTTCGGACAGAAGTCTCAACAAGATTATCGCAGAATATGCATATTTCAGCTTGAAACCCCACGAAAACCAAGATATCTACTGTTCGGCATATCAAACGCACTGTGGAGTGGTGAAAACACCGGATAAGGTTTTTCTCGCATTAACTAGCTCGAAAAGAGCGATCTCGATGTTTAGGCATACTTCGGACAGAAGTCTCACCAAGATTATCGCAGAAAATGCATATCTCTGCTTGAAACCAGACGAAAACCAAAATATCGCCGGTTCTGCATATCAAACCAACTGTGAAGTGGTGAACACCCCGGAAAACGTGTTTCTCGCTTTAAATAGCTCGAATAGAGCGATCTCCATGATTCTTCATACTTCGGACAGAAGTCTCACCAAGATTATCGTAAAAAATGCATATCTCAGCGTGAAACCCCACGAAAGCCAAGATATCGCTGGTTCTGCATATCAAACGCACTATGGAGTCGTGAAAACACCGGATAAGGTTTTTCTCGCATTAACTAGCTCGAAAAGAGCGATCTCGATGTTTAGGCATACTTCGGACAGAAGTCTCACCAAGCTGATCGTAGAAAATGCATATCTCAGCTTGAAACCCGACGAAAACCAAAATATCTCCGGTTCTGCATATCCAACGCACTGTGGAGTGGTGAAAGCACCAGATAACGTGTTTCTCGCATTAAATATCTCGATACGAGCGATCTCGATGATTCTGCATACTTCGCACCGAAGTCTCAACAAGATTATCGCAGAAAATGCATATCTCAGCTTGAAACCCCACGAAAACCAAGATATCTACTGTTTTGCATATCAAACGCACTGTGGAGTGGTGAAAACACCGGATAAGGTTTTTCTCGCATTAACTATCTCGAAAAGAGCGATCTCGATGTTTCAGCATACTTCGGGCAGAAGTCTCACCAAGCTATTCGTAGAAAATGCATATCTCAGCTTGAAACCGGACGAAAATCAAAATATCTCCGGTTCTGCATATCCAACGCACTGTGGAGTGGTGAAAACACCAGATAACGTGTTTCTCGCATTAAATAGCTCGAAACGAGCGATCTCGATGATTCTGCATACTTCGGACAGAAGTCATAACAAGATTATCGCAGAAAATGCATATCTCAGCTTGGAACCCCACGAAAACCAAGATATCTACTGTTCTGCATATCAAACGCACTGTGCAGTGGTGAATACACCAGATAACGTGTTTGTCGCACGAACTATCTCGAAGAGAGCGATCTCGATTGTTCTGCATTCTTCGGACAGAAGTCCCATCAAGATTATCGTAAAAAAAGCATATCTCAGCTTGAAACCCCACGAAAACCCAGATATCGCTGGTTCTGCATATCAAACGCACTGTGGAGTGGTGAAAACACCAGATAACGTGTTTCTCGCACTAACTAGCTCGAAAAGAGCGATCTCGATGATTCAGCATACTTTGGACAGTAGTCTCACCAAGATTATCGCAGAGAATGCATATCTCAGCTTGAAACCCCACGAAAACCAAGATATCGCCGGTTCTGCAAGTCAAACGCACTGTGGAGTGGTGAAAACACCAGATAACGTGTTTCTCGCATTAAGTAGCTCGAAAAGAGCGATCTCGAAGATTCTGCATACTTCTGACAGAAGTTTCATCAAGATTATCGTAGAAAATGCATATCTCAGCTTGAAACCCGACGAAAACCAAAATAGCGCCGGTTCTGCATATCAAACCAACTGTGAAGTGGTGAAAACACCAGATAACGTGTTTCTCGCATTAAATAGCTCGAAATGTGCGATCTCGATGATTCTGCATACTTCTAACCGAAGTCTCACCATGATTATCGCAGAAAATGCATATCTCTGCTTGAAACCCCACGAAAACCAAGATATCTGCTGTTCTGCATATCCAGCGAACTGTGGAGTGGTGAAAACCCCAGAAAACGTGTTTCTCGTTTTAAATAGCTCGACAAGTGCGATCTCGATGATTCTGCATACTTCTAACAGAAGTCTCAACAAGATTATCGCAGAAAATGCATATCTCTGCTTGAAACCCCACGAAAACCAAGATATCTACTGTTCTGCATATCCAACGAACTGTGGAGTGGTGAAAACCCCAGAAAACGTGTTTCTCGCATTCAATAGATCGAAAAGAGCGCTCTCGATGTTTCTGCATACTTCGGACAGAAGTCTCACCAAGATTATCGCAGAAAATGCATATCTCAGCTTGAAACCCCACGAAAGCCAAGATATCGCTGGTTCTGCATATCAAACGCACTGTGGAGTGCTGAAAACACCAGAAAACGTGTTTCTCGCATTAAGTAGCTCGAAAAGAGCGTTCTCGAAGAGCCTGCATACTTCGGACAGAAGTCTCAACAAGATTATCGCAGAATATGCATATTTCAGCTTGAAACCCCACGAAAACCAAGATATCTACTGTTCGGCATATCAAACGCACTGTGGAGTGGTGAAAACACCGGATAAGGTTTTTCTCGCATTAACTAGCTCGAAAAGAGCGATCTCGATGTTTAGGCATACTTCGGACAGAAGTCTCACCAAGATTATCGCAGAAAATGCATATCTCTGCTTGAAACCAGACGAAAACCAAGATATCGCCGGTTCTGCATATCCAACGAACTGTGGAGTGGTGAAAACACCAGATAACGTGTTTCTCGCACTAACTAGCTCGAAAAGAGCGATCTCGATGTTTCAGCATACTTCGGGCAGAAGTCTCACCAAGCTATTCGTAGAAAATGCATATCTCAGCTTGAAACCGGACGAAAATCAAAATATCTCCGGTTCTGCATATCCAACGCACTGTGGAGTGGTGAAAACACCAGATAACGTGTTTCTCGCATTAAATAGCTCGAAACGAGCGATCTCGATGATTCTGCATACTTCGGACAGAAGTCATAACAAGATTATCGCAGAAAATGCATATCTCAGCTTGGAACCCCACGAAAACCAAGATATCTACTGTTCTGCATATCAAACGCACTGTGCAGTGGTGAATACACCAGATAACGTGTTTGTCGCACTAACTATCTCGAAGAGAGCGATCTCGATTGTTCTGCATTCTTCGGACAGAAGTCCCATCAAGATTATCGTAAAAAAAGCATATCTCAGCTTGAAACCCCACGAAAACCCAGATATCGCTGGTTCTGCATATCAAACGCACTGTGGAGTGGTGAAAACACCAGATAACGTGTTTCTCGCACTAACTAGCTCGAAAAGAGCGATCTCGATGATTCAGCATACTTTGGACAGTAGTCTCACCAAGATTATCGCAGAGAATGCATATCTCAGCTTGAAACCCCACGAAAACCAAGATATCGCCGGTTCTGCAAGTCAAACGCACTGTGGAGTGGTGAAAACACCAGATAACGTGTTTCTCGCATTAAATAGCTCGAAAAGAGCGATCCCGATAATTCTGCATACTTCTGACAGAAGTCTCACCAAGATTATCGTAGAAAATGCATATCTCAGCTTGAACCCCGACAAAATCCAAGATGTCGCCGGTTCTGCATATCAAACGCACTGTGGAGTGGTGAAAACACCAGATAACGCGTTTCTCGCATTAAGTAGCTCGAAAAGAGCGATGTCGAAGATTCTGCATACTTCTGACAGTAGTCTCACCAAGATTATCGTAGAAAATGCATATCTCCGCTTGCAAACATGACGAAATCCAAGCTGTCGCCGGTTCTGCATATCAAATGCACTGTGGAGTGGTGAAAACACCAGATAACGTGTTTCTCGCATTAAATAGATCGAAAAGAGGGATCTCGATGATTCTGCAAACTTCTGACAGAAGACTCACCTAGATTATCGTAGAAAATGCATATCTCAGCTTGAACCCCGACGAAATCCAAGATGTCGCCGGTTCTGCATATCAAACGCACTGTGGAGTGGTGAAAACACCCGATAACGTGTTTCTCGCATTAAGTCGCTCAAAAAGAGCGATCTGGAAGATTCTGTATACTTCTGACAGAAGTCTCACCAAGATTATCGCAGAAAATGCATATCTCAGCTGGAAACACCACGAAAATCAAGATATCGCCGGTTCTGCATATCAAACGCTCTGTGGAGTGGTGAATACACCAGAAAACGTGTTTCTCGCATTAAGTAGCTCCAAAAGAGGGATCTCGATGATTCTGCATACTTCTGACAGAATACTCACCAAGATTATCGCAGAAAATGCATATCTCAGCTGGAAACACCACGAAAATCAAGATATCGCCGGTTCTGCATACCAAACGCTCTGTGGAGTGGTGAAAACTCCAGATAACGTGTTTCTCGCATTAAGTTGCTCAAAAAGGGCGATCTCGAAGATTCTGTATACTTCTGACAGAAGTCTCACCAAGATTATTGTAGAAAATGCATATCTCAGCTTGAAACCCGGAGAAATCCAAGATATCGCCGGTTCTGCATATCAAACGCACTGTGGAGTGGTGAAAACACCAGATAACGTGTTTCTCGCATTGAGTTGCTCGAATAGAGCGAACTCGAAGATTCTGCATACTTCTGACAGAAGTCTCAAAAAGATTATCGTAGAAAATGCATATCACAGCTTGATACCCTACGACAGCCAAGATGTCGCCGGTTCTGCATATCACACACACTGTGGAGTGGTGAAAACGCCAGATAACGTGTTTCTCGCATTAACTAGCTCGAAAAGAGCGATCTCGAAGATTCTGCATACTTCTGACAGAAGACTCACCAAGATTATCGCAGAAAATGCATATCTCAGCTGGAAACACCACGAAAGCCAAGATATCGCTGGTTCTGCATATCAAACGCACTGTGGAGTGCTGAAAACACCAGAAAACGTGTTTCTCGCATTAAGTAGCTCGAAAAGAGCGTTCTCGAAGAGCCTGCATACTTCTGACAGAAGTCTCACCAAGATTATCGCAGAGAATGCATATCTCAGCTTGAAACCCCACGAAAACCAAAATATCTCCGGTTCTGCATATCCAACGCACTGTGGAGTGGTGAAAGCACCAGATAACGTGTTTCTCGCATTAAATATCTCGATACGAGCGATCTCGATGATTCTGCATACTTCGCACCGAAGTCTCAACAAGATTAACGCAGAAAATGCATATCTCAGCTTGAAACCCCACGAAAACCAAGATATCTACTGTTTTGCATATCAAACGCACTGTGGAGTGGTGAAAACACCGGATAAGGTTTTTCTCGCATTAACTATCTCGAAAAGAGCGATCTCGATGTTTCAGCATACTTCGGACAGAAGTCTCACCAAGCTATTCGTAGAAAATGCATATCTCAGCTTGAAACCGGACGAAAATCAAAATATCTCCGGTTCTGCATATCCAACGCACTGTGGAGTGGTGAAAACACCAGATAACGTGTTTCTCGCATTAAATAGCTCGAAACGAGCGATCTCGATGATTCTGCATACTTCGGACAGAAGTCATAACAAGATTATCGCAGAAAATGCATATCTCAGCTTGGAACCCCACGAAAACCAAGATATCTACTGTTCTGCATATCAAGCGCACTGTGCAGTGGTGAATACACCAGATAACGTGTTTGTCGCACTAACTATCTCGAAGAGAGCGACCTCGATTGTTCTGCATTCTTCGGACAGAAGTCCCATCAAGATTATCGTAAAAAAAGCATATCTCAGCTTGAAACCCCACGAAAACCCAGATATCGCTGGTTCTGCATATCAAACGCACTGTGGAGTGGTGAAAACACCAGATAACGTGTTTCTCGCACTAACTAGCTCGAAAAGAGCGATCTCGATGATTCAGCATACTTTGGACAGTAGTCTCACCAAGATTATCGCAGAGAATGCATATCTCAGCTTGAAACCCCACGAAAACCAAGATATCGCCGGTTCTGCAAGTCAAACGCACTGTGGAGTGGTGAAAACACCAGATAACGTGTTTCTCGCATTAAGTAGCTCGAAAAGAGCGATCTCGAAGATTCTGCATACTTCTGACAGAAGTTTCATCAAGATTATCGTAGAAAATGCATATCTCAGCTTGAAACCCTACGAAAACCAAAATATCGCCGGTTCTGCATATCAAACCAACTGTGAAGTGGTGAAAACACCAGATAACGTGTTTCTCGCATTAAATAGCTCGAAATGTGCGATCTCGATGATTCTGCATACTTCTAACAGAAGTCTCACCATGATTATCGCAGAAAATGCATATCTCTGCTTGAAACCCCACGAAAACCAAGATATCTGCTGTTCTGCATATCCAGCGAACTGTGGAGTGGTGAAAACCCCAGAAAACGTGTTTCTCGCTTTAAATAGCTCGACAAGTGCGATCTCGATGATTCTGCATACTTCTAACAGAAGTCTCAACAAGATTATCGCAGAAAATGCATATCTCTGCTTGAAACCCCACGAAAACCAAGATATCTACTGTTCTGCATATCCAACGAACTGTGGAGTGGTGAAAACCCCAGAAAACGTGTTTCTCGCATTAAATAGATCGAAAAGAGCGCTCTCGATGTTTCTGCATACTTCGGACAGATGTTTCACCAAGATTATCGTAGAAAATGCATATCTCAGCTTGAAACCCGACGAAAACCAAAATATCTCCGGTTCTGCATATCAAACGCACTGCGGAGTGGTGAAAACACCAGATAACGTGTTTCTCGCACTAACTAGCTCGAAAAGAGCGATCTCGATGATTCAGCATACTTCGGACAGAAAACTCACCAAGATTATCGCAGAAAATGCATATCTCAGCTTGAAACCCCACGAAAACCAAGATATCGCCGGTTCTGCATATCATACGCACTGTGGAGTGGTGAAAACACCAGCTATCGTGTTTCTCGCATTAAATAGCTCGAAAAGTGCGAACTCGATGTTTCTGCATACTTCGGACAGATGTTTCACCAAGCTTATCGTAGAAAATGAATATCTCAGCTTGAAACCCGACGAAAACCAAAATATCTCCGGTTCTGCATATCCAACATACTGTGGAGTGGTGAAAACACCAGATAACGTGTTTCTCGTATTAAATAGCTCGAAACGAGCGATCTCGATGATTCTGCTTACTTCTGACAGAAGTCTCAACAAGATTATCGCAGAAAATGCATATCTCAGCTTGAAACCCCACGAAAACCCAGATATCGCTGGTTCTGCATATCAAGCGCACTGTGGAGTGGTGAAAACACCAGATAACGTGTTTGTCGCACTAACTAGCTCGAAAAGAGCGATCTCGATGATTCAGCATACTTTGGACAGTAGTCTCACCAAGATTATCGCAGAGAATGCATATCTCAGCTTGAAACCCCACGAAAACCAAGATATCGCCGGTTCTGCAAATCAAACGCACTGTGGAGTGGTGAAAACACCAGATAACGTGTTTCTCGCATTAAGTAGCTCGAAAAGAGCGATCTCGAAGATTCTGCATACTTCTGACAGAAGTTTCATCAAGATTATCGTAGAAAATGCATATCTCAGCTTGAAACCCGACGAAAACCAAAATATCGCCGGTTCTGCATATCAAACCAACTGTGAAGTGGTGAAAACACCAGATAACGTGTTTCTCGCATTAAATAGCTCGAAATGTGCGATCTCGATGATTCTGCATACTTCTAACAGAAGTCTCACCATGATTATCGCAGAAAATGCATATCTCTGCTTGAAACCCCACGAAAGCCAAGATATCGCTGGTTCTGCATATCATACGCACTGTGGAGTGCTGAAAACACCAGAAAACGTGTTTCTCGCATTAAGTAGCTCGAAAAGAGCGTTCTCGAAGAGCCAGCATACTTCTGACAGAAGTCTCACCAAGATTATCGCAGAAAATGCATATCTCAGCTTGAAACCCCACGAAAGCCAAGATATCGCTGGTTCTGCATATCAAACGCACTGTGGAGTGCTGAAAACACCAGAAAACGTGTTCCTCGCATTAAGTAGCTCGAAAAGAGCGTTCTCGAAGAGCCTGCATACTTCTGACAGAAGTCTCACCAAGATTATCGCAGAAAATGCATATCTCAGCTTGAAACCGCACGAAAACCAAGATATCGCCGGTTCTGCATATCAAACGCACTGTGGAGTGGTGAAAACACCAGATAACGTGTTTCTCGCATTAAATAGCTCGAAACGAGCGATCTCGATGCTTCTGCATACTTCGGACAGAAGTCTCACCTATATTATCGTAAAAAATGCATATCTCATCTTGAAACCCCACGAAAACCAAGATATCGCTGTGTTCAGCATATCGAACGCACTGTGGAGTGGTGAAAACCCCCTGAAAACGTGTTGCTCGCATTAAATAGCTCGAATAGAGCGATCTCGATGATTCTTCATACTTCCGACAGAAGTCTCACCAAGATTATCGTAAAAAATGCATATCTCAGCTTGAAACACCACGAACTCAAGATATCGCTGGTTCTGCATATCCAACGAACTGTGGAGTGGTGAAAACCCCTGAAAACGTGTTTCTCGCATTAAATAGCTCGAAAAGAGCGCTCTCGACGTTTCTGCATACTTCGGACAGATGTTTCACCAAGCTTATCGTAGAAAATGCATATCTCAGCTTGAAACCCGACGAAAACCAAAATATCTGCGGTTCTGCATATCCAACGCACTGTGGAGTGGTGAAAACACCAGATAACGTGTTTCTCGCATTAAATAGCTCGTAAAGAGCGCTCTCGACGTTTCTGCATACTTCGGACAGATGTTTCACCAAGCTTATCGTAGAAAATGCATATCTCAGCTTGAAACCCCACGAAAACCAAGATATGTACTGTTCTGCATATCAAACGCACTGTGGAGTGGTGAAAACACCAGATAACGTGTTTCTCGCACTAACTAGCTCGAAAAGTGCGATCTCGATGATTCAGCATACTTCGGACAGAAGTCTCACCTAAATTATCGTAAAAAATGTATATCTCAGCTTGAAACCCCACGAAAACCAAGATATCGCTGTGTTCAGCATATCGAACGCACTGTGGAGTGGTGAAAACCCCCTGAAAACGTGTTTCTCGCATTAAATAGCTCGAATAGAGCGATCTCGATGATTCTTCATACTTCGGACAGAAGTCTCACCAAGATTATCGCAGAAAATGTATATCTCAGCTTGAAACCCCACGAAAACCAAGATATCGCTGGTTCTGCATATCAAACGCACTGTGGAGTGGTGAAAACACCAGATAACGTGTTTGTCGCATTCAATAGCTCGAATAGAGTGATCTCGATGATTCTGCATACTTCGGACAGAAGTCTCACCAAGATTATCGTAAAAAATGCATATCTCAGCTTGAAACCCCACGAAAACCAAAATATCTCCGGTTCTGCATATCCAACGCACTGTGGATTGGTGAAAACACCAGATAACGTGTTTCTCGCATTAAATAGCTCGAAACGACCGATCTCGATGATTCTGCATACTTCTAACAGAAGTCTCACCAAGATTATCGCAGAAACTGCATATCTCAGCTTGAAACCCCACGAAAACCAAGATATCTCCGGTTCTGCATATCCAACGAACTGTGGAGTGGTGAAAACCCCTGAAAACGTGTTTCTCGCATTAAATAGCTCGAAAAGAGCGCTCTCGACGTTTCTGCATACTTCGGACAGATGTTTCACCAAGCTAATCGTAGAAAATGCATATCTCAGCTTGAAACCCGACGAAAATCAAAATATCTGCGGTTCTGCATATCCAACGCACTGTGGAGTGGTGAAAACACCAGATAACGTGTTTCTCGCATTAAATAGCTCGAAAAGAGCGCTCTCGACGTTTCTGCATACTTCGGACAGATGTTTCACCAAGCTTATCGTAGAAAATGCATATCTCAGCTTGAAACCCGACGAAAACCAAAATATCTGCGGTTCTGCATATCCAACGCACTGTGGAGTGGTGAAAACACCAGATAACATGTTTCTCGCATTAAATAGCTCGAAACGAGCGATCTCGATGGTTCTGCATACTTCGGACAGAAGTCTCAACAAGATCATCGCAGAAAATGCATATCTCAGCTTGAAACCCCACGAAAACCAAGATATGTACTGTTCTGCATATCAAACGCACTGTGGAGTGGTGAAAACACCAGATAACGTGTTTCTCGCACTAACTAGCTCGAAAAGTGCGATCTCGATGATTCAGCATACTTCGGACAGAAGTCTCACCTAAATTATCGTAAAAAATGTATATCTCAGCTTGAAACCCCACGAAAACCAAGATATCGCTGTGTTCAGTATATCGAACGAACTGTGGAGTGGTGAAAACACCAGATAACGTGTTTCTCGCACTAACAAGCTCGAAAAGAGCGCTCTCGACGTTT